>JARHVA010003700.1:1272500-1707500 GCA_037957365.1 Torreya grandis | reverse complement strand
AAGAGGGCATTGTTAGAAATGGAAATTAGTGAGAAGAAAAGATTTGGAATGGGGATGATAATTAGTTTTTAGTGGTTGATTTTCCCTTAGAATTTAAGTAGTTCTTATATAGTCCATGTACATCAAGCCAATATAGTTCAACACATACAGGAAGTGATAATAAAATGGGTTAATAGATGAAGTGTTAAGATTGGCCCATGAATGTTATTAACCCATTTAAGCTAATGATTCCTCATTGTGATTATTCAAGATGATGGATTGATTTGACCCCAAGTGATGATATATAAAATGAATGGACTAAGAATGATATCTCCTAAGATAAGCTACACATTTTGAGGTGCCTCATGAATTAGGGTTTATAGGAGTGGATATGGTAATGATATATCCCATTAAAAAGCTATGATCTCAACTCGGTTGTCTAATTAAGTGAGTGAGTGAGTGATGGACTAATAAAGAAAGGATAGATATTATGATGTTGTAGGTGACAATCAACAGGTTCGAGAGAAAGAAATGATTGATGTGCAAACATAAATAAAGAAGTTAATTGACAACATGGATTAATGAGGATTAATCACAACATGGGTTGGATATGCATGGGTGGAAGAGAGAGGTAATTATGGGATGAATGGGGTAATAAATTTGGTTTTCACCATGACACTTTCTCAAAGCACCAGTTTACTAGTTTTCTCTCATGAATGAACAATTTTTCTGTTTCTTTTATCTTTTTCTTATTTTTTGTTTTTATTTTGTTTTTGTTTTTTTGTATTATTTTTTTGAGATATTTGTCTCACATGCCCTCTATAGAGATGGATTTTACTAGAGCCTTAGTATACAAACTTGGTATTAGAGGAGCAAACATTGATGATATACAATGTATCTTTATGTTTTTATGATAATGCTTTGGAAAATTATTATATATGTGAGAAAAAAATGTATCAAATGGATGTAACTAAGGGATATACAAGAAACTTTGTGAATGTGCTAATAGTTTTTTTTTAGGTGATGACCTAGTTATTTTGTTTACACAACATTTGACTTTAAATTTTCAGCAAAGGAATGAAAGGGGGAATAGGATAGGGATGAAATGGTGAAGATGAAAACCAAAAATCAAAATTTTGCATGGAAATTGAAAGTAACCTAATCCTCACAAGCAAAGGGGAAAAATGTACTTCTTGTTAAAATCATAAAATACTAACTTTATTAATTGTGTTTAGAGATAAATAGCCTAGATGGAATCAAAAAATAGGATAAAGTTACCCTTTTCAACATAGACATATAGACAAGATTTTATAAAAAACTTTTTATTTGGAAACTTTTTAATTTAATATGCAATATATTTTTTTTTTGTGATCCCCTACATGTAGTCTCATATGACTAGGAAGACACATGGGCTCATCACCTAAAACTATACATAGGCAAGTAAGGGCATCTCTCGCCAATGTTAATCATATGTAACTAATGAGATGTGAGGGCCCAACACCAAAGATTAGTGAAAGATGAGAGATGTGTAATTTGAAATTTATATTGCATAAGATTTATATAAGGGTGTCAATCTATTTGTAAGGAATTTACCCTCAGGTATTGGCCTCATTCAACTAGGAAGATGCAAGGGCTCATCACTTAAGACCAAGATAGGTGAGTAAAGTTACCAAAAAAATTTGTAGGATGATAAAAAAAATTATGTAGAGGGAACTATAAGAGGAGACTCTATCATGGACAAGATTCTATACCAGGCTATGGGATAGCCTTTTCTATATCTTGAAATAAGATGTAGGGAAAATAGATGTACTCTGATCATAAAAACTAAGGCAAGAACCAATGTAATGCTAATTTTGAAAATGGATTCCATGGGATAATAGGGTGATATGAAAAAGTGAAATGATATGATAAAGTGCATTTTGAAAGTTTGTGTTATGTGAACTGCCAAGTAAATAATCACCAAACATAACATCTAATATGAAAGACAAGATGTAAATGATAAAAAATGCAAAACCATGAGGGCAATGTGAAATGTAACTATAAATGGGTTGCCCCCAAGTGTCAATATACTTGTAGATAATAGGTTATTTTATTTTGGATTTTGGAATTTTTATTTTATAATTTTTTGGCTTTATTGGCATCTAAACCCAATGGAGAGTCATGAGATGCATAATATTTTTTTTGATGTTTTTTTAATCTTATTTTTTTATTTGTATTTTTTACAACTATGATGGACACAACATTATAATGATTTAGTAATAGAATATTTTGAGGTACATGATGTTCATTAGTTCATCAATCTCTTTGCCATTTTTAGTAGCTAATCTATAGGGTCCATATCCATATTTGGTAATGATAACATATTGGCCCAAATATTGGAAGTAACTACTAATATTGGGGTGAATCATTTTCTTAACAATATCTATTCAATTGCATTCATCATTCCATGAAGCAATCATTTAACATGAAAAGATCAATACATACGTAGACAAATAAACAAGTATATCATGAGAGAACACAAAAGATATGTGGGAAACCCTCTTGGGGAATAAAATAAATTGAACCATACACATGGACTATAGTCCTATAATATCAAGATCCAAGTTGTAGTGAAGCACCAACTTTATAAGGAGCTTCAACCCCTATCTAGATAAACACCAATTTAACTAGTCTTCTATAAGCTCTATCTTGTAAGGAGGCTCCAACCCCATAGGTAAATTAGCACCAACCAAGTCACCTCTGATATCATATCACCTTAAAACACATATTTATAACTCAACTATATATTACAACCTTCTTTTGCACTCTTTACCCTCCAAACTCACTCAAACAGCCTCTTAGGCCTTCTCGCTTAATTAGCCCTCTCTTTGGCAAAATTAGGTCAAATAAAATTTATTAAAAACTATTATATACTCATGGAATATTTATCTCATATATATTATGATCTCAAATCCCTTAACCATTCTCCAAAACACTATATCCTTTTCTCAATAGCTCAATTCTCTAACTAACTAAAATAGGCTTATTAGGCCTTGCCTTCATACTTGATTCTTTCTCATACCTATATTGGTCAGCCATGAACCTTTCCATACATGAAATAAATTTTTAATATATCACCATACACGTTTCATGAGTGAAAAAAACAATAAACAAGTCAGTTATAGTTCATAAAGACTAAATTCATAATTAGGCCTAATGGAGACCTAATGCAATTAGGTTTGTCTTATCCACACATTACCACTCTAACCCTTAGGAACACTTAATATATTAAAAAATAGATGAAAAAATTAATAAAATATTCCAATATTCCCTTTATAATTTCACCTTGGGTCCCCAACTCATTTGACTCTACCTAAAATTTAATAGGGACTTGAAAATTTGAACCATATACACAAATTTTACACATAAATAATACATTAAATAATATTAATATTATATTAAGACTTAAAAAACTTACCAAAAATCTTTGGTCTCCATCACACAAGCCAAAAGGCCTCAAGAACACTCCTGTAGATGACTTCCTTAGAAACACCAAATACTGTCAACATACAGTCAACTCATTTGACTCTATAAAATTTAATAGGGACTTTGAGAAAAATTGAATTAAAATTATCATATTATTCATAAGACCTTAAATATTTTTTTAGCATTCATCTTAGTGAAAAATGACTTAGAAACATCCTTTTCACAAACACACAGATAGTTGCATGCAGGACAAAAACATAGTCACAAAAATCAAATTATAGAACACATGTGGGAACAATTATGTGATATTTAAATGGATTTTTTTTAAATTTATCATCCTTATATAATCTATATAAATATATATTTCATGATCATATATCAATATTGGTATTACAAACCAATCTCACTATGTCACTCTACATAGACTTCACTGTGCTAAATAGACCAGTTTGATGACAAATTTTTGCATAGATGTAGGAATCATAAAAAAATATATACTAAGGGGATATTATTTATATTTATTTAATAATTAAACCATGCCTTATGATCCATCCCTATTCCTCTGTAACCAATCCCTAATCTCATTCTCATTCTTGCCTAGTTTTCTCACTATTCTACTCATTAGGCTAGTTTAGCGATAGGCTAACTTCCATGACCAATTTAGAAAATTTTTTGTCATAAAACTACTTATAAATTTTCATTATCATAAACTCTAAGTATTTAAAATCATCCTCCATCCATTTTCTTACTTTGACCTAGTCAACCCTGCCTATAACATTAAAAACCCTGAAAATAAGGGTTTTCCTATAGCTTCTACTCACTATTAGGATAAATAAAAACACATAAGGAAACCTTGAAGAGTAATTTACATTTTAAAAAATTAAAAATATTTAAAATATAACATTCTAATACATAACCAATTATATCTTTCCTATCAGGTCTTTGTTAGGGTTTTAGGAGGGTTTTAACTACCTTACCTTCTTAGCAATCATTCATAAAGGAATGTCCCTCAACTCCAAAAATAATGAAAATAAATTAAATATATAGACATTACCCAAATACAATGAATTTATTAGGATCTCATGAAAAAATTTCATGTGCCAACAAGCATGAGAAACTTCTTCTCAAGTCTGCAACACCCCATTTTGTGCACAGTCAACCTTACGATCAAATTTTTTGTTTTCTCCTATAGAATATGACTTCAAAATTCGTCATCATGCTTATAAAAATCCATAAAACCAATTTAAATTCTATTAATAGATCTTGTATCCTTGTAAAATATTTTGAACCCTCATTAGGCCACTACAGGTCACTTTGTGCACCTATACCTTACACTAGCAGGCATACTTTGAGTATGATCATGCTTTGAAACCTCCTAAAATATCTTCAACACTCTACCATCATGTCATATGGCCTCATATCCTACTCATAAATTTCCAACCTTACTCATATAGGTCTCATATGACTCAACTTATCATTTTACTAAGCCTATTCCATTTTACTAGGTTCCTTAATTAAGGATTCAAAAACTCAACATCAAGAACAACAATGATAACACAAAATGACATCAATGACACTTTCATGAAATCAATGAAAAATTCATGCATACCTTGTAACACATTCCCAAAAATATCCCCCTTTGTCATTGATGGTAACAACTCATTGATGGAATCTATTTAGATAGACTTCTCTTACTGAGAAGCATTTTCTTAATGTAAGTCAATCTCCCCATTTGACATTAATGACAAAACACTTACATGCAATAACACTTCAAGATAAAATATTGTAGAAAACTCCCCATTTTATTTTGCATACCTTAGATAGCTTCTTCTTGATAGATTTATATGAATCCCCCTTTGACCTCATAGCTTATGCACTTTTTTTCTATTCTTGGAGCTAAAACACCTACTCATTAACTCCCCCTAAGCACATTGTATTGCTCAGTGGCTGTTAAGAACAGGAATCACACATAATTCCTATCTTATATGTTCAAACGTATCCTTTAGTAGAGGCTTAGTTAGGATATATGCAATCTAATCCTTGGTAGACATAAATTCAAGCTTAATGCTTTATTCACTCCCCTATTCCCTTAAGAAATGATACTTGATAGGAATATGCTTGGTCCTTAAATGCAAAATAGGATTCTTTGAAACACTTATGGCACTAGTATTATCACATAGAATATAAATAGGGCCATCAAACTCCACCTTGTGTCTCTCAATGTTTTTTTCATCCACAATACTTGAGTACAACATGAGGTTGATCTAATATATTCAGCTTCACAAGTAGATAAAACTAATGAAGGTTGTTTCTTGTTTAACCATGAGACTAGACACTTACCTAAGAATAAGGCTCCTCCACTAGTGATTTTTCTATCATCTAGACTCCCAGCCCAATCTACATATGTATAGGCTACTAGATCAAACTTCTTACTCTTTAGGTAACATAAAACATATTCCAAAGTCCCTTTGATATACCTAAGTATCCTTTTTACTGCTTATAGGTGGATTTCATTAGGGTCTACTTGGAATATTCCCACAAGGACTACTTCTTGCATTATATCTCCCCTAGATGTAGTAGTATACAACAAAATCCTAATCATGGATCTATATTTTGTCTGATTAACCCTTGAGGATTCATCCTCCTTGCTTATCTTGCATCCTATAACCATAGGTGTACTTATAGCCTTATAATCTTCCATTCCAAACTTATATAACATCTCCTTTATATATAGACTTATGAAATGAACATACCTTTTTTAGTTTGACTAATTTTAAGTCTAATAAAAAAGGATAGTTCTCCATGCATAGACATCTCAAATTCTAACTTCATTACCTCTACAAAATCCTTGCTCATGTTTTCATTTAATCCACCAAAGATAATATCATCCACATAGACTATAACTATCAACTGAAGATCATTTTTAGTTTTGACATACAAGTTACTATTTGAAAATCCTCTCTTGAACCCTTGATCTAAAAGGTAATTATCAAGTCTAGCATACTAAGCTCTAGGGGATTGTTTTAAGCCATAAAGTGCCTTTTTCAACCTATAGACATAATCCTTATTATCTTTTAATAGGAAACCCTCAGGTTTTTCAATGTATACCTCTTCTTCTAAGTTCCCATTTAAGAAGGTTAACTTAACATCTATTTGGTATATCTTGAATCCTTTGAAACATGTATAGGAAGTAAACATCCTAATGGCCTCTAACCTTATTGTAGGAGCAAAGGTTTATTCAAAGACCACTCCTTCTACTTGATCATATCCTTTGCACATAAGTTTGGATTTTTTTCTAGCGACCTCTCCAATCTCATTCAACTTGTTCCTAAAAACCCATTTTGTACCAATGATGTTTTTATCTTTAGGTCTAGGTACTAACTCCAAAGTTTCATTCTTCTCAATTTGATTTAGCTCCTCATTCATTTCCTCTAACCAGAACTTATCTTCACTTGCTTTTATATAGTTTTTAGGCTCAATTTTTGAAAGTAAGGCATTTTTTTCTTGATTAGCATCACTCACCATTCTTCTCCTTGTTTGTATACCTGCACTTTTATTTCCAATGATCTGAGATTCAAAATGACCCTTTTGAATTTACCTAGAAGGACCTTTTGAGTCTTTTATTTCCTCACTCTCTTATTCATCCTCATCTATGTCTATCTCTCGTTCATCATTCTTTGAATGAGTATATGGATTATTTGTCTCATCAACCTTCACATTTATGTTCTCTACTGTCTTTTGTAATCTTTTGTTATAACATCTATAGGCAGCACTTAATGATGAATATCCTAAGAAGAAACCTTCATCAAATATTGATTCAAAATTTCCAAAGTCCTCATAATCTCTCTTAATATAGAACTTCTTCCCAAAAAATTTGAAATGTTTAACATTTGAAAGTCTACCATTTCATAATTCATATGGAGTCTTGTCACCATTGATCATGATTTGACCTCTATGCAAAGTGGAAACTATAGTACTAATAGATTCTCTCTAGTAACCATTTGATAACCTAGACTCACTCAGAATTTTCCTTTCCATCTCTTGGACTATTCTATTCTTTTTTTAACCACCCCATTCTATTGAGGTGTAGCTGAGAACTATCTTCTTCTTTCATTGACCTCAAAAAATTCATCAAACTCATTTAACCATAACTCTCCTCCTTTGTTAGACTTAAGACACTTGATCTTTACATTCATTTCATTTTCAATCAAAGCTTTTAAGGTCTTAAACTTGCCTAGAGCTTTGACTTCTCCTTTAAGAATTCTACCCAAATCATTCTTACAAAATCATATATAAGCAACATGAAGTAGTTATCTCCTTGAATACTTTGAATCATTTTAGGTCCATATAGATCAGTATGGATTAGTTCTAAAGGTTTAGAGGTGAAATATTGTTTAAATTTGAATCTTCTCCTATTTTTCTTACTATGTTGACATACCTTGCAAAGAGCATCTATGGGTTTAGATATTTTGGGCATATTTTTCATAGATCCCTTAGAGCTGATCTTGATAAGATTGTCAAAGTTCATATGACCTAATCTTCTATGCCATATCCAAATCTCATCTACCTTGCTCATGAAGCATTTTTATTTTATGATTTCATTTATTACATAGAGATTATTTTTAGTTCTCTTGACTTTTGCAATTAATAATCCTGATTTTGCTCTTCTAATTTCACATCCATATTCATGAAATGTTAGAGTATGTCCTTGGGTGCACATTTGGCTCAAACTTATCAAGTTATGTTTCAATCCATCTACATATAACACATTTTCTATTTTGGTCCTCCCATTTTCCAAGCTCAAAGAACCTTTTCCAACTATGCTAGCAAATGTATTGTCCCCAAACCTTACTAAACAATGGATTTTTTCTTCAAAGTGATGAACTTTCTTTTATCTCCTATCATGTGACTTGAATTGCCACTGTCTATATACCATTTCAAATCTTCATTTTGAGTGTGGAAAGTAGTATGGGCTATCATATATTCTTCTCCTCTATATTTTTGCTTCTTTTCTATAGGATTTGCTTTTTTGATCCATATTTTAGTGTCATGACTCCATAACTTCTTAACATGATAGGTTTTTTCCTGATATAATTTATCTTACACTCTCTTGAAATGTGTCCTCTTTGGTTGCAATTGTAACAAATATTTATTCTATTCCATCTATAGTGAACATCTTTATGTCTAAGGCTACCACAAAAGACATAATTACCAATGAAGGAGTCTACATATTATGATTGTTTTACCTTGTTTGTCCTTTAATGAGCATAAGATGATACATTATTACCTTTGATGTCACTTGATGGATCAATGACCTTCTTGACTTGATGATGCTTAACTTCAATTTTGGTATCTTCTGTATAGGTCTAGATTCTACCAATTTCATTACTCTTTAACTAATTAATGTCTATTATATCCTAACATTTCTTGATCTCCTTTTGTTTTTCTCTATATCTAAGACTTCTCATGTCATAAGAGGATCTTTGACTATCCAAGATACAGTTAAGCTTTCTATTACTTTATTCATACTTTTGATAAGTCTTTATCTTGATATCATCTTGCTTAACTTGTGACTCTAAATATTTGAATTTTATTCTAAGTTGAGTACATTCTTCCATGTGATCCTTCTCTTTTGAGAAACATTCATAGACTGTAGGTAGGTTCTCATTTTAGTCATAGAAAGCACTTTCTTTTCCAAGATCCATATTTATGTTTCAGAGATCTCCCTTAGATTGTTAGGTATACTCAAGGGTCCAAGTTTTGATACCAATTATTGGAAGTATCTACTAAGAGTGGGGTGAATCAACTGCTTAACAATATCTATTCACTTCCATGAAGCAATCATTTCACAAAAAAAGATCAATACATCAGCAGACAACTAAATAAGCATATCATGAGAGAACACAAAAAATATGTATAAAACCCTCTTATGGGATAAAACTCACTAAACCATGAACATTTAATATAGTCCTATAATTTCAATATCCAAGTTTTAGTGAAGCACCAACTTCATAAGGAGCTCCAACCCCTATATAGATAAGCACCAACTTAACTAGCTTTTTGCAAGCTCTATCTTGTAAGGAGGATCCAACCCCCTAGGTAACTTATTACCAACTAAGTCACCTCTGATATCAGATCACATTAAAACACATATTTATAAATTAACTATATATGACAACTTTATTTTTCACTCTTTACCCTCTAAACTCACTCAAACAGCCTGTTAGGCCTTCTCGCTCAATTAGCCCTCTTTAGAAGAATTAGTTCAAATGACCTTGATTAACACCTATATAAAAATAGTTATATAATCATGGAATTTTTATATCATCTATATAATTATCTTAAATCCCTTAACCTATTCTCCAAAACACTATATCCTTCACTCAATAGCTCAACTCTCTAACTAACTAAAATAAATTTATCAGTGCTTGCCTTTATACTTGATTATTTCTCATACCTATCTTGGTCAACCATGAAACTTTACATACATGTAATATATTTTTAATATATCACCATACATGTTTCATGAATGAAACAAACAATACATAAGTCATTCATAGTCCATAAGGACCAAATTCACAATTAGGCCTAATGGAGACCTAATGTAATTAGGTCTATCCTATCCACACGTTACCACTATGACCCTTAGGAACACTTCCTATCTTAACAAATGGATTAAAAATTCATACATGCCTCAAATATACCCTTTATAAGTTAAATTTTTTTCCCTAACTCCATTTGGCCCATTTCACTACTTGGACCTAACAATTAGGTCTCCTCACTAATAGGCCTTCTCATTGCCTGTAAGTTTGTCTTACAAATTTGAACCATATACACAAAATTGCCACATAAATCATAAATTAAATCATATTAATAGTATATAAAGACTTTAAAAACTTCCCAAAAATATTTTTTCTCCATCACATAGGCCAAAAGGCCTCAAGAACACTCCTATAGATGGCTTTCTCAAAAACACAAAATACTATCAACATATAGTCAAAGTCATTTAAATCTACAGACTTGAACAGGGACTTACAATGATAAAAAATGCATTCACATGATCATATTATTCCTTTATAACACAATAATATATTTTTATCATTCATATTCATGAAAAATGACTCAGGATCATCATATTCACAAACACACATAAAGTTTCTTGTAGGACAAAAACATAGTCAAGAAAATCAACTTATAGAACACCTATGGGAACACTTTTGTGATATTTATAATGGATTTTTGTGAACCTTTATCATCCTTAGATCATATATAGAAATATATATTTCATGTTCATATATCAATATTGGTCTTACAGACCAATCTCACTATGTCACTCTACACAGACATCACTATGTTACATAGACCAATTTGATGATAACTTTTTACATAGGTGTAGGTACCATAAAAACTTATAAACCAAGTGGATAATATGGATATTTATTTAATAATTACCCCATGCCTTAGGGTCCCTATTCCTTTGTAACCAATCCCTAATCTCATTCTCATTCTTGCCTAGTTTTCTCACTGTGCTATTTATTAGGCCAATTCAGTGATAGGCTAACTTCCATGGCCAGTTTAGCACATTTTTTGTCATAAAAATACTCATAAAATTTCATGGGCATAAACTATAATTATTTCACATCATCCTTCATCCATTTACATTCTTTGACTTGGTCAACCCTTCTTGTAGCATCAAAAACCCTAAAAATAAGGGTTTTTCTATAGCTTCTACTCACTATCAGGATTAAAAACCACTTGAGCAAACCTTGAAAGTATTTTACATGTTCCAAACACCAAACTAGGTAAACTATACTATTATGATCCATAACTAATTATTTCTTTCCTATCGGGCCTTTGTTAGGGTTTTAGGAGGGTTTTGACTACTTTACCTTATTAGCAATCATTCATAAAGGACTTCACCTCAACTCTAAAAAAATGATAATAATTAAATTTAGGTACTTTACCAAACTACCATGAATTACTCGGGCTATCATGCAAAGGTTTCACATGCCAACAAGCATGAGAAACTTCTTCTCAAGTTTACAACACCCTATTTTGTGCACACAGTCAACTTTACCATCCAATTTCTTGTTTTATCCTATAGCTTATGACTTCAAATTTGGTCATAATGATTATAAAAATCCCTCACACCACTTTAAATTCTCTAAAAATATTTAGCATTATTGGAAAATATCTTGACCCTTCATTAGGCCATTATAGGTCACTTTGTGCACTTAGGCCTTACATTGCTAGGCATACTTTGAGTATGATCATGCCTTAAAACCTCATGAATAGTCTTTAAAGATATACCCTCATTCCATATGGACTCATATTATATTCATACATTACCAACATTTCTCATATATTCTCATATGACTTAACTCATCATACTACTAGGCCTATGCCATTTTACTAGATTCCTCAATTAAGGCTTCAATAACTCAACATCAAAAACAATAATGATAACATAGAATGACATAAATGACACTTTCATGACATCAATGAAAAATTAATGCATACCTTGTAACACATTCCCAATACTAACCAATTTGGTTCAAACTTTCCTTCCTTCTCTTGTTCAGCATTTATATTTCATTGGTTTTCCTTAAGAACAAGATCTTTGATTTTAAACTCCCTTGATTTTTTCCACTTATTATAACTATAGAAAAGGAGATTTTGGTATAATTTTAAATGGTTTAAATAATTAAGTATTTTCTCATCTAAAATGTCTAGTTCATTGAGGCATGAAGTATGATAAGATTCTTCATCAATGATTTGTTGTAAAAATATATGCAAAGTTGAAACCTCAACTTCTATTGGTAGAATAGACTCACTTCCATATACAAGAGGGGTTGCCCCCATGGGTGTGCATATGCTAGTGTGGTATTCCTAAAGGGTAGAATATATTTGTGTATGCCAGTCATGACCAACTTTGTTGATAACTCTTTTAAGGATACGCAAAAGAAAATTATTGGTTGCCTTAGCTTGGTTATTGCCTTACAGGTAGTAAGGAGTAGACCACTTATGCTTGATGTGGTAAGTATGACAAGAGATTTAATGTCCTTATTCTTAAATTATTTTCCATTATCATAAATAATAGTGTAAGGGATACCAAAGTGGTAGATAATTTGGTTTAAGATAAATTTGTAAATTTTATTTCTAGTTACATAAGTAAGGGGCATTGCCTCAGCCCACTTGGTGAAATATTATGTTATCATTATGATATGCTTATTGCCATTGGAAGAACTAGGATTTATTCTTACATTGAGGTCTATCACCCATATGGAGAATGGCCAAGGTGTAATGATAGGTTGTAGAGCTTGTGATGGACTATGTATACTATCCCCATGTTTTTGATAAGGTATGCATTTCTTAACATAGGCACATGAATCAGATTCCATTGTAGGCCAATAGTAACCTAATCATAAAAGATTCTTTTCAAGAACCACACCACTTGAATGTGCCCCATAGATTCCCTCATGGACTTCCCTAATGGCCAAATTTTATTCCTCAAAATTTAAATAGCATAAAAGAGTTCTATCATAGCCTCTATGATATAAAGTGTTTCCAAGGATGGTGTAATGAGAGGTGTATTGGATAAAGGACTTGCATTAATTATGGGATAGTTTAGAGGGTATGGTATTATTATGAAGATAGGTATAGATGTCAAAGTACCATGGGAAAGTGGGACTAACCACTTCGTAAACCATTTTTGAATCACGTGTATCATAAATTTTTAGCATTAAGTACTTAACCAAGAACTTGTTATATCTTGTGCTTAAATCTAATAGGGAACCAATGGTAGTGATATCATCCGCTACTATATTATTCATTCTCAGCACTTATTTAAATAATATCTATTCAAAAGATAATTTCAAACTATCCACCATTTTCTTATAAGGGATCAACTTATCATCATAATCTTTGAATTCATTGGTGACTTGATTGATGATAAGCTTAGAATCACCAAACATAATAAGGTGTTTGATTCCCCATTTTATTTTCCATTTTCAGGCCTATAATGAGACCTTCATACTCTATTATGTTATTGGTGTAAGGGAATTTGATTATGAAATCCTTGGGAATGTAATCCCCATTAAGTGTGACTAATAAGATACATGCCCTTGATCTGTGATTGGTAAAAGAACCATCAGAGAAGAGCTACAAAACTAGAGACTTATCTATAGATATTATGGCTTCATCTAGGAACTCTAAAATAAAAGGTTCTTTGTCATTAAGTTGTGCTCTAGCCAATACATCTGCTAAGACCTATCCTTTGATTGATTTTTAATTGACATACTCTAAATCAAACTCACTAAGAAGCATAACCCACTTAGCCATCCTACCAGTTAGAGCTATTATGGATAAAAGATATTCAAGAGGGTCTCTCTTAGAAATAATCTTAGTTTGATTGTTGAGTATGTAATGTCATAATTTTTTAGAAGCAAAAACAACTGTTAGACATGCTTTCTCCATCTAAGAGTAGTTGAACTCATATGATATCAAAGTTATACTTAGGTAATACACTGCCCATTCTTTTCCATTGTCATCATGTCGTGTTAATATTGCCCCTAGTGTAAACTAAGTAGCTAAAATGTATAACAAGAAAGGTTTACCAGTAATAGGTGGCATTACTACTAGTGGGTTGGAAAGATATTATTTAATATTTTCAAATGCTTTTTCATATTTCTCATTCCAAGTAAAAGGAGTGTCTTTCTTTATCAAAAATGTGAAAGGGTAATAAATATCCACAAGTTGAGATATAAATCACTTGATTGCTTGAATTTTTCCTTGTAGACTTCTAAGTTGTTTACAATTATTAGGTGGAGGCATATCCATGATAGCTGAAACTTTATAGGGATCAAATTCTATACCACTTTGTGAAATAATTAACCCTAACAACTTTCCCAATGTCACACCAAATACACATTTCTTAGGATTCAGTCTCATGTTATACTCTCTCATGCACTCAAAAATATGTCAAAGCACTTGAGGGCGTTCTTATCTAGATTTAGATTTAGAAAGAATATCATCAACATAATCTTCCATAATGTCATGAATCATGTCATGGAAAATGATAGTCATTGCCTATTGCTATGTGTCTCCAACATTTTCAAACCAAAAGGCATTACTTGGTAGCATAATGTTCCCCATGGAGTTGTAAATGTACTTTTGTGTTGGTCTTTAGTAGTAATTTTTATTTGATTATAGCCTAAAAATCCATCCATCAAAGACAACATCTCATGACCTTCAGTTGAATATACAATCATGTCTATGTTGGGCAATGTAAAATCATCTTTTTGACATGATTTGTTGATATCATGGAAATTTATGCAAACTTTGATCCCTTATGGTTTCTTTAATATTGGTACAATGTTAGATACCCAATATGAATAATCAATGGGACATATGAAACCCATAGACAACTTCTTCTTTAGTTCCTTTTTTACTAATAGTGTAATCTTAGGATGCATCTTACAGAGCTTTTGTTTGATTTGTTTAGTGTCTAGATGCACCACAAGGTGATGTACTAATAATTCTAGATCAAGACCTAGCATATATGCATAAGACCATGTGAATACGCCAAAGAATTCACAAAGTAGAAGTGTAAATATGTCCTTTTATTCTTGTGTAAGTGATATGGCAAGTTTAACAATTTTAGGATCTTCTTTGGTTCCAATGTTCACAAAAATAGTTTCTTCAACAAATAGAGTGGACCCATCTTTATAATTTAGGGGTGGTGTAGGAATATGGAAATCTTCCTCAAACTATGTTGATTAGATGTATAAGCCAAATTGATATTGTTATGTAATTTATGTTCCCCAAAGTATGTTGAATCATCTAACTAAATTAGAAACCCTTTCTTGTGGTCACCTTCTAGAATATGATCACTTGTTCTCAAGAATTTAGAAATAACCTCATCATTTTAAAAATGATCAAGTTGAGGTGTTGCGTGTTAGTCCCACTGTATGAAGAATGGATATGCAAGATCAAGTGTAAGAAAAAAATTCTCATAAAATAGGTTGGTGAGGGCAAGGTCTTCAAAGTGGATAAGTATGGAACCCATCTCGCTATCTAAAGAATCATCCTCTAACTCACTAGAAGAATCACTTTGGAAAAGTGTGAGATACATGTTGGGTGGGTTAAATCCTATACAATTTTTTGCCTCATTTTATTTTATTATGATAGGCTTGATAGATTCTTGTTCATGGAGGCCAATACCTTTATCCTTATAGTTTATTCAATTACACATGATGGATTTAGTAATGACTTGCTATTGGAGAAGCAAGGAGCTAGTTCATTAAAATAAAGCCAAGAAGGATTAGAATCTTTGATATGTTCATCTAAAAGGAAACCACCTTCTATAAATCTTGTCTTGCCAAGCTTCTTAACCATTTTATTATCTTTTAGATGATGGGGCCTATCATAGTTATTTAGATTGGTACGAATTGTGCTTGTGAAAAAATATTAAATTATATACTCATCCATTCCTCTATCAATGATCTTAAAGTGGGAAGAAGTGGATGAGGATGCTCTTGATATGGGTGTTGAAGTGAAATCTCGTTCAACAAAAGGGTGATTTGAAGCTTATTCTATAGAAGGTTGATTTGAAGCTTGCTTAAATGGTTGGTTAGATGCTTTGTTGGTGGAAACCTTTTCAATGGAGATGGAGGTAGTTGGTGTATTAATCCAACTACCAAGGGGAATTATTAAAAATAATTTTTTTAGATGGACATAATATTCAAAAAAATGATAATCCTCAATGGGATTAAAGTTATCATCTAGAACTAGTAAATAGTTGGATTTTTGGTATTTGTCTTCCAATAGCTTGTAATATTGGAAGGGTTAAGGATCACCTTGTATAGTAAGTTCCATCCTTGCATGGGAAAATTTAAAACATTGATGTAATTTGTATGGGATGGAATTCATGTAATGTATCCATGGATGCCCAAGAAGTATTTTGTATGGTAGATTAAGATCAAGGAAATGAATGAGAGTTTCTTTAATAACAGACCTCACCATCAAAGGAAGATAGATTATTCCTATAGACTGTCACTCATTGTTATCGTATGACTTTATGGTAATAATGTTTGCTTACAATGTTATTATTTAATATCCTAGATGTTTTATAAACCTTAATGTAAATATATTTGGTGTTGAGCCATTGTCTATAAAAACCCTTTCTACTTTCTATCTAGAGATAATGTTACGGCCCTAACCTATTGCATGTATAAGGATAGGAATATCCAAATTATGGCTTACTTATCCCTCTTTTATGTTATTTCACATTTATCTATGCATTCATTTGGTTAGTAGGTCAGCCTATGCAGTAACCATGGCCTAGATAGACTATATATAGGAGGTAGTGGGTAATTATTTAGCATCATATTGTGAATTCTGCTCTTATTGAAGCTTGTGGAGGTTTCCCCCTCGAAGTGGATTATCTATTATCATATATTTGGATATATTTCAGTCATATTTGGATCTACTTCTACTATTATACTTTATTCTTGAAGTAATTTCATTACAAGTGGTATTAGAGCTGCGATTTGAGCAATCTTATGGGCGAAACCCTGATTTTTTTTAAATTTGGCTATATCTATAAAAGGGTTGTGAATTTATTTGAAATTTTTTTACTAAAGGTGATAAATAATTAATTTAATCTTCCATTAAAATTTTAGATCATTTGGATCTGTTTTAAAAAAATTATCTCCATTTTAGGGGTTTTCATAAAATTGCTCTATAGTGCACAATTCAAAGAATTTTTTTGATTTATTTACATTTTTGGAAATCTTAAAAAAATCTAGATAGGGTTTGTTCTTTGTATTTTTTAATTTTAGACCGAAATAATTCCAAAATTGCTTGATCAAAGTTGGGTCAAAAGTGCCAATTAGGGTTGACATTGTAAAGCCCTTTTATGGCAAGTCCACAAACTCGGGGCCAAGGAAAGGGTGTTAAAAATCTAGGTAGAACTCATAAAAAGGAATATATTGAGTCATAAGGTGGATGTACTATATCCTTTATACCAGGGTTCTCTGACATAGATCATAAAGTGAGCCAGCTTGACTATAGTGTGCAAGGCATTCAGAGTGAGGTGCAAGGCATATAATCTAATATGAAATCCATACAAGATAGTTTGGTAGATATCATAATGGATTTGAAAAATAATCAATCAAATCATCTAGCTAATGTTATTGCATAGCCCCACTAGGGTGGTTCTCCCAACCAATTTACTTCAAATCTAACTACAGTGCCACAGAGGAACCTGTTGCCAAAGGTGGATATGCGCAAATTTGATGGAAAAGATCCACTCAATTAGATCAACCAAATGGAGAATTTTTTTGATCTACATCAGATCCCAAGTGGATAGAAGGTTACCATGGCATCCTTGTATCTTGAACCTGATCAATTCATTTGGTATCGATGGTTGTGTGCTCAAAAGAAAAAGATGACTCTCAATGTCACTTGGTCAGTTTTTACAGAGGAGCTTCAATTACACTATGGAAATAGTGTGACAAAGAATTACTTCAGCCAACTAGAAAATTTGTGATAGACTAGCTCTGTCAAGGATTATATACATTATTTTTAGAACCTATCCTTACGTGTGGAGATAATTTTTTAGGAGAACTTGAATGACCTATTTTTGGGTGGACTCAAGGACCACATTCAACATGAGGTATGCATGTTTAATCCACTTACGATTTCTAATTATATTATCATGGAAGGCAAAGCTAAGGAAAAATTCATAGCCAACAAGAAGAAGCCATTCACTCACTTCAAATATCATAGCATGTCGAAACCAACATTTCCTCCACCTACCAGATTGACCCCACAACAAATTGAAGAGAAGCGTGCAAAAGGATTGTGTTTTGATTGTGATAGCAAGTGGAGCAAAGGACATAGATGTGCTGAGAAGAATTTATTCTACATTGAGGGATCCAATTAAGATGAAGAAGAATATGATGCCTCCAATAATGATGAGGAAGAGATAGAGGAGGTACCTAAAAATTCCCAACCTACAATCTCTTGTCATGCACTTGCAGGTATTAACACTCCACAAACTCTTAAGGTGGTGGGTTTCCTCAAAGAAACAGAAGGTGATAGTGTTGATTTATTTAGGAAGCACACATAAATTCATCAACTATAAGTTGGCCACTCAATTGAACTATTTCATCTACCCAGCACCAAAATTTCAAGTCATGATTGCAGATGATGGCATAATTAATTATTTAGGCAAATGTCATAGTATTAAGCTTGCTATGGGTGAGTACAATCTAGATTATCCTATGTTTGTTATTCCCATGGGTAACATAGACATTGTTTTGGGAGTCCAATGGCTCACAACCTTGGGTACCATTGAGATGAACTTCTAGGAACTATTCATGCGCTTTCATTCTGAAGGTAGCAAAATTAAACTACATAGATTACAGGCAAAATCTCCACAATTGGTTAGTTCACATTAGATGACCAAGATACTAAAAAGGGGGGCAAAGGGAATCATTTCACGATTATGTTCCATAGAAGTTCAACCCACACAGGAATCTACACATCCTAATCTATAGATGATTATTGATGACCACCCATCTATTTTTAGGGCCATGCCAAAAGGAATACCACCAAAAAGAGAACATGATCATGCCATTCAACTACTTATAAGGAGTCAACCACCAAATATAATACCATATAGATATCCATATACACAAAAGAGTGAAATCAAAAAAATGGTCCATGAGATGCTAGAGGTAGGGATCATCAGGCATAGTCAAAGTGCATATTCACCACCAGTGGTCATGGTGTGAAAGAAGGATGACACATGGAGGATGTGCTCAGATTATAGGGAACTCAACAAGTACACCATCAAAGATAAGTTTCCTATTCTCGTAATTGATTATTTACTTGATGAGTTGCATGGTGCTAATTATTTCACAAAATTAGACCTTCGTTTAGGGTACCATCAAATTAGAATCAAGGATGAAGATGTTCATAAAACTACTTTTAGAACATATGAGGGCCATTATGAGTTTTTGGTAATGCCCTTTGGTCTTACAAATGCACCATCTACTTTTTAGAGCTTGATAAACACTATTTTTAGGCCTTTTTTAAGGAAGTTTGTGTTAGTTTTCTTTGATGACATATTGATTTATAGTCAGACATGGGAAGCACATTTGTAACATGTGAAATAGGTGTTGATAGTTTTGGAGAAGCGTCAAATTTATGCGAAGCCATCCAAATGTGCTTTTAGAGTACAAGAGGTAGAGTACCTAGGTCACATTGTTTCACATGAAGGTGTCAAAGTTGATCCCTAGAAGATCAAAGCTATGATGGAATGGCCCATGCCAAAAACTCTCAAAAACCTCAAAGGGTTCCTAGGACTAACAGGTTACTACCGATGATTTGTGAAAGGTTATGGCAGCATAGCAGCTCCACTCATTTCATTGATAAAGAAGGATGCCTTCAAATGGAATGATGCCACCACCAAAGCATTTGAAAAACTAAAAGTAGCTGTGCACCACTCCAGTTTTGGCTACTCTAGACTTTTCAAAGACATTCACTGTTGAATGTGATGCTATGGATTTGGGTTGGGAGTAGTACTAATGTAGGAAGGAAGACCCATTGCATTTGAGAGTCATTAATTCAAAGGTAAGAATCTACAAAAACCTATTTATGAGAAAGAAATGATGGCTATTCTTCATGCAGTTAAACAATAGAGGCCCTATCTGATGGGTAGACACTTTAAGGTGAAAACTGATCATGATAGTCTCAAATACTTTTTGGAGCAAAGATTATCATCTGAGGAACAACAAATTTGGGTAACCAAAATGTTGGGTTATGATTTTGAAATCATCTATAAGAAAGGTAAAGATAATGTAGTAGTAGATGCACTATCCAGATGAGATACATCCACAGAAGCATTACTTTGTGCAATATCCATATTGAAAATAGATTAGGTGGATGAAGCCAGATTAGAATGGGATCAAGACAAGGATACACAGGTTCTTATTCAAAATCTCTAGCTAGGTACTTTAGCCTCTGAAAAATTTGAATGGAAAGTTAATGTCCTATGGTATAAGGGTAGGTTATACTTATGCAAAAATTTAGAGCTTAAGCATAAGATTCTTGTAGAGTTGCATGAATCTCCAATTGGGGGACACTCAGGGTTCTTGAAAACATATCACAGAATTAAGAAATAATTATTTTGGGAAGGACTCAAGGGAGATGTACAAAATTTTGAGGCAGAATGCTTGATATGCCAACAAAATAAAGGTGAGACAGTTAAGACCCCAGGTCTGTTACAACCATTATCAATTCCTAGTCAAAGGTGGGAAGAGGTTTCCATGGATTTCATCATAGGGTTGCCTTGTTCTGAAGGTAAGAATGTTATCTTGTTCATTGTGGATAGGCTTACAAAATATGCCCATTTTTGTGCTCTCACACCCATTTTAAGCAAGTACAATAGCAGCTATTTTTTTGGACATAGTTCTAAAATTACATGGAACCCCAAAAATAATTGTAAGTGATCATGATCCTATTTTCACTAGTAATTTTTGGACTAAACTATTTTCCTATTTGGGTACTCAGCTAGCTCATAGCTCATCTTACCACCCCCAATCTGATGGACAAATAGAAGTGGTTAACAAATGTTTAGAGGGGTATCTTTGTTGTTTTATATCAAATAAATAGGAATATTGGGTTAAATGGATATTACTTGTAGAATGGTGGTATAACACATCTTTCCATACCTCTTTTAAAATGTCTCCATTTCTAGCATTATATGGTTACCATCCACCTTCCATCACTTCTTCATTAAAGCTGTAAACCAAGGTTTGAAATGTGGAGGAGCACATTCAACATCAACAAGAGGTTTTGGCTAGTTTGAGAGAGAATTTTGCCTTCACACAAAATAGGATGAAGTAACAAGAAGATCAACACCGTAGTGAGTGAAATTTTGAGGTGGGTGACTGGGTATTTATACATTTGTAGCCTTATAATCAGATGTCCTTGAAGCAACAAAAAAAGGACAACAAACTTGCTCCTAATTATATGGCCCTTATCAAGTTCTGCAAAAAATTAGAAGTGTGGATTATAAGCTCGAGTTACCTCATTTATCTCGCATACACCTAGTATTTCATGTTTCATGTTTGAAGAAGGTCATGGGATAGATAGTTTCAGCCCAGACCAAACTCCCAGAACTAGATGAAGAAGGATGAGTCATTTTAGAACCAGAGAATGTAATGAACTGCTACACCAAAAGCCTAGACTGTTAGTGAATCTGCCCATCAAGATCATAACATCTCACCACGCTTCTGAAGCCCAGACTCTGGGCTAGCTTTGTGCACATACATGAGATCCACTACGTGTACAAGCCCTGAATGAACACTACAATGCCGGTGTAACCCACCCTCTCTGTGACTCAAACATGGGTGGTTGCTCTAATACCAAATGTATTGATTAGGTTCAAGATACAAAGATGCCATAGTAACCTTTTATCCACTTGTAATCTGATGTAGGTCAAAAAAAATCTCCATTTGGTTGAGATAATTGAGTGGATCTTTTCCATCGATTTTGCGCATATCCACTTTTGGTAATAGGTTCTTTTGTGGCCATGGAGTTAGATTTGAAGTAGACTTGTTAGGAGAACCACCCTGGTGGGTTTGTGAAATAGAGTTAGCTTGATGATTAGATTTATTAATGTTTAAAGCCGTCATGATATATCCCAAACTATCTTGTATGGATTGCATATTAGATTGTATGTCTTGCACCTCACTCTGAATGCCTTACACACTATAGTCAAGCTGGCTCACTTTGTGATCTATGTGGTCTATTTCACCCCCCTTCTGACTCCATCTCATCCTTGTTAAGAGTTTTTCTTGGAGTTTCAGCACCCTTTCCTCGGCCCCAAGTTTGTGGACCTGTCATAAAAGGGTTTTACGATGTTGGCCCTTATTGACACTTTTGACCCAACTTTGACCAAGCAATTTTGGAATTATTTCGGCCTCAATTCAAAATATACAAAGAATAAATCGTAGCCAAATTTTTATAAGCTTTCAAAAAATGTAAACAACTCAGAAAAAATCTTTGAATTGCGCACGATAGAGTAATTTTATGAAAAACCATAAAATAGCGATAACTTTTGAAAACAAATCCAAATGAGCTGAAATTTTAATGGAAGCTTAATGTGATGATTTCTCACCTCCAGTAAAAAATTTTAGAGAAATTTGCAACCATTTTTTATATATCACAAAATTTAAAAATTTAGTGTTTCGCCCACAAGATTGCCCAAATCACAACTCTGATAGATATTCAATATATGAACAAATACCCTTAAGGTAGGGAAACACCATATAATACTCCTTTAGGAAGGAATAACTCCACAATGTCTCTTCAAGGGGACAACCTCCAATATCCTCTTACAATAGAAGACTCAATGCTTACTTTATATCTTTACCATGATATTCATCTTCTATATATATACATCTATCTAACCCATGGATGGGTAACCTCCTAATCCAATGTAGGCCAACCATTACCCAATGTACTACTTCCACAAGTTACTCTATTACTCTAATATATTATACCCATATAACTAAGGGAATGTGTGCCACATGTCGGCATCTCCATCAACCCATATATCATATCCCTAGGTACATATCATTCATTCCCTCTTTGACATGTTTCATCCTTGAAACATAGGAAGAAACTAAATAATGAGTGTGTTTCAAATTATTGCACACTTGTCTCCAATCTCGATCATCTAGCCATCCATATGTGATCTTGGCAGGTGATAGCTCTGCAAGCTTGTTTCCAAATTTTATTATGCTCCTCTGATTTTGTTCATGAACATAATTATACTGCTTTGGTGTCCAAGCATAATTATTCTTTTTTTAATTCCATGTACCATATTTCATTGTGCTACTCTGATTCCAACATGACCATAGTAGGTATTCTTCCATGCATAGTCATAGTGTTTTCCCCATTCATTTCATGTGCCATAGTATTTCTTCTTTGGATTCCATGCATATCCATAATGATTGGAAATTTTATTTCCTGTATAGACAAAATGATTGTTGTTATGACACTTCCTCACCTGGTTCCATGATTGTTTCCTCTCATGATGATGTGGGTGTCTATATATCTCAACCTTTTCCAATACTTTGACCTTATCCACCTTTGCTTCTACCTCTTCCACCTTTTCCTTCTTTGTTTCTCGAGTAGATGAATTGTTCATTTGTAGTGTGTCTTTATCTATATCATCTAAATATTCATCATGATCTTCATCACCTATTTCAATCTCATCCTTATGATCTACCTGGATTGTTATTGGTGCCTTTTTCACTATGATATCTTGTAAAGTGATCTTCTTTTTCTTATACCAAAACTTCATGAAATTTTTCTTAACATTGATATTCATTGTTCCCAAAGTCTCTAACCATGGATATCTAAGAAATATATCGATATCATCCATATCCAAACCATAAAAATCTGAATGCAAAACATATTTTTCCATAATGAGCTTTAGATCTTCAAACATTGAAATAATCTTACCATCTACTTGAACCTCCTTGATATTATTTGCTTGAACATGTAGATGCTTAGCCACATTCATGTTAATGAAGTTATACTTGTTGGTAGGGTTTATGGACACAACCACCTTCTTCTTTTGAATGCATCCATGAAATTGAAAATTTGACTCAGATTTCTTTGGAGCCAAATTATTTGAACCCTTCTTTTCTTCTTCTTCTTATACTTCTTCTTCTTCTTCTTCTTCTTCTTCTTCTTCTTCTTCATCTGCTTCTTCTTCTATTGCTTCTTCTACTTCTTCTTGTTCTTCTGATGATTCTTCTATTTCTTCTTCTTCTTTTTCTGCTTCTTCTTCTTCTACTGCTTCTTCTTTTTCTACTTCTTGTTTTATATCCCAATGATCTAAAAAGATCTATTCCATTTCTTTCCATGAAGAAAACCTTTCTG
This sequence comes from Torreya grandis, assembly GCA_037957365.1. Classification (NCBI taxonomy): domain Eukaryota; kingdom Viridiplantae; phylum Streptophyta; class Pinopsida; order Cupressales; family Taxaceae; genus Torreya; species Torreya grandis. The sequence goes on along the minus strand of JARHVA010003700.1, from coordinate 1,683,089 downwards.
TACAGCTCAACTGATCAAACCAATCTAGTGCAGGACTAGACAAAAAAGGAGTTAATTGTCTTTACCTAAAAAATTTTCTAAAATGATTCTCCAAAAGGAGCCACCATTCTTTAGCATCAATATCATCTTCCCCTAAAATTTTTTGCAACTCCATGATCCACAAAAAAAAGTTAAGGTTCATGAAACCCTAAAATATCAAAACTGGTCCATAAAATCGCAACAACTCACTCCAAACAACTCAAAAAATTCTAAATTTTTGACTGTAATTATCTTATATCTTCTTACATCTCCAATAAAAATTTAGAATAAAAATTCCTTATATTTCAGAATATATATCAAAATTATTATAAACCCTAAAATAGTAATAACTCCCTCAAAATGAATCAAAAAATCTCAATTTTTTTACTGTGACTTATTTTCCATATTATACAAATCTAGTAAAAAATTCGTCAAAAAATTTGCAACCAATCAAAAGTTATTGACGATTCAAAAAAAACTAGGGTTTCACTCCACAAATTGCCCAAATCGAAGCTCTGATACCACTTGTAATGATCTTGATATTCAATATATGAATAAATACCCTTAAGGTAGGAAAACACCATATAATACTCCTTTAGGAAGGAATAACTCCACAATGTCTCTTAGAGGGGACAACCTCTAATATCCTCTTACAATAAAAGACTCAATGCTTACTTTATATCTTTACCATGATATCCATCTTCTATATATATACATCTATCTAACCCATGGATGGGTAACCTCCTAATCCAATGTAGGCCGACCATTACCCAATGTACTACTTCCACAAGTTACTCTATTACCCTAATATATTGTACCCATATAACTAAGGGGATGTGTGCCACATGTCGACATCTCCATCAACCCATATATCATATCCCTAGGTACATAGCAGAGAAGATCCTCCAAACATGTACTAAGAGGTTGAGAAATAGAGAGATTAGGGAATATCTGATCAAGTGGAAGAACATGAGCAGTGAAGATACAAATTGAGAATGTGAAGATTTTTTGCAACAACATCTAAAGTTGTTCAATGTTGAGGACAACGTTGGTTTAAAGGGGAAGGGTATGCTACAGCCCTAACCTATCACATGTATAAGGATAGGAATAGCTGACTTGTGGCTTAATTATCCCTCTTTGATGTTATTTCACATTTCTCTATGCATTCATTTGGTTAGTAGGTCGGCCTATGGAGTAACCATGGCCTAGATAGACTATCTATAGGAGGTAGTGGGTAATTATTTAGCATCATATTGTGAATTTTGCAATTACTAAAGCTTGTGGAGGTTACCCCCTCAAAGTAGTCATATTTGGATCTACTTCTGCTATTATACTTTATTCTTGAAGTAATTTCATTACATATAATAACCTCTATGTACAATAGGAGGTTATGATCTGATCCTAAAGGAGAGACAATTGAATGATAAAACATTAATTGGTTATTTATATACAAAGAACCTATTAACACTTAGAAATTGGTAGGATTGATGTCTTGAGGTACACTTGACTCTTGGATAATTTTATACAATGTCTTTGCATATAGGAGATGTTTTGAGAAGATCTAATATTGAAATGTTTGTTGGCATTTTCTCAAAATGGTTGATAATGTTGTACTTGCATTCAATATTAGAGGATGATGCATTTTTAAGGGTAATATTTTATCACCTTGTGGTAATGGTACATGAATATGATGGCAAAGTAATAGCATTGGCATAACTATGCATGGAATCAATACTATTGACTATAGAATCAAATGGATGACTTGTTTGATTAACATTAATAGATTTCGGTATTCATATTTCTATTTTCCCTTTCTTTGCTCATGATTATGGAAAGGATCTTGGTATATCCCCAATTTTTGGTTATTATATGGTTTAAATGGTTGATTTTTTATTTTTATGTCATCTCTGTCAATGAGGTCTTGAACATAGTGTTTAAGGCGCATACACCTATTAGTTGAATGTCCTTTAATCCAATGATATTCACAATACTCATCTTCTTTATACTAGTTAGGTTTACAAGTAATTTCATCAAAGGGTTTAGTGTTATTATGTGTAATCATTTTTGTGTGAACTAACTTTTTAAAAACATTCTCATAAGTTTCACCCAATTGAGTGAACTTACGCTTAGGTTTGCCTTCTTTAGGTTGTCCACTAGAAATTGTGATGTTATTGATTGGTTGATTGTAGGTTTATGTTTGATGTTGAGTATTTTGAATCTTTTTGACATCAGTGACACCATCTCCAATAATATTTTTGTTCTTGGCACATAACTTAGGTTTTTCTATCAATTTAGAGGAGTTATGATTATCCAATTTAAATATTTTGATAACACCTCTTTTAATTAATGTTCTTTCTACTTGAACTAATTTCATCAAATGTTCTTGGGCATAGAAGTAGAAAATGGTGTCCCAAGTCTAAATTTAAATTGTTCATAAAGATATCCATAAGCTTAGTTTCATGAAATGACCATGTGAAAGAACTTGCCATTGCTCACCATCTTTGAAAGAAGGAAACAAAAATTTTGCCATTGCATTATTTGGTATTGTATAAATCTAAGGTGGTCAAATCATTTTCGATGTTATAAGAGAAGTGGTGAAAAAAAAATTCAGATAAGTCCTCAAAGGTAAAAATAGATCCTTTTGGAAGTCGTGAAAACCATTCAAGGGCTTGGCAATCTAGACTTCACAAGAATAAATACAACATGTATTCATTACTAAAAACAACATCTGCACATGCATGATAGAATCTGGATGGATGTTCTTTGGGATCCCCTTTATCTTTATACTTGTATAATTTTGGGAGTTCAAATTACTTTGGAAAAGGTGTAGTCATTATACTTAAATTTTATGGGTGTGAGCAATTTTCCTCAAACTTAAACTATTTTCGCTATGAGTAAGCACCATATTGTAAGCCTTAAACTCTATCCTTTATGTTATGAAACTCTTGTGTGAGATATGGGGATAGTTGGTTCATTTGACTTAGTGGATTTATGGAATTATATGGTTGACCCATGAATTGGTTTGCGTTTTATAGAATTTGATTTGTTTATTGGTTAAAGTTGTTTGGAGGTTGGTTGTTAAAATTAATGTTTTGAAGGTTTGAAAAAGGATTGAAATTGGGGTTATAACCAAGGTTTGGTTTTGCATTAAAACCAAAAAATGTTTGACTTGGGTTTGGTTGGAACCAAAGTCTATTTGATTTAAATTTGGGTTGAAACTAAGGTTGGGGTTATTTGCAAAGTTTATGTTTAGATTTGTTAGATTTGTGTTTGCATGGAAGTTTGGGTTGTTTGGTGCATTATTTTTGAAGTTCATGGAGTTGGGATTAGTTTTGTGATTAAAATTAGATTGATTAAATAGATTTGGATTGGGTTGTTGTGGGTGTATGTTATAGTTTAAATTTAATGGATTAGAACCTAAGGTTGATTTAGAGTTAACTTGGTTTGGTTGGAGTTGATTTTGGCTTGGATTGTTTTGATTTTGGTTAAGGTTAAAATTAGGATTTATGTTAGGATGATTGAAATTAAATTTAGTTTGTTTGATTTTGGTTTAAACCCATGTTAGGATTTTGGGTGAAATTAAATGAAAGTTTGGGATTGGAGTTAAAATGAGTTGAAATGGGATTAAAATTTGGATTGGAACTTGGATTGGATAGAACCGATCCAAGAGTTTTAGAGGAAGAAGACTAATTTGGTAAACCACTATTTAAATTAAGATTGTTGAGTGTGTGTGAAGCAATACTCAAACTATGATTGGATGGTTGATTGGGCAAGCTAGAATGAGTATTAAATCTTTGATTTTAATTTTGATTAGGAATGGTTAGTGGGCCTTGGGAACTTTGATTGGGGTTGATTAGTGAGTTTGAAGATATATTCAAACTCAAATTAATTTGACCATAACCTTGTGAATTTAGAAGAAAATTCAAATTCGGTGTAATCAAATGTTGATTGGTTAAACTTGAATTAAATGGGAGGCCCGAGTTCAAGTTTGGCTTGACTTATTACATGATTGGTAAACTTGAATTAAGATTCAAGTTTTGATTGGTTGGGTGTGATTGGTGAGTTTGAAGGTATATTCAAACTTGAATTAGTTGCATAAACATGTGAAGATAAATTAGGATTCACACTCACATTGGGGATACCAAAAGGATTGGTTGATGAATGAGATTGAAAGTGTATATAATTTTGGGTTCCTTGGGTTGCATGAATTTATGTGAAGAATCCATGGCTTGCTTGAGATGATGCCTCATATAATATAGTTTTCCCTTTGTCTTGAGAAACTTGGGGATGGGGTTGCAAGGATGTTATAAGGGCATTGTTATCCTCTAAAGAACCTTGTGAGGTAGATTGATTAGAATTAAAGGATGAAGGTTTTTTACTTGCAATCAAGTATTACAAGTTTTGTATGTCAAAATTAGATGGAAATTTTTTTCCAAAGCCCAAGGCTTAAAGCAGGACTTCATTCTTGTTTGACATAATATAATCATAAAAGGAGGATGGAGGTTGGATAGCTTTGGGACTACCCTCATCTTGGTAAGCCCCTCCTTCTTATTCTTATTATTTAATTATCTCATGTATTTCTACATGATGTTCTTGGACAGTAAATTAAAAGGGATCATTATTGAATGGCTTAGCCCTTGTATTTCAATTGTTTAGCATGGTCATCTTCCTAGTGATACATGACATGGATAGGATAAAAGAAAATGAATCAAAGAAAATAGAAGTTTTAAACTAACAAAACTAACCAAATTGACTAAAAAATTCAAATTATTAAACTAATTTATTTGAGTTTTTGGGATAAATGTTTTGATTTTAGGATGTCTTGATGTCTTTTTTAGAAAAACTCAAAAGAATTTGTTTACAAATAATGATATTTCATCATGTGGAAAACACAAATAAATAATAAACAAATTCCTACTTTAAACAATCAAGTAATCACACATAAAAGGTGAAAAAATAGGATAAGGTTCATGAATAATGTTTAGGCCTTTCGATATCACTTACTCATCTGTGCTCTCAACTGCAGCCTAATATTTCAAAGTAATAACCATGGAAGATCCTACAATTTTTATGGCCCACTAAGCCTAATTTCAAAGGTGTGTGGAAGGTAACTTCTTGACACTAACCACTAACCAAAGCACCAAAGTCGAACAACAAAAAAGGTTTTCCTAGGCTTAAAGTTTAAACAAGAAAATTTAAGGGGAGTCCTATAAGATGCCTTGTGGTAAATTAAGGCCCAAAACCATGTAGATTCACACTATTGGTTCTTGTCCCAAAGTTCCAACATAGTCATAGGGGCTTTAGTGTATTGATAATCGATGATGTCATATTTTGAGGCAATTCTTAAAACCCTATGTATTAGATCATGAAATCCCCTCACATCATGATGTGCTTAAAACACACAACCACCTAGAAAATTGAAATAGTTGGATCTCAATTTATATACCCTATTAGTATATAGAGTTTGGTCTACTATGTGGTGGTGAAATCCATAATCAATAGAGCCCCTAAGAAAAAAAAAGTAAGTTTTTATTTCTGATTTCTAAGTATCATCACCAATGTGACATCAAGGAAAGATAACATGCAAACACCACTTACATAACATAAAAAGTTATGGAATTATTTTTTATTCCTGAGTATCTTCACCAATGTGACTCTAAAGGAAGACTATACACAATTATAAACAAAATACTTTAAAATAAATAATTAACTCCAAATCAAATGTGATGTAATTACTAAAAACTTTAAAAATTGAATTGAAAGTGTTAATAACAAAAGAAAATAAATTGATTTTTGTTTAGCCCTTTTGAAAAGTTTCTTTGACAAGCGTTCTACAAATAATTTTTTAGAGAGTTTTTTTTAAGAAAACCTACAACAAAGTTAGAACAAACCACAAAAACAAGAGAAAATAACAAAAATCAATTGAAAACTAATTCTAAATATAATAATGAGAAATATGAGATTAAAAAAGATGAGGGAAAGTCCCATCGGGCATGCCAAAATGTATTAAATAAATCTAGAAAAGTAAATAAGCTAAGAAATCAAATGAAATCTTAATCTAAACTAACTCAACATATGATAGAGCTATAAATGAAAGAAATAAAACAAAATTATACCTTAGTAATAAAATTAAGCTTCCTCCATTATGATGTGAATTTGAATTGCTCTCTTTGAATTGTGGATTCTCACTCTTCCAAGACAAGGGGAAATGGGTAGCACCATGGTATATAATCTCTTATAATCTTAGAATGATAAACTTGTAATGAAGAAGCTTGGCTAAATTGAAGGAAGAACCTCTAATTTATAGAATTTGGAAATGGATGTGAACCATCCATCTTGAGATGAAGATCAAGGGAGGAGAATAAAAGATAATTTTTAATTCATGATGGGAATTTTGAATTAAAAATTGGAGTGAAGAATATGTAGGACTCATAAATGAATATAAAATTCATTTGGAAGGAAGATATGATATAATATTAGTAAGTGGATGTGAAGTAGATTATTAAATTGGAAAAAATTATATCATGTAAGAGAATGGAAATAAAGGTGGATTATTAAATTGGATCATAGAGGATAATAGGAATAAAGGTAGATTATTAAATTAGATCATGGAGTATAATGGGAATAAAGATGGATTATTAAATCAGAATGGTTGGGGCCAGGTGGAGCCTTTAGGCATGTGAGGATAATTTTTATTTTTTTAGATTTATGAAACTTATGAATATCTAAAATATATGGAATTTTTAATTAGATAAAGATTAGTTAGTTAACTTTGGATTAATTTAGGGATAGTAAATAGTGAATAGTGATGATGGGTAGTGATTAGGGAAAATTAAGGATGATTAAAGAGGATTATAGATGATTAGGCATTTAGTGCAAAGAAAATTAAAATCAACACAAAGTGTCTAATTTTAAGTGTCTACACATGGCATAGATAATCATTCATACTAATATTATCACAAACTAAGATAATATATGGCCACATTGTGTCCATTCACTCCTTAGCCCATAGACAAGGCTATATCTCTCCTAAAATTATTACCTAAATAACTTCCTAATATGGAGAGGTATATTATCTCTAGTATAATGTAGTACACATCACATTGATTGTTGTCATATCTTTTAGTATCATCTCAAGGATTACCTCATGACTATTCCTACACCTACTAACCTTCCTCCCATAGGTCACTCTCACAATAAGGCTCCCCCTTATTCCCTTTTGACTCCCTCACTTGTGGATCCTCCTTCCCCAATGGCCCCTTATCCATCGATGACTCCACCTATCACCCATTCTCCACTGATAACCCCTTCATCTCCCATAGATTCCACTCTCATTCCTTCTCTTGAGCATTCCCTACATGATATCCCTCATCAGCATGATCCTTCAGGCATTCCTAAACTTTTTTTCAAGGATATTTGTCATGAAGTATTCTATCAACTTTCCTTGAAGATTGATGAGACTTTGGTTGTAGTCTGAATTCAACTTCATAGAGACTTATCAGATGTTATGTATAATGTGTGTGGACAAATATTTCAATATTTATGAACACAAGCATGGTGTTCTTTCATTTATTTCTTCATTTAGATTGGACATGTGATCCAACTTTACATTTATCTATTTTATATCATTTGACATTGTGTCAAATTTTTATCTATCTTACATGGTGACTTTTGTTTGACATTACATGTTGCTAATGATATCATTATTCTTCTTATGTTCTCTTATGGAACCTTTTTCATAATTACATACTACCTCTTCATGAGTTTATTTCTATGTTTCCCTTGTTATTTTTATGATTGTTTGTTATCTTGTCTTTATAAACATGGATAATTATTATTGTGATTTGGTTATATAAACCTTGTTCCCTTTTAGTCATTCTTTATTTACCATGTGATCAGTTAGAAAACAATTCATTTCATTATAATCTACTTTTACTGATCTAATTTAGATCTCCCCTTATTCCCCTTTATTACCTAATACAAACTAAACATACACATGGTTGAGACATGAAATAACATGTTGGTTCATAGTTAAGCCTAAGTATTCTAGTCAGTCATATCTTTGGATACTTATCTTCCTCTATCCTAAACCTAAAGCTCATTCGTGTGTATCACTTTGTCTCTCATGATTGGTCAATCCAAGTCCTTATGGAGGAGGAATATTAAAATCCATAAAAATTCAAAAATATAAGTCATTTAACAAAAGGAAATGATCTAAAAGTAAACATTCAAAAATTCAAAAATTAAATCATACTAAAAGATATGAATGTAAGCACATCTCATTTTTCTAATCAAACCTCAAACTCCATAGTTGGCCTCATAATAGAGTCGATGTCCATTTGGGTGCTGTAGGCAAGTAGATTAGAAAAAGAGAATAAAAAAATATTTTAGTGCTACCTAATTTCTCATGCAAGTACCCAATTTTTGTAGTAGACCAACAGATCTATAAGGGGTCCTAAGGAATGGAAAACACATCATGGGAAGGTAGGTCCATTTTAATTTTATTTTTCAAAATAACCAACATGAGTTGATATTAGTACCACACTTATTTTCCTACATAGATTTGTGCCTATAGTGAACATGTAGCCTTTGTATATCAATAATCACTAGTCACTTAGTGTCTTTTCATATCCTTAGAGTGCCTCATATTTCCTAGGGTAATCTCATAAGATGCCTATGTTATGCTTATTACATTCCATTTTTCATTCCCTACCACCCTAATGTTTCCCCTTGAGAAATATTTTTTTGTTCACTGATCACTCCCCCTAGGGATTCTATTGGTGACTTGTAGTGTAAGACTTTGGAAAGGACCAAGCCTTTCTCATAAATTACCAAATTTTCACATTACCATTCCAAACATCCCCTTTTACCATATTTTAACAATATTCCCACCTCATTGAGGTTCTTTTTATGAGTTATAGTGTAAGACCATGGATAGGACTTGGCTTTCCTCTCAAACATTTCCAATACCCAAGTCATAACAAGATTACATTTGTCAAATATGAGATAAGATGTGATTGATTATGAGTTATATGTCATTGGAATGCTTCCCATCTTGATTTAGTATGTTTATGCTTACTTCATTATTATTTCACTTTTATCTTCTTATTTTCTGATTGCATGTAAGAATTCAACCACTTTTCTTAAGTTTTTCATAATTCCCAACTTGAATTAGTGTGATTAATTTAAGACCATTTTGCCAATTTTGGTTCTCTTTTATACTTCCTAATATGATTTAGTATGATTGATTAACTTAATTGATTTACCATTGATCTTTCACATGATTTTCATTTTATTACATTATTTTCATACTTCTCAATGTGATTTAGTGTGATTTTACTTATTTTAAATTTTGGTATCAATCATTTTTATAGTTTAAAAACATTTTTCCCTCTTGTTTACCACTTATTAGATTATTATACTTAGTCATCTTTTGTTATTACACATTTTCCATCATGATATAGTGTGTAGTGCATTTTTTTATATTAATTATATTTTTTTAAAACTTTTTTGGTTGTTTATTTTTAACCATGCATGTTTACTATATAATGCTATAAAATAAAACACTCCACATATATTTCCTATAACATATACAACAAAATCACATGTGATAGAAATAAATATATTCATGCATCAACAACCACAACCAAAATATAACTCATAAGATCAACATTCAAATGTCAAAATAAATTATCTCTATATATCATGTGTTTTTATACCAAATATAAAAACACATCACTCTAGCTCTATGGCTAGGCTCCATCATGCCTATCTTATGCCCTAGCCATGCTACTCATAAGCCTCAGACTATCCCCTCTGCATAGTATATTATAATAAGGTTGTCCAAGATCTCAACCTTTCTACCTATCCTTATAAGTTAGCCACTTGGGCATGTACCTATCCCAACTAGATCATGGTATCTATATTTATAGCTCTCTCTTAAACTAGGGCCTATCAAGCTTGTGCCTCTCTTGTTCCCACCCCTATCAGTGGTTGCAATCCATCTCTACATGTTTGCAGTTGCCTCATGGCATCCCCCACTAGTTTAAACCAACTCGCCTAAGTTGGGAAAGATGATACCATAGGATCATCGAGCATGGTGAGGTCATATGGTGTTAGCACTCCATCTAAAATGTAATGGACTACTACCATGACTAAGAACCCCATTTTTTCCCCTTTATCGTAGGGTCTATAAAAACTAAAACCTAGATATATATCAAATCATATATATATCAAAATCTATCTATCTACAATCATATATAATTAGTATTCTATATCAAAGACTAATAAATCCAACATTTTTTACCTATCTTGGTCACCCAACTCAGCCAAATCATATCTATATGTGCATAAAGGTGCCACACAATCTCTCCTCGCGTGACTATTTACAACACTGGCACATGAGGCATAGATCATGTTACCTAGTCCTATCTCCATCTAGTAGTAACCTATAATCAACCACATGGGGTAACCCAAGTGGTTGATACATTGAGAACTTCACATATATCCATGCACTCTGTAACACCACTAGTCCCATGGTCTTTAGCACTTTAATATTTATCATTAGATTTCTTATTTTTCTCATATATTTATCTCTACTAATTCTTTTTCCAAATCATAAAATATTCTAGAATCTTGATGTTGTAAAGAATATTTTCAACTATTATATGTACATGTTACAAAAAAAATGATTTTTTTGCTCTTTTTCACTAATCTCTACAAGTTTGCCTAATGTTCCTCACATTGGACACCTTTAGATTTCTCACATATCCTTCTTTATCTACAACATTAAGGTAAGTAAATGTATGTGTTTTTCAATTCTATCCTTTCATTTATCTTATTTTATCTTTACTACACTTTATCCAACTTTAGCATTATGTGTCATTATGTTCTTTTCCCAAAGCACCATCTCGTGTTGCACCTACATGACACATTATGAGCTTCGAGTGGGACATATGTATACACATAATATTTTCAAAATTTATCAATTAATAATGCTCCTTATCTTCTAGGAACCCATTGAATATTAATCTCTCTAATTTCACACCTTAAGGGGTGCACTAGGAAAGAGGTGGGTAGACCATTGGCACTTCACAGGATTATTGTCTCTTTTTCCACTTTCTATCTACACACTTGTCTCCTAAAAACCATTCCCTTAAGCTTTGCCTCCTATTTTTTACCTTCCTATAGTCATTTACCATTTTCATTAGCCCTTTCCCTAACTTAAAACCCCTTTTGGTAGTTTACATGACTATGTCGGCCACATTGACCTTGTATTTCATTTATAAAAGCTTACTAAGAACTAAGTCAATCATGGCTGACATTGTTTATTATCTAGTTATTTTTTTGTCAATTTCAATACTAGGTCAACCAGGACAACCTTATCATCCAAAACTTTTGGAAGGGTTTAGGGTTAGATCTACCTATATAAACACATTCATTTCACCATTTCTAAGAGAAGAGAAGAAGAAGTAAGATATATTATGCATCTGCTTATCCACCATTATACTTGAGGAGCAAGCTTAGGGTTTCATATTTTCTTTGGAGGTATAGATCTTGTCTTGTGGAGAAGTCTTTTGGATGCATTGAGAGGTTATGTATCCTAGAGCTGATTTATCTTTGTCATCCTCATATACCATAATAACCTCTTATGAAGCACCTTGGCCAAGGGAGAGATTGAGTGTCGGTGAATTAATCTTCAAAGGTAAGTATTCCTAACTTTATTCCTTCTTTGTAAGAGTAGATAGATATGCATTTGCACTTCTCTTCCATGTATTAAGATTATGTATACATTGATGTGAGTATATGTATTATATGTATGTTTACTTCTAGTTTTTATTACCCCCACTTTATGCCAAAAGGTTTGGTGAGCACTAGATTAGACTTGACTTTGCTTTTTATTAGTTTAGTGAATATGAAAACATAAGACCTAGTTAGGGTTATTGCATAGTTTTTCTTAACTTGAGGCTTTAGAACCCTCCCTAGTGATATTATTATTGTAATAAATCCCTTAATTAGGTATAGTGGATCCATATAAGTCATGACCCTAATTATCTAATGTATCCCCAATCAAAAGTGTAAGTAAGTTGTATCTTCTCTGAGCTAGGATTGATTTATATAATCTATTGTATTTCCCATTGCATACAAAAACCACTTTTGCATGATTCAATTAAAGTAGATAGGAACAATGCATCTTTTTTACCCTTCTCAGTTACATTTGAAAAAGCAAGTACAAATGATATTACACCTTTTAGCAATGCACAAACTAAGCTAGATGAAATTATTTTATCACCTTCCTTCACATTTCAAGCTCAATGTAATGATTCTTTAAAACAATTTGATAATGTAAATGTCTCTAACTCTTCTCATATATGTCATAATATGTAAAAAGAAAATATGGTTGTTACTTCTCCTTCCCTTGGTTCCAAAATTGAAAGTGATAATCATGCTTACATTTCATAAATAACTAGTGAACAAATGCCTTACATTACACCTACATATGATGACACATTGTATGGTAGTAAAAAGTTAAAATCTTCCTCTTCTCTTTCTCTCTATGAGCATGTGGATGATACTTCTTCTAATCTTACTTATACAAATGAATTAAATTCTAATTTTGATGAACCATGAGATAATGATGATTATTGTGATTATGATGAAGATGACATATAATCTACACCTTCTATTTCTTCTCTTACCTCACATATCTCTCTTGTTCAACTAAACAATAGGTCACATATAAAAATAAACACACACACACACTTATTATTATGTTCATAATTTACATTCACTAGAGAATAAAGTACCTTCTATTCAACTAACATGTGATACTCCTTCATAACTTACTAATATAAAAGATGCCAATGAATCCCCTTTACCCCCCTTACTATAATAGAACATGTTTCTCAAAAAAACCTAAATGAGGGTGGTAGCTCATTTCCCTCTAACCAGGTCCCAGTTACCACACCTCCAAAGGTTATTAAAATCAAACCAACCCTTTATAAACAAGATTCCCAATACAATGTATCAATGGCTAAGATAAATAATAAAATTCAAGCATCAAATTAACCCCTTGCTAATGATCATATACCTTCATAAGTGTTAATTTATTTAATACATATTGTGTCTACTTTACAATAACAAGTACATATCACTTAGGAGAACAAAGCATATCAATCTCATGTTGATGTTAATGTTATACATAATAACCTTATTCCATGTAGAATATCAACTACAAGGTTACCACACAACTTTTAGATACCGGTATTACCTATATTTGATCGACATGGGATCCATACTTACACCTTCATGCTTATGAGAAAGCCATGGCTATTACAAATAAGTTAACTCTACTACAATTTTCCCCGAAGTCCCTCAATGGGAAAGCACTAGATTAGTTCCACCATATAATCCCTAGTGGATCTTTACATACATATGACAAGCTCAAGATACTCTTTCTCAGACATTACATACAAAATAAGGGAGCTCTAGTCACACATGAGAGGTTACCTTAATTACATCAGGGTGAGACAAAGCCTACATCTGAATACATTCTACAGTTCAAAGCTTGTTCACATTAGTTGATTTATCAACCAATAGATTTAGAAGTATAGTACATATTTGCTAGAATTTTAATATATCCTCTCAAAGAGATATTGCTATATCAAACATTTAAATCATTCAGACATCTATGCAATGCAGCTATAGCATTAGAGGCATAGTTGGGATTAGTAATTACACAGTCAGAGGTAAATTTGGATATAGACCCCATAGAGCCTTAGTCATCTAATATGGTAGAAGAGCCTACTCCACTTCTAATTCAAAAGCCAATGGAATAGAAACAACCAATAAAAATACTCAGTAAGGGCAAAGAGCCACTTTACACAACACATTCTATAGTGAGTAAAACACAAGATATACATAGATGGGTTATATAATTTTTAGATAAGGCTGGGCCTCATGACATTTTGATTACACTATTAGATAGGGGATGATCATGCTTACTTCTACTAATCGTCATCCACCACATCATTTGTATCAGGTACCACATAAACATATTATCATTTTCACCAGATAAATAGACATTTAGATGATCATTGTTATGTACTTCAAACTCTCATCGACTAATATGTTACTTGAGGCATCAAAGAGTTTACATAGGGGGCACTAAGACCTCATTTTCCACACTCTCCTAGATCACACTCTTCTATGACAAAGTTATCCCAGGACATTCCTTTTAAGGAACCATTGGTTACTCATTATATGAGCCATATGATTTCTAAGACATCCATTTATGAGTATTCCCATACACCATAACCTCAGTAATGATGGTAACCAATTTAGAGATTTTATAATGCACCTCTAGTGTGTACACCAATCAAGATATTTTGGAATAACTACAAACCCAAGGGCATAGTTTAAATTCAATCACCAATCAAAATCTATGGAAATAATTATAGAGCTCAGAACATACCTCAAGGGCATACACCAATCAAAATATTTGGGAACAACTATAAATCTAAGGGCATAGTTTTAGTTCAACCAACAATATAGATATACAACAATAATTATAGAGATCAAAACCCAACTTTAGTTCACATGCCAATTAATATATTTGCAATAAATCATACAAATTAGAGTGAAGTTTTAGAATGTCAACCAATCAAGATTTTTTCATGAAAGTCTACACATTCACACACTAGCAGCACATCATAGGTAGCTCCAATTTCATAGTCTATGTCTACATCAACATAGCATGAGTAGTATCCTCATTTGTACTCCATGCCATCTAAGTTAAAATAGAGCATACCGCCATCACATGTTATACATGTAGACATCTTATGGAATATAATAACAAACCATATACCAATAAAATACAAAAACTTAATCTAATACACATATGCTTAAAACATTCATATAATAGATATAAATCAATTAAATTAAATCCAACCAAAACAAATTTTAACATTTCAACATTTCAAACAATCAAACTAATTCAACACATAATAATATATACAATATAACTAGATCTAGTTCCCAATACACAATGCAATTTAAACAAAAACCATTCATATGTATAACTCATAATTTAATTTTAATAACAATATGGTGCATCACTCAATGATGCAAACATGACTACTAAGACCATATCCCTCACTCTCACTCTAAGATACATCAAAACCAGAGTTAGAGGCCCCGTTATCTTTATATGACCTCGATTTATGACTCTATATATTCTCTTTCCTAATACATGCCCAGCTCAGCTATACACTCAACATGCTCTTGATGCAGTCATATGTAGTCATCTACTATCTGACTACTAACCCCATTTAGAGAATCAAATGTGGCCATAGTACACCTCTATAACTCAATGCATGCTTCATCTTTATATATCATTATTCATCTGAATGCCATAGTTGTTAACATAATTTGATCAAACAAATGGGCATGCACCCCAACAACATTGGTGGCCCTCTACACCAATCCATCATCCATGTCATCATCAGGGATATGCCATGTCAACTCATGCAGTGCCAAATCAATATTGACCTCCTAATACTCATCATCTCTTGAACTTGCAAGTATCTACATAGTTCATCAAAATCCTATCATATAAACACATAATCAGCTTTACACAGAACATACAAACATGTTATTTAACTTACCATCAACATCCTTCATGGGCTCTACATCTAATACCTTATCCAAAATCATCCCACCTCTCAAAAATAGAGTTACCCATATGTGGTCACTCCACCAGGTCAAGTAGGCCTTAGTCACTCCCACATTATCTATATCCAATATCTCAATATCAAGGTCACACTCCATTAATGGAATGGGAGCTATCTTAGAAATAGATGGCCTTGGCATACTACCAAGCCTTGTAGGAGCCTGAAAACTCCTCAACCATATCATAGGTATTAGGGGTACATCCTAAATAACACCAAACTATTAGGTAACCCTCTCATATTGAAATCACTCATATACATTATCCCAATAGTCATATATCTAATAACTAACCTAAATTTTCCTTAGTTATGTGTTATTTTAAGCCACCCCTAATAACCCTTATAAGGTCTCTAAATTATATCCCTTGTTGTCAAACTAGCTAATAACTATCAACACTATGTAGTGTTAATCTTTAGTGCATAACCTATCCTAGTTTATCTCCCTAAAAACACCTATGAATGAGTCCATTCATCTTGTGCACATACCACTAACCTACTCACAACTATGTACTCATATGCTTAGCAGTGTAATAGTATCAATACACCGATACCCCCATCACACATCTCCTATGTTAAATGATATATATCCCTATATATGTGAGCCAACATAATACAACCCCAAGATTACATGGTGTCATGTTCCTCGATGTCTTGCACTATCTTATGCATCCTATAAGAAATAAGACACCAATCCCATCTATAATAAAAAATGAAGATAGTAACATAGTTAGGAACTTTTATAATCATAGAACATCATCCCTCATAATCAAAGTCAACAATATATCACTCTGACTCCCTTTACAATAAGTCCTCATCACCATGGTAGATAAATACCTATATGCCTACTATGTAGGCTAAGGACAAGTGGTCTCGTATAATATAGCCTACTACCTAGAGATTGACAATCATAGAATTTGATATGCAACCTCTAATGTAATGGTCATCTCACCAGTAGGGAACTAGAACGTGCATGTGTCTATGTCCCATCTCTCACATAATGTAGTAATCATATGCTTATCCTAGGGCATATGCTTTAGGAAAGTAACATATCTTAGGCCTAATCTCTTGATCACATTCATCTCTACATCATCAAAGGGCAAACCCCACAAAGTCTCCATCATCTTCCCCATGTAGAACTCTCTCATATAGGCATCAACTTGTAAAATTACAATGAAATTAGACATCAAAAAAACAAAACTAAACCTAATAAACAACAAACACGCATCAAAAACTAGTAAACAATACTAAGCATCACATCTCAGGATTGCTGGACACTAGCGCTACATAGAGGATAGTAGTGTTGGATGGTAGTACCATACCCTAAACACTAGTATCAGGACCTAGATAGTAGCACCTAAAATGGGACACCAGTGCTAGTCTATGCAAAATAGCTCTAAACCAATTTTTTCTCAATAAAAATAGTAAACATGACAACATGATATAAATAGGAAAAAATATGAGTTTCTTATCAGGCGATCTCCTTCCTGGCCTAAATCCATGCCTTGACTTCCTCATAGTGTGACAAGCTAGCTCTTTATCTCCTCAGCATATTTCTCTCACTCATATATAAAATTATTTCAACTCAAATAATCCAAATGAATTGCAAATTAAATCAAAATGACCTATTTAATTCATAACTTACCCAATGCCACCTTATTAAAGTCACCCATGTGCGCTAATTTTGCTAACTAATAGAAACCTCTTGCTATAGCCATATCTCAACAACTGGAGCTCCAATTTCTAAACCATTTCTTGCACATAGGACTTGACATCAATATGTTATGTCCCATATTAGTTAAACCAATCCCCTCATTTCTATCAAATGAACAAAATGATATAAACAATCTCACTATATTTAACATTACAATAAATAAAACATCTATCCAATTCCATATTCAATTATCAACTCCAATACAATAAATACACTATTCAAATTAATATAACATTACACTTACTAATTAACACCAATACAATAAATCATTACCACTTTTGGTTACATATCCTCATCATAGTCTTAGTTCTTTCATAAACAGGGGGGGCAAATAGGCATAGATTGCTTCAGACATACATAGTTTCATTCAGATATACAAACACACAAATCTACATAGGTACACAAGTTTACACATGCATTCAAATTCATAGATTTTTAGATATACATATGCATAGGTCTACATACATTTACACATATATTCAGATATATAGACACATGGGTCTGCACAGGTTGATTTAACAATTTTGGGAATATTGGTGTATTATTCCTAGTTTAGTTAAACGGTTTAAGTAATAAAATTAAAAAGTAAATATGAAATTATTAAATTACTAATTTGTGTGAATTAGATTGTAATTTTCACCTTTTTAAAAATAGTAATAAGAGATGAAAAAGAAGACAGCTAAAAACTAACAGATATGGTTGAGATAGAGGCCAAAATTCACTATATATGACTGAGACACTATCATAAACTAAGATCTAAACTTCATTTTGTGATTGGATAAGAGCACTATAACTGGACAAGAATGACACCATCACTATAGTCCACCTATGCTATTGTTATCTTGAGGATCTGAGCTTTTTGGGTTTTATTCACCAAGTATGTGTGACCCATGAAGTTTAAGTAGCTGGAAGTCTATAGAGTAGATTTTCTCTTCAAACTCTATGTTCCATTATGCTTTGACCAATTTAAAAAAATATGGGGGTTAGTGTGTGTAAGATTCACTGGACATGGATCCACACCCCTTGTGTGGGCACATTACCTACATACCAATACTCTAAAGAGGGATCAAGCTATATGTAGTTCTCCCACTTGATGTATTTTGTGTAATCATGTATATGAAGATGTAGAATGCTAAATTAGATGTGATTAAGATGACTAGGGACTAGTGTAAGGATTTAGATAAGCTCATAAGTATATTGGTTGGCTATATGTAGATAATAAGGAAGATTACTTGAGTATTCTTGCTTGTATTCTTGTTTGCTTAGTGATAATTGTCAACCCCTTTCAAAATGATCTTTGAGTGGGATTTTATAGGGATATATTGGTTATGGGTTGAATGTACTCATGCTATACCAATAAGGATAAGGATAGGGAACCAAAATAAATTTACCGTTGGGGTCAAAAGTATACTTGAACAATAGCATCGAAAGCAGATAGGAGTGGCACTATTATCCAAAGTAGATGGGACCTTGAGGGATAGATCTATCATGGAAGAGGGGTATAGAAGGCTATAAATGTCTGGGAATTAGTGAAAAGATACCTATGAAGGTCATGAGAGCAATCAAGAGGGACCTAAGGTTTGGGTGTCATTAGCCACCCTCAAGTTACCAATTTTCACATTTTATAAGATTACATTTGCCCCCCCTTTATTCTAGTAATGCAGCAAAGTGAAAAACTAGGATAAAGGAAAAATAGAAAGCATACATGTACCTACAAGGGTGAAGCTCATGAAGTTGTGTGATGTTAAGTGTGCATAGAGAGAGCATGTTGTGAAGTATGAAACTACAAGAAAATAAAGAGTAGATCAGTTCTTAGTAGATATGTTATATCTAAAATAAGAACATGTAAATTTGGGTGAGAGAGAGAGAGAGAGAGAGAGAGAGATAAAGGAATGAATACACCTCATCAGATACATGGACCAATACAAAACCTATTGTCTTGTTGAGTGATGTTGACTGATGTTGAGTAATGTTGGGTGTGTGTTGAACCAAGATTAATATCATGAATGGAGATGAGTGTTCAATTCCCTAAAATTGTCTCAAGAATACAAAGGCTAGCCCGTTAGGTCCATCATCACCCACTAAGTGAATCTAGATGATCATGCATGTGTTAATCAATGTTTGGACTATGTGTCCAATCCCTCTGAATAAGTGGCTTAAGAATACAAAGGCTAGCTAGTCTTTTGGCTCCATCATTTCCCTGTGAAGTGAAGCTATGAAATAATATTGATATGAAATGTATGTCATATAAGATGGCTCTTGAATCTCATGAATGTATTTTTATCTAACAATGTTGGCATGGATAGCTAAATGTATGATAGAAACTAGGCCACACTTGGCCACTCTAAAAGATGGAGATTAGGCTTATATGAAATCCACTCTAAATTAGTGCACTAGGCTTGTACAAAAGCCACTATAAAATAAGGAAGTTGGGCTTGTATGAAATCCAACTCTAAAATGTTTTCAACCACCTATAGATGGAATAAGGCACGCAATTATTGAGAATGCCTAGGTAATGTTGAATTTAGAAAGGAAAAGAAAATAAATGTGTCGTGCACATTACTCCCAATCACTGGTGTTTAGAACATGGATTTTGATCTATAAGTTATATCAACTATCATGTATGAAACTAAAAGTCAAATCCATCATGCCTCGTATGATGCCCCCTATATCTAGATTCTTTGAGCAAAAGTGTACTAAAAATTATTGATTTTAAACTGGTCTGATAGTGCAAAATTGTAACTAAACCTACTTTTCTACCTACTTCTAGAAAGTTTGGTTTTTTTTATATTTGGACAAGAGCAGCAAAAATGGAAACTAGTAGTATTGACACTATAGTCCAAGTTGGACATTGTTTCCCTAAGCCAAATCTAATGATTGTTCTCATATTTTCACTATCTACCTAGTCTGTTCTAACTATTTTGATGTTTGGTTATTGTTTTGGGTGTTTTGAAAGATGGGTTTTTAACGGTTAGGAGCTTTGATCTCTGTAAAGCATGATAATATAGATAAATCAACAAATAATAACATAGAACAACAAATGTAAGCCTAACATGATAGTATAAATGTAAAGCATGGATGATTTATACAATCTAAATGTTTTTGGTGTTTTGGAGTTATTTGCATGTTTTTGTATTTTTGATATGTTATATTATTTTTGAATTTTTTAGATTTTTTGTGAACTATGTACAATCAAGCAATAGAAACTATGTATAGGTAAACTAGGAAAGGATGATACTAACTGATGAGTCTCATGGAGACTCCCTACCATGGTGTCTTGTATCAAGGAGAGGAATCATGCGTGATTGTGAAACATGATGGAAATGTTGAGACTGTGGATCTAAAAGTTATATATGCTTTAAATTCTCTAAAATATCTAAATTAGAAACCAACTATGGGGTCCCCCTGTAACTCTAAGAAGTGGATGCAACTATAGGGCTCTTAGAGACCCATCTGGAAGTATGAGAAGTTTTTTAAACACATGCTCTATGAGTAGATGCATGAGATCTCAATGATACTATAGAGTAATTTCCTACTCTACGTCATATTCAATTATTTTTAGTTGAGCACTACAATTTTGGCACTTCGGGTTAAGCCACAGAGTTTTGGAGTAGAGGACGGGTTAATTTTGCCCAAGTGTCGAAGCACAGCAAAAGCTACCAAGTGTCATCCTCAGAGCACGGTCCCTTTTTACCTTTTGTTTCTTTTCATTTCAATTTTGGCCTAAGTATTGGATTCAAGCAAAATCAACCATGTGTCGGCCTCCAAGAGATGAAGATGGATAGCTAGCGACTTTCGAAGACCTCTTTGTAACTTTTTAGAGAACCACGGATCATGCCACGTACCTAGTAGTAGTTAAATGAAATGCACCACGTGTCAGCATTTGCATATCATAAGAGGCACCTATTGTCGAGAAATATGGAAGCACAATTGATTACCATATACAAGCAACTTACATGCAGAATTAAACCAGAAACAACAAGTAACTAGAATTTAGAAACAACACAGAATATGAGAGACAATACCCAATTGTATTAATACTCATCTAGAAAAGAATACAATAAAGAAGATGCCACTTCTTCTTCACACCTCTCAGAGGCTTCACACACCTCAAGTGCACAGTAATTCTTTCCTCAAAGCTCTCTCTCTTTAGGTCCCAACACACAACTCAAACACAGAGTTGGTGTTCACCTCCAACCAGTCAGTATTCACTACTGCCAGTACACCAGTGCTCCACGCACTCCACAAGTGCTCCACGCACTCCAAGTACTCAATGTACTCCAAGTAGATCTCCCCTAAACTTGCAACAACCTACAACTCAAACAATCTTAATTATGAAAGGAACTACCTTGCCTTCCTCTTTGCTCAATAACCGAGTACTCCACCGTACTCCAAGTAGATCCTGCCTGATCTTGCTCCCTATTGTGTTGTTGTCCTCCCTGATCTTGCACCCCTGCAAATCAATCTGGTTCTACACACCTGCAAACCTAGATCCTGCACACACATACACCTGCAGATCAATGATCTTACTTACCATGTAGATCTCCTAATGTAGCCATGCACGCCTGCTGACCAAGATCATACATACATGAAGAATCCCTCTGATTCTCCAAACTAGCACCCACACTTGGTACTATGGCACTAGGAGGAACACACCATGCTCTCTTCACTCTAAAGGAGCTTATTTTGCTCTCTTACTCTCTAGCACAAATTACAATATAGCCCATGAGTCTATTATATAGATCTCATGCAAAAAATAATTAGACACCTAATTACAATAATTAGATCCGCAGCTTCAAGTCTAAAATTGGCTCTTAACATGCAAACACTCAATTCATTAACAAACTGTTCTATGCAACTGATAGTTTTGAAACTGCACAGGCGATCGACGTCGGTCCCTATCTGCCTAGAGGTGACCGATGTTGAGCTGACTCCTATCTAAAGTTGGTTGCATTCCTATCCACCACTGGCTTATGTCGATCATCCTTGACCGATGCTGGTGACTGTCACACTCAGCAACCTCTCAGTAACCTCCTTCCCTGTTTGCATTAGTGAAGCTTTTAGCTCCATAACCTAACAATCTCCCACTTGGAGATAAATAGCTGCACTATACCTGTACATGTACCCCATCTAATCTATTTCCTGGCTTGTATCCCTCTTCAAGCTCAACCCTGAAGACCACCCACCACACAACCTATGGTGCACCTCCTGTCATTCTGAGTACCCTGCCACATCTGAACCTACAAACCCATGTAGTGAAGTCCTGACCCTGCATAGCATGAATCCCTGCTGCTGGTCCCTCTCAAATACCTGAGAACCCACTTCCCCGAATTGGCTCCTAACTCTCTGACAGCATCCCACTGCTGGGGAAAACTCAGGTCTATACCAAGACCTCATGTGATTTTAGACACTAAACTGTCCAGCCCTTGGTGTGCTCTGGTTCTACATCCTGCATATTGAACCTCACTAACACCTGATTCACATCAGCTCCCACTGGAGACAAAATCAACCTGTGATCTTCCATGTCTCTCATGCCAAAGAATTTCACTGCTCCAAATTCCTCATGACATGCCACTGAACTAACCTTACCCTTAGCTCAGCAAAACCCTATATGTACAAACCTACTAGCTAGCATACCATCCACATACAGTAACAGGATAATGTTGCAATCATCATCCACCTGGTAAGACAAACACAATGGTTACACTAACATTGACTAAAGCCCTGCTTTGTCATCCACCTGTCAAACCTGTACCACTATCCTACAGCTTCCTCAAGACCATATGACCTGGCCTTCCATCTCACGTGTCCATTCTCTCTATTCTTTAACCAAGGTATCCATTCATCTTTTAGTGCTTTCTTTTGACTGGCAACCCTACCAAATCTTTTTGTTTGGTCCTGCATCTTATTCATGCCATGCTCCCACTATTTCCTAGATCCTTCCTGCTCTGCAGTTAGCAACTAGTATAAAGAAGAGGAACAACAAATTTGAGGCTTACTTACCACTTTCTATCCTCCATATGGGCATTTGAGACTCCTTGACAGCTTGCTGTCCACCCAAAATCCATTACAGTGATTGACCTCAGTCACCACACAGTCTACATCCGACTGACATCGATTCCATGTGCCTATCCTGACTACCAACCCCATCGACATCGGTGTCTACCTGCTGCTGACATCGGTCCTTACTACGTCACCTTATGTCAGACATCGGTCCTCCTGACCGACGTCAGTCTTACCCTACCTGACACCACCAGCTCTAGTCTGCACATGACCGACATCGGCACCTATCTGTTCGCTACCATTTCCTCCTGACCGACACCAGTACCTGTGTTCACCTATGAGTGATGACTTTTTACCCGCGATCTTTCTTTGAATCAAATCCCTGTCCAAACTGCTCTGCTCAGAGTTACTCAGCCTTCTCCACTGATCTCTGTCTGCCATCTCCTCCATAAACACCAAGGCTTTCTAGTTCTTAAGTCTGTCAAAGACATCTGACTTCCTCTTAAGAACATGCATCTCCTTCTTGCTCATGTGACCAAGCCTACAAAGCCACGTCTTTGCAACAGAAGAAGAATCAGTAATATAAGTAGATAGATAAAGGATACCTACTTTTTTACCACCAGCTAATTCAAGTGCATCCGTTATGAGAGTTCTTGTGCATCTCTCATCACCCAACTTCCCTAAAGAAATTAGCCTTATCTTCAGAACCAGGACCTGCATGACCTCCTTCAACACCCATGTGTTGGCCGCCTGTAATTTCAGCTTCACTTCCCCTTTGCCAATTCTTTGGCAAGGCACACCAACCCCTAAATAAATCTTTCCAAAGTCTCCAAAGACCTTAACATGGAAAAATACTCTATTTCAGCTGCATGGAAAGAGGCAACAGAATATATAAACCAAGATTCTACTTTATCCAAGAAACATACCAGAGCATCCTGTGCAACAACACCTGCAACATCTGCTTCTTCAGTTCCTTCATGCTGATCTTCCACAAACCAACAATTTTCTTTTCCCTGCTCTTTCTTTCCATAGGACTGTAATTGACCATTCATGCTTTTGAATTCCTCCATTCTTAGCTTACTTTCTTCTGCCATTGTTAAACTCCCACTCAATCAGAAACCCCTGAGAGTGACCTGTAACCAAACACAAAACCTGCTCCTTGCAACCTGGCTCTGATACCACTTGTTGGGAAATATGGAAGCACAATTGATTACCATATACAAGCAACTTACATGCAAAATTAAACCAGAAACAACAAGTAACTAGAATTCAAAAACAACACAGAATATGAGAGACAATACCCAATTGTATTAATACTCATCTAGAAAAGAATACAATAAAGAAGATGCCACTTCTTCTTCACACCTCTCAGAGGCTTCCCACACCTCAAGTGTATAGTAATTCTTTCCTCAAAGCTCTCTCTCTTACGGTCCCAACACACAACTCAAACACAGAGTTGGTGTTCACCTCCAACCAGTCAGTATCCACTACTGCCAGTACACCAGTGCTCCACACACTCCACAAGTGCTCCACGCACTCCAAGTACTCAATGTACTCTAAGTAGATCTCTCTTGAACTTATAACAACCTGCAACTCAAACAATCTTACTTATGGAAAGAGCTACCTTGCCTTCCTCTTTGCTCAATAACTGAGTACTCCACCGTACTCCAAGTAGATCCTACCTGATCTTGCTCCCTATTGTGTTGATGTCCTCCCTGATCTTGCACCCCTGCAAATCAATCTAGTTCTGCACACCTACAAACTTGGATCCTGCACATACATACACCTACAGATCAATTATCTTACTTACCATGCAGATCTCTTAACATAGCCATGCACGCCTACTAACCAAAATCATACATACATGAAGAATCCCTCTGATTCTCCAAACCAACACCCACACTTGGTACTGTGGCACTAGGAGGAACACACCATGCTCCCTTCACTCTGAAGGAGCTTATTTTGCTCTCTTACTCTCTAGCACAAATTACAATATAGCCCATGAGTCTATTATATAGATCTCATGCAAAAAATAATTAGACACCTAATTACAATAATTAGATCCACAGCTTCAAGTCTAAAATTGGCTCTTAACATGCAAACACTCGGTTCGTTAACAAACTGTTCGTGCAACCGACATTTCTGAAACTACACAGGTGATCGACGTCGGTCCCTGTCTACTTGGAGGTGACCGACGTCAGCTGACTCCTACTGATGTCAGATACATTCCTATCCACCACTAGCTGACGTTGGTTAGCCTAACCAACATCGGTGACTGTGACACTCAGTAACCTCTCAGCAACCTCCTTCCCTGTTTGCATCAGTGAAGCTTTTAGCTCCACAACCTAACACCTATGTTTTCTATTTTGACAAAGACTTTTGATGAGCTGAGCAATAGAGAGTGAAAAGTGCTAGGTGGCAGTTGTGGAGGCCCTAAATTACCTTCTGAAGAAGCAGCAGAAGCCACCACATGTCGACTACCAAGAGCCTTTGTTTCAATACATGGGTCCATGCTTTCTATTCAACGCATAAAGCCATCGTTCATTTTGCTAAGTATCAAAGTGTAGTGGAGGTTTCCAAGTGTCACCTTTTGGGTCCCTCTCTACTCCATCCCCAAAAAGTGGAAGGCACCACATACCCCCAGCAGGAAAAGTGGAAGATGCCACGTATCTTCTTAAGAGCAGTGGAGGTCACCACGTATCAAATTCTAAGAGATCACCTTCGAGCCTAATCGCTGAATGAAGATTGTGGTGGGTCCCAGATGATATTTTAAAGAAAGTGGAAGTGGCTAGGTGTCATCCTCCAGTGCCTTCTCGATCAAAAGGAGAGTTTTTCATAAATTGGCTAATTATCCTCTTCCATCCTAATAGAATAGAGTGCTCGTCTACCTGTTACAGTGAAACTGGAGAGAAATTTGGTGAGAGTTAATTCGAGTAGATGAAACAGTGCACCAAGTAGATTTTTGGCACTTGTGAGCATTGAAGGCACCATTTGTTTGTCCCCTAACAGTGGAGGCAGAGTAGATAGTTGAGCGGCCAAAGAGACGAAGGACAAAGAAGATTGTGCGGAAAAGAAAGTGATCAAAGGAGACACCCAAGGCTATATAAGCAGGATTCTAAAATCTAAAAAAAAAGGGAATTCTCATAGTTTTAGACTTTTTGAGGTTTGTGACCAGTAATGTTACTTGCTCTTATCTCAATTTTCTTGACTTATAAGGTTGATATAATCGTGCATGTTTCTGTGCCCTTTATGTGGCTGAATGAATTAAGGAAATTTGAGCTCCATGCCTTGGTTGGTGTTGTCTGTGTCATTTGCAAAGTAGTCTATACTGTAGATTTTCTAGTGTTGTGATTGGAAATGTTATTTACTTTTGTCTCATTTTCTAGAGTCTGAAGTTATACATAACTGTGTGTGACTTTTGTGCCTCTTATGTGATTGGAGGATTCAACTAAGAAGATAGAACACTATGCCTTTGTTGATAATTCCTGTATCTCAGCAAAAGACTCCCCTATTGTGAGCCTTCTATTTTTGTTATTTTAATCTTTTACATTGATCATGCACTTTTCTACTCTTAAATGTAATAGAATCCTATAATAGTCACTCTGTGCTCAGGTTAGGATTAGGGTTTTGCTCAGGTGCATCACCATAGATAGGTTTTAATTCCTGCATTTTGCATTTCTGTTAATCTCCTGTCCCTTTTCCCCAACACCTATAAATAGAAGAGACCAGCTTCTTAAAAAGCTAGAGGTTGTTTCAAGCCACATCATCCCATAGCTTGAAACTTCCCATTGTTGATTTGCTAGGATCTAGCGCAATTTTACGCCATCAACAGTTTTTGGCACATCTAGTGGGACCAATCTTTCAAAGAGTTGAATAATTTTGGTGTATTCTTTAGCCAATTTACCTTTGGAGGTTTTTATCGACACTAACAATGACTCTGAGTCATCAGCTAATCAAGCAGTATCATCAAGAAATCCCTTTGGTATGTATAACTCTGTAACTCATTGCTATGAGTCTTATTCTCCTTATATATTTAATCAAGAACAAACTTCTCCTGGAATTATGTCAAGTAATGAGGATGCACATGGCCATGAGCTATACCAGTTTTATGCCCAGCCTAATCTCATTTTTACCTTCAAGAAAGCATTGATGGGATTTAAAAAATATGTGTTAGAGCTTGACAGCAGAAGGGGATATGGCCAAGAGATTCCTTGTCATATCATTTATCAAGTAAGGGAAGCAATAGATCTGATTAAAAGTGAGTGGGATCCCATTGAAAGGGCAAATTGGCAAGAACTTACATATGAGATGTTAGAAGTGTGTGGATTGATTATGTTCCTAGAAGAGAGGCTAAGCATTCATGAGAACCAGCCTTACCAAGTCTACCAAACTTCATATCCACCACCACAAATCCCATATTAGATATACGCCACCCCTATTCATGAGTAGGGTCAAACCCGTCAAGATCACTTCCCCAATAATGCAGAACCTATAATAGCAGTAAGGGAAGAGGATCCCAAACTCTCACTTTCCCCTCAAGTCCCTTCCGCCCCTACTCAAGAAGCTTCTTGTTTTCCATCATAGCCTTCTTCATCCCCTTTTGAAGAAGAATATATTTTGAAGGAGGCAATTGAGTATGTAGAAGAATATGCTCAATTCATGGCTAGTCAAGAGGATTCCATAAGTATAGATGAGGAAGAAATCACCATAGATTCCCCTTTTGATGAGCAAGAGGATAAGCCACAAGCTTTTTCCTTCACTTCAGATGAGGAGGAGATCATTTTTGACTTTTTCATTACTTTGCAAGAAGATACAGAGGAACATGGATACTCCCTTGACCAAGTCATTGAGACAGATGACACTATCCTGTAAGAAGGCTATGGATTGGCCAAGTATGGAGAAGATAGCATCAAGACTCAACTGAATATGTAGAAGGAATGCCACTTTTTAGATTCATCCTTTCAAGAGGATGAAATCATCAAAGAGCATACTGATGCAATAAAGCTAGAATCTAAAGAAGATGAGCCGAAAGATAATAGATATCAAAAGGCACAGAGTGAAGAACCAATAGCCAATGATTTCTTGATCACACCCGACAACATGAAGAACTAGTATTCGATGGGCATTCAAGGACAAGAAGATTTCATAGGTTTCGAATACATGTTTTGCTCAGACTTGTTCGAGTGTAGGCAAATTTGTGTGGCCGGTGCAGAGGACATCCCATCAAAGGTATACCCATTGCAATCACTGGTATGGCAACACAAGTTGTCTTATCATAAAGAAGACATTGGAAAGTTCATTTTTGATCTCGAAGGAAAATAAGGATTTGTAATTAATGTAGTTAGGTAGTTTTCATTCCCTCATTACTTTGTTTTCTTTTTTGCTTTCCCACTTTTCTTTTCAAATAAACATTTTAGACGCAAAGTCGGTGTCTTAGAAGCTTTAAATTCTTTAAATTTTACCACAATAAATGCTTCCCCAAATCTTTCAAAATCTCCAAGGTACCTTGCACCGCATAATGTGTATGCCTCGCTATTTCCCAAAGATTGAGTAGGATTTGCTAACGGTCACCTTAATTTAATCTTATTTGGGACTTGATAGGCCCATAAATATCCCTTAGCAAAATTTAAAGTTTACAAACTCTTAAGCATTCCTACAAAAATATCTTGCTCATTGTGATTGTGGCTCCTAGAGAAATTTATTGCAACAAGCATGTTTTTATCTTGTGAAAGGTTCATACCAGGTTATTATACAAGAGATTTAGAGATGGTAGGAACATCAAAAAACACCCAAGAAGAGAAGAAGGGTGCAGTTCCAATTGGACCCATAAGAAGAAGAAGAGCCTTCACAGTGCCCAATGTAGAGCACTACAATTTCTCCTCAGATAGGAATTACTCCCCCTCCTCCCTCTCAATCCATTCCTCACCCTGCTGGCGTGGTGCCTCCACCCAGCCAAATGACACCTCTCGCCACTGCTGCCATTCCCATTTCACAATTCACCTCATCCTTGATGCCTCAAGCCTTAACATTACCTTATTTTTCTCCTTCTATTCCTAGAAAGATGCCTCTATAACTCACCCCTACATAACCAATGGCTCTCCAATACGGCCTGCCACAAGGATTTCCCTTCGCAGGGGGACATATTACATCCCCTTCCACCTTCCAAACATAGGCTAATGCCGCAAGGAAGGCAAGAGAAGCCTGATTGGAGAAGAAGAGGAGTAAAGAGAATAAAGCACCAGTGGTTCCACATTTGAGGTCACAATTTGACCCCATCCAATAGCAACTGACGGTGACCCATTTATTACCCAAAGTTGCCAGGCCGAGCGAACAAATGCGGCTGAAAGACTACACCATGAACGTAGTGGCCGTCAACATGTCCCTATTCAAGCCTCAAGATAGAGTCG
Source organism: Torreya grandis (assembly GCA_037957365.1). Taxonomy (NCBI): domain Eukaryota; kingdom Viridiplantae; phylum Streptophyta; class Pinopsida; order Cupressales; family Taxaceae; genus Torreya; species Torreya grandis. Next base: position 1,653,222 of record JARHVA010003700.1, on the reverse strand, counting down.
AGCTCATGACCGAATCCACTTCTGCAATCACAGAAGATTATTTGAGGATATCAAGGAGACTATAGAAGATGGAGGCTGACCTGGCCACAAAAAAGGCAAACTATAGTAGTTTGGCCAAATAAATAAACCAAAAGGACAATGAGATAGCTAGTCTATAGAAATAGTTGCAAGATACTATTTCCCTCCAGACTCAATGGGTAATTCAAGCCCAAAATGATTCATTAAAGATAGAGCTTACACTTGCAAAAGATGCAGCAATAGCTCTAAGATGAGAAAATGCAACACTGCAGGGAAGAGTTAAAGGACTCCAATTATAGGTTACCTAATCACAGCAAAGGTTGTTAGAAGAATAGAATAAGGCTGTAACTTTTCAAGCCCAGCTCTAGGCAGAGCAGCAGTGGATCGCGCAACTAGCAATTGAGCTACCTAATAGGCTGAGAGATATTAGAGTGGTGCAGCTAGTAAAGGGCCTTTACCAATCAGCATGGGAGAGAATCTCTTTGGAGATTCTCTAGCTCAAGCCAGTTTTCACTTTCCTCCTTAAAACATAGTAGCTATGCGAGAGGGTCAAGAATATGGTACAAAGCACTCTGGCCACAATCTCCAAAAGTGTCAAAGACTCTCATTCTTTACTGGAGAAGCTCTATAGCTCAAGGGATGCAACATTGGCAGCTGCAGGGATTCTTGATAGAATGGCCACCATGAAATGGGTTAATAAGTAGCTCAATCATAATGCCATAGCCAACAATTGCAAAAGTTGTCTCGATATTGTCAAGGAAGGCATCGGCAAAATGAGGCAACAAATTGAAGATCTGGTGTGACTGGGCCTTCCTTCCTCATTTTTGAATGCGAGGATGGTGCTGATGGTGGACCAAATCCAACCATTGATGCTGGCCAGGCAAAGGGATCAAATATTTTTTTAGAGCTTGCGGGATGATTCTCCAACCTCTGAGGTTAAAACTATTCTAATTCCTATTTTTTGGCTAAAATCCAAGCTAAAAGCCACCGCCCAGGTCCTGCAAACCTTCTCGCACAAGGATATCATTAGCTTGGATTTGGCTTTTGATGAGTTGCAAAACAAGCAAGGATTATTCGACCATGAGTGGTGTATCTTCCAAATAGCTCTTTTGAAGATGTAAATTTTGAAATTTTGATCAAGCGGGAATCAGCTTCTTTTTGAGTGGGCTCAAAAGCCTTGATGATCACCAATAACTGTAGAGTAATTTCCTACTCTACGTCATATTCAATTATTTTTAGTTGAGCACTACAATTTTGGCACTTCGAGTGAAGCCGCAGAGTTTTAGAGCAGAGGATGGGTTCATTTTGCCCAAGTGTCAAAGCACAGCAGAAGTTACCAAGTGTCATCCTCAGAGTGTGGTCCCTTTTTACCTTTTATTTCTTTTCATTTCAATTTTGGCCTAAGTATTTGATTTAAGCAGAAGCGACCATGTGTCGGCCTTTAGGAGATGAAGATGGATACCTGGCAACTTCCAAGGACCTCTTTGTAACTTTTTAGAGAACCACAGATCGTGCAACATACCTAGTAGTAGTTAAACAGAATGCACCACGTGTCAGCATCTGCATATCATAAGAGGCACCCATATTTTCTATTTTGACAAAGACTTTCGATGAGTTGAGTGACAGAGAGAGCGAAAAGTGCCAAGTGGCAATTGCGGAGGCCCTAAATTATCTTTTAAAGAAGCAGGAAAAGCCACCACATGTCGACTGCCAAGAGCCTTTGTTTCAATACCTGGGTCCATGCTTTCCATTCAATAAATAAAGGCATCATTCATTTTGCTAAGTATCAAAGTGCAATGCAGGCTACCAAGTGTCACCTTCCGAGTCCCTCTCTACTCCATCCCCAAAAAGTGGAAGGCACCACATACCCCCAGTAGGAAAAGTGGAAGATGCCACGTATCTTCCCAAGAGCAGCGGAGGTCACCACGTATCAACTCCTGAGAGATCACCTTCGAGCCTAATCATCGAATGAAGATTGTGGCAGGTCCCAGATGATATTTTAAAGAAAGCAAAAGCAGCCAGGTGTCATCCTCTAGTGCCTTCTTGATCAAAAGGAGAGTTTTTCATAAATTGGCTACGTATCCTCTTTCATCCTAATAAAACAGAGTGCCCGTCTACTTATTACAGTGAAATTGGAGGGAAATTTGGTGAGAGTTAATTTGAGCAGATGAAATAGTGCACCGAGTAGATTTTTGGTGCTTATGAGCATTGAAGGCGCCATCTGTTTGTCCCCTAATAGTGGAGGTAGAGTAGACAGTTGAGCAGCCAAAGAGGCAAAGGATGGAGAAGATTGCGTGGGAAAGAAAGTGATCAAGGGAGACAGCCAAGGCTATATAAACAGGATTGTAAAATCTTAAAAAAAAGGGAATTCTCATAGTTTTAAACTTTTTGAGGTTTGTGACCAGTAATATCATTTACTCTTGTCTCAATTTTCTTGAGTTGTAAGGTTGATATAATCGTGCATGTTTTTGTGCCTTTTATGTGGCTGAATGAATTAAGGAAATTTGAGCTCCATGCCTTGGTTGGTGTTGTCTATGTCATTTGCAAAGTAGTCTATACTGTAGATTTTTTAGTGTTGTGATTGGAAATGTTATTTGCTTTTGTCTCATTTTCTGGAGTCTAAAGTTCTACATAATTGTGTGTGACTTCTGTGCCTCTTATGTGATTGGAGGATTCTACTAAGAAGATAGAACACTATGCCTTTGTTGACAATTCTTGTATCTTAGCAAAAGACTCCCCTGTTGTTGATCATGCACTTGTCTGCTCTTAAATGTAATAAAATCCTATAATAGTCACTTTGTGCTCAGGTTAAGATTAGGATTATGCTCAGGCACATCACCATAGATAGGTTTTAATTCCTGCATTTTGCATTTATGTTAATCTCCTATCCCTTTTCCCCAACACCTATAAACAGAAGAGACTAGCTTCTTTAAAACCTGGAGGTTGTTTCAAGCCGCATCGTCCCACAGCTTGAAACTTCCCATTGTTGATTGGCTAGGATCTAGCACAATTTTACGCCATCAATAGATACTACCTTGGGTGTGAATATTGTAGATAAAAGTTATCTAGAATCTTGAAGCTATGGAGGTGTATGAACTCTCTATGCTAGGAATGCATGCCTTAACTATGTCTAAATCGAAACTAGAGGAGGAATTACAACTTGTGGTAAAACTAAAATTGGTGGCAAAACTAAAATTGGTGGTTATAAAGTAGAAGATGGTTCTGAAGTGGGGAGTGGTAACTCATATAGAACTCTACCAACTATAACAACCTGATTAGCATGAATGAATTTCATGTATTTATGAACTGTAAAAGGTACTACTCAAATTTTTTGGATCCATGGTCGACCAAGTAAAATATCAAAAAATCATGCACTAGGAACTACAGTAAATCATGTGGCCACATGTGTTAGACCAACCTGTAGATGAAGTACTATCTCACCCAATAAACTCTATATGTGCCCACTAAATTCATTGATAACTATGTTCATCAAGGTAATATCTTGCTCTAAATATCCCAAATGCTATAATAATGTCATAGTGCACATGTTCACATTGGATCCATTATCTATGAGAACACTATGAATATGATGATTGCGAATGTAATCTCTAATAAAGAGTGCATGATAATCTAAATCATCCTCAATGATCTCCTACTCTGAGAAGGAGATGGAAGGTCTAGCTAGAACTCTAGAATTGTGTATACCAATCATGTTTCTCAAAGGATGTGTCTCAACTAAAGGTGATCAATATGTATCTAGTGGTTGATATGTATGATATGCATGTTGAACCCTTAATGTGTCCTCTGTCTCTTGTTTAGAATGCTATGGAAAGGGATCTGAGAAGATTTTCAAAGCTTTATCCTATGTTTGCTTTGCCTGAGGAGGCTCAACTAAAGTGCCAAGATCAATATGATTTCCATATAAAAAATCATGTATCTTGTGTCTCAAATTGATGTATTTGTTTTTTGTATGGTCTGGTACCTTATGAAACTCATAAAATGCATGTTGATCATATCCTCGTGGAAGAGGCTTTATTGGGTCAACTTCTTGAATAAGAGGGAGAGATATGATGTTACATTCTAATAGTTACTGTAAAACTCTAGCTAGATAAACTGGTAGATTGGTGAAGGTTTTCCAAGGAGGTACTGATAAAACCACTCATTGAGGGGGCTCCAAAGCTACATTAACTATCGATTGATTCTGACTCTTGCTATCATTAATCTTGACTATGTATGGGACTTTGTTGTTACTCTTATTTTTTATGTTTGAGATACTTGTGTACTTGAGTTTTCCCATTGAAATTAGTTTGACTTCTCATTCCTTTAGTGTGTAACAAAATTTAGTGAAGGAAGAGAATCTTTTGAACATGATTGATTTATATAAAGTTGGTAAAAGACTCTATTTGAAGAGATCTTGTAACTCTTGATCGGCCATGGGCTTGTCATCTTAGCCAAAATAGTCTTATATCAGAGAACATAATTTGTGAGATGCTCATTTGACCTTTATTTCTATTGTGCAACTTGGGCATATGAAACCTTATCACCAATGTTAATGCTAAAATGAGATAGGAATATGTCAGCTAAAGGATTGACTGCATTGATCGACTGATTCGATAGACTATAAAACCATTATAAAGCATAATCCTTTAAGCTTTAGGGAAATAACTTTGTACGTAGCTAGATATTTGGTACATAATCCAAGCATGTTGCGTGAAAAGATCTCAAATGTGTCTCTGGATCACCCTTGCCATCATAAAGAGTGAGTTTGGGTTAAACAAAACCTCATGACAAGGGTGTAGAAATAATGTGACATGCCAATGTTGTATGTAATAGAGCAAAAGAATCCAAAACCTGCATAGGTCTAGAAGCACCTTACTCAAGATATAACACTTTGGATTGAAGAGATCGTATCTCTTGCACAAGGGCTACCACATCAAGAGACAAAGATGTACTAACTATAGTTGGTGGTATAGAGGTAGGTTGGGTTGTTATAGGAGGTTGTTGAGACATAGTTACCCCCATAGTGTCATTTATAACTAGTTTTTTTTTAAGGAATGGAAGATTCAACTTGATTAGCTTTTTTAATTTCCATGATAGATTACAAGATAAGAGTATTATCTCAGGGCTAGTCCCATAGTCTTTCTTGAAAACTTTGTAGGATCAAATCTTTGTTGAGGACAACTTCATTATCAACAATTGGTGGAAGTGGATCAGTAGTCTAATGTGGTGGAGCATGAGCATCGATGTGTATATCACCATTTTTATTTTCATATTTCTCATTATCAAAGTTATCTTTTTTGAAATTAGTGTAATATGGATGTGTAAAATCTATAATAGGAACCTGAGTTGGTTATTTATCCATGGTATATGGTTGAGTTGTAGGAATCTAGGTGAATTCAAGAAGATTTCCACTAAATCTTGCACTTTGTCTTGAAAGAAGAGATGCAAGAAACTTAGGTGGCATAAGGAAAACAACATGGATAATAGTATAAAAGATTAAATATATATAATCTAAACAAGGAACTGGAATATGCATAAAAAGGATACGAAGTTTGCACACATATAAGGTGATACTTCAAGAAGTAAATAGGAACTAGTACATGCAACTAGGGTTTGAAAGATAATTATTTTCAAATTTTACTATGAAAATTTGAAATTTGAAGTGAATTTTTGAGTTAGATATCTAAGTAAAAAATTAGAAAGTTATTAGAAAATTTGTGATTTAATAGGACCTAGTGTATACAACTAGGGTTTTGAAAATTACTATTGAATTTTGAAATTTGAGGTGAATTTTTTATTTTAATATGCTAGTAAACAATTATAAAATTATTGGAAAATATCAGGACCTAGTATGGACAACTAGAGTTTGAAAGAAAAATTATTTTAAAATTATTATGAAATTTTAAAATTTAAAGCTAATTTTTTATTTTAATATGCAGGTAAAAAATCAAAAAAATATAAGAAAAATCAATAGGAAATTTACCCTAAGGTTTCTAGGGTTTTTATATGCAAATGAAGTAAGTCGGGTTCACCAAATGATTTAACAATTTTGGGAATATTGGTGTATTATTCCTAATTTAGTTAAAGGGTCTGAGTAGTAAAATCAGTAAATAAATATGTAATTATTAAGCTACTAATTTGTGTAAACTAGATTGAAATTTTGACCTTTCTAAAAATAGTAATAAGAGATGGAAAAGAAGACAGCTAGAAATTGACTGAAACAATTGAGACAAAGGTTGTAATTCACTGTGCAAGACTAGGACACTATCGTAAACTAAGATCTGAACTTTGTTTTATGATTGGATAGGAGCGCTAAAACTGGATAGGAGTGGCACCGATGTTGTAGTATACCTTTGTTATTATTGTCTTGAAGATCTGAGATTTTTGGCTTTTGTTTGTTAGGTCTATGTGACCCTATCCATGAAGTTTTGGTAGCTAGAATTTTGTAGAGCTCCCTATAGAGCAGATTTTTTCTTAAAACCCTATGTTCCATTATGCTTTGACCAATTTTGAGAAAGAGGGGGGGTTAGTGTGTGTAAGATTCACTAGATGTGGATCCACACCCCTTGTGTGGGCATGTTATCTACATACCAATACTCTGAAGAGGGATCAATACATATGTAGTTCTTCCACTTGATGTGCTTTGTGTAATTGTGTGTATGAATATGTAGAATGTTAAACTAGATGTGCTTGAGATGGCTAGGGAGTAAGGATTTGGATAAGCTTGTAAGTATATTGGCTAGTTGTATGTAGAGAATAGGGAAGATTGCTTGAGTGGTCTTGCTTGCTTAGTGATAATTACCAACCCCTTTCCAAATGATCTTTGAATGAGCTTTTATAGGGATCTATTGGTCATGGGTTGAATGTACTCATGGTAGGCTGACAAGGAGAAAGATGGGGAACCAGAACAAATTGACCATTAGGGAAAAAAATGCACTTGGAAAACAGCACTAAAAGTGGAAAAAAGAGGAACCTATGCTATATTCCTAGTGTGGTACTATTGTCTTGAGCATATGAGACTGGGGGGGATAGATCTATCATAAAAAGAGGGATCTAGCTCAACTGGGATCAAGTCTGGAAGGATACGGATGATTGAGAATCAATGAAAAGATGCCTATGAAGTTCATGAGGGCAAACAAGAGGGACCTAAGGTTTGGGTGTAATTAGTCACACTCAAGTTACCAATTTTCATATTTTATATGATTACACAAGTACACAAGTTTACACAAGCATTTAAATTCATAGATTTTTAGATATATAGAGACACGGGTCTACATAAGTACATAGGTTTGCATAGGCATTCAAATTCATAGATTTTTAGATATACAAACACACAGGTCTACATAGGTACATAGGTTTTCACAAGCATTCAAATTCATAGATTTTTAGATATACAAACACACAGGTCTACATAGGTACATAGGTTTACATAGATATTCAGATTCATAGGAATTCAAAAATATAGACACATAGGTCTACACAGGTACTTAGGTTTATACAAGTTTATGTAGGTTTTACATAGTATTCAGATATACACTCTATGTAGATATATAGTTTTGACTCATGTATACTAGTTCACTTAAATATTTAGACACATAGATACATTTCTCATTTTGGTGAACACCAAGTTTTAATCCATCAAATCAATACATTTTATACAATTACACAGAGTTGCATTTATAGGGGGAATATCTCCTACAAATAAGGAGATAATTATCATCCTAATCTCTACAATATCTCCCTACATTATTCAAACTTATCCCTAAATCTCTCCTACTTCCCTTAAAACATTATTCATGAGTTGTATTATCATTGTTCTGCCTTTGCCCTTCCTGTACTCAATTACATTATTGTTTTATTTGCTCATAATATAATATATTATGAGTTATTACTTCATGTAATAGTCACTTACATTTTTTTATTGCTAACTTAAGCACTATTGCTCACCACAAATATGAGCACTAACCGAGTTATCCTTAACATTCCCCCTTTTAGTGCTTATATGGGGACAGGAATCACATGACTATATTGCCTCCCCTTAATTTTATCTTGCGGACGTTGGGTTCACCCGAAAATGCATCCAGTTTTACATTGAATAGGAGAGGAGATTTTATTACATCTATGTTTTAGTGTAAGATGCCTTTAAAGGATTTATTTAAAACTTTTGACTCAAATACTATAAATGACACTTATTTTAAAATATGACTAAAAATTGATAAGATGCTCACAATACTCAAATGACAAACAACTCAAAAATGACTCAAAAAATAACAATCGATAATTGTCGATAAATAAGACTAAGTCTAATAACCATACGACACATAAAGTTTATTGAAAAAGATAATATAATATGACATAATAAAATTAAAATAAAACAAAATAACTATAAAAAGACTAAACTTAATTAAAGAATAAAAAAGTTAAAAAATAATATAACATAATGACTATAAAACATATTATAAAATACTACCACAAATTGAAAACTGAACAACTCATAAACAAAATTAAATCAAAAAAACAAATATCATAAAACATATAAATTCTAAAACCACGTATTTATACAAAAATAATAATTTTTAAACCTTAAAAAAATAAAGTGACATATATTATAAACCTAATAAAATAAAAAAACTAAATCTAAAAGCCAAAAAACTTGAAACTATGAAACTTTATAAAATAAAACCTAAAAAAAATAAAAAATAAAACCACTAATCAAAACCTAAACTTATTCTTAAAAGCTAAAAGTTACATCCTTTTGACATAATTTTCATGAACTGAGTATGATGACAGCCAAGGAATGGATGAGCTTTCTTGTTGGAAAAGCTGAGGTGCAGAGGTCATGGATGGGATTAGGGATGTACTCAGGTTTACAAATAGGCAACTAAACACATTCCACAAAATACCATCAGGTAGGTAAAGATTAAATCATGATCTGATCATAGTGTCACATGATGATAAGATTGTATTTGTTCACACTTTGCTCTAATCTCCAAGTCATTGAAAAGTTGAGGTCACAAAATTACTACACAATGGCAGAGTAAAACCCAAAATAAGTGTTGGTGGAGTTCAAAAATATTGAAAGATAATGAAATAAGAGTTAGGTGATTCTCTAATAGAGTCGCAATGTCAGAAGTAATATGCCTGAGATATTGAATCAATAACAATATACATAATAGCATTCAATACAATCCCCATATCGAATCCTCATGAATGAAAATAGAAAAACTTTTAACAGTTACGTGAGGTATACGTGATAATACAATTATTGACCCAATGAAAACTAAAATATATGCAACTTACCAAAATTAAGTCAAACCTTCATCTATAAATGAAACCATATGATCAGCCTTCAAACTCAAATCTAAATAAGGACAAAGCCAAAATATATGCTAATATCATTCTCCATAAACTAATTTGTCTCTACTATGTACGACGTGGTAACATGTAATATTATATATATTTTTTCATTTGTTTAAAATATATAAATAATATTACCAACAAAATTTATAGTGGTTTGCACTGTATATTTCTTGACAAAATATTAAGGATCTATCAAAAGAAAAAAGAATTAGATGTGGTCTACACTCCAAAATCTTATGAAAACCAAGATCTAAAATATAGAGAGGTATAGGAACCTGCTTTGATACCAAATTTTGATGAACACCAAGTTTTAATAAATCAAATCAAGACATTTTATACAATTTCATAGAGTTACATTTATAGGGGGAATATCTCCTACAACTAAGGAGATAACTCTCATCCTAATATCTACAATATCTCCATATATTATTCAGCCTTATCCCTAAATCTCTCCTACTTCACTTAAAACATTCTACGTGAGTTATATTATCAACTCAATTACATTATTATTTTATTTTCTCATAATATAATATATTATGAGCACTAACCTATGTGATTATTACTTTATGTAATAATCACTTACATTATTTTATTACTAACTTAAACACTATTGCTCACCATAAATGTGACCACTAACCTAATTATCCTTAACATCTCAAATATCAATATTAGGGGGCATGATGTAGATCACACATCCTTGGTCCCCATTTTTAGATTTATCATGTTGCACTTAGTATCATCACCACATTTCCACCAATTTGGGTCACAAGGTCATCTTCAATGATTGATCCATATCATTACACCAAACCTAGTTTACATAGTTAGATTTAGAGTGGGGGCAAGCGAGCCTTATTTCTCCACACATTAGTTTACATACTCAAATTTAGAGTGGGAGCAAATGAGCCTTATTTCTCCACACATTTAGTTTACATGCTCATATTTAAAGTGGGGGCAAGCAAGAATTATTTCTCCACACATTCAATTTACATACTTAAATTCAAAGTGGGGGCAATCGAGCCTTGTTTCTCCACATGTTCAGTTTACATCTTGAAATTTAGAGTGGGGGCAAGTGAACCTTATTTCTCTATGCATTTAGTTTACATACTCAATTTTAGTATAGGGGGCATCCACACCATGTGTCTCCCCTTCACATATTACACTCCATATATTATCCACTTCTATGGCCAAGAAGTGGGCCAAATCAAGATTACATTCACATAAGTATAGGTACACATTCCTATTTACTTTTACTCTAGTACTTTCATTTCATTGCATTTGAATAAAAGGGGGAAACTATTAACACCCTAATTTGGTTAAGCAACCACAAGTACTTTTTTTTATTGATCTTTCACATGAGGGTCATAGTTATGGTTATAATATTTGTTTGTGTGGTCATTTTGAGTTTTTTGATCTTTCTTATGTCTTATTTTCTCTATTTATGTCACTCCTAGTAGTCACAAGTCACCTTTTCCCAATCCTAGGGACCCCTAGCATGTCTTCCCTAATTTTGGCTTTGTTATGAGCCTTAGGACATTATCACCAATTTCAAGATAGTAGCACCACATGATGCTAGTGTCCACTTGTGGCTCTAGCGAATGAAGGTCCCTTTCACCTGTGTTTGAGTCCTAACCCCTTCATGAGCCTTCTCTTATGTTTTTCATATATTTTTTATGACTTGTTGGCCAATAAATAAGGAATTATATTCAAAATAAATATCCTCCTATATAAAGAGCCTCACAAGGCATTTTACATATAGCACTTACTATTTTGGCACTTATTTACATAAAATCAACCAATAATATAGCTCAAATACTCTATGTACTACTCAATTTTCACACCTAAACATTTCCATGCTTGATCAAATAAGGGCCTAGTCAAAATTCATTCTAGCATACTGTGCAATTTGATAGTGCACATTCCCTAAGGGAGAACTGCATGTGATCTGAGACCCCTAAGATTGGGGTTAATGTAGGTAGCGATTAGGATAACAAGGGTTCTACTCTGCATGATCATAACATCACACAACCTATTTTTTCCTTTCCTTTTTGCATTTGATTCATTCATTGTTTTATGTGTGCAGGTATTCATTAGGTTTTTGGGGAAGATTCATCCAAAATAGTAACATAGATGAGCCCCAGAGAAATATAGAATCACCTACAAGAACCCCAAAATCTCTCATAACTTCTCTAAAAGTTACAAATAGTCCCTACAAAAAGGACACTAGTTTCAAAATTAGACACTAGTGCCACATGAAGATATTGTCCTAATAGGGGTACTCCTGTCTAGATCTAGATCTCTACAAATAATCAAAATATGAAAGATTCCTCTTTGTCTACTCAATCATTTCTAGTACCCTGATCTACAAAAAACTTTGTGTATATTTAGATAAGTTATTTTTCCTCTTTAACTTGTTATTTTGGGAAAGTTCCATTGAATCAATAATTTCCAATTTTATTCCAGATTAGCAACATACTCAGTCCTTTATTCTAACTTAGGATTTACATAGTAAACCCCTAAAAGCTTAAAAAACTTGTCTTAGATGCTTTTGATTTACATGATACATTAAGTTTATGTATTGACTATTTATATTTCCATGAAAACTCTATGTGGACTAAACTTTGTTGAACTATATTGTGGAAAACCATTTATGCATTTTAACTTATAGGAGTGTTGGGTGTTTTCTGAATCTTGTGTAAGTTTATATACTTATATGCCCTCTTTAAAAAACACCCAAATCAATTATATCAAAAGAGTTTTACAACTTTGGGAAAAAAAAATGGGCTTTGAATTTGTAAAGGTTTTAATAGAAAAGTTACCATGTACTTTTTGAATGAAAAGAAATTAGATCATAATGGAATTAGGTTTAAGTTGATATAATTTGGGTTGACTTTGCCATTTACTATGAGGAGGAGACTTTCCATGTGGTATCCATATTCAAAAATAGGGTAATGAACTATGAGTGAATGCGTCAGATAAGTATATTAGGCATTAATGAATTGGAGTTCATAATGAATAACTTATAGTATAGTAGGAGAGTTGGGAGGCCATGCAAAACGTGGATGTGGAGTGGAAATATAATAAGAGGAAGGAAAAGAAGAGAATGGGGGGGGTCATAAAGGAAGAATAGACCATTAGTAGAAAGGAGTGAAAGCTACCATCAAATCAATTCAAGCAACATCTATTAAAGAACCAGGTTGGTCAAGCTTTGAATTTGTAATTTCAGAAAGTTGGGTTGTACTTGTAGACCTAGTTTTTAATACGGAAAAAAATATTAAACATTTCCTTGATCTTAGTTTAAAATTGTGTTCCCTTTGAATATATATATGAGACTAATAATTGTATTTTATAATTTTATATATACTCATGCCAAGGTATTCAAGTTACAAGGTAGATTATATTTGAGTTCTTATTTTGAACTAAATTTATATGTACATATAAATATATATACATGTGTGTGTGTGTGTGTGTGTGTGTGTGTGTGTGTGTGTGTGTGTGTGTGTGTGTGTGTGGGTGGGTGGGTGGGTGTGCATTCACCTGGCCATGTGTAAATACATGATTAGATTAAACACCTTTGTGACCAAAGCTAAACCTATAGATATTTCCATTAGGAAATATATGCACAGTTATAGGAGTATGATAGAAATTTTGAACAAAATTATATTGGTCAATATATTTGGAAATGGTTAACTTGTTTTCATATCATTGAACGTGACTAACAATAAATAGAGAAAAGTTTGTAAACACTAAAAATGTATCTTTAGGTGTTTATATCTCTTTGTAATGATTCTTTTGGAAGTTATAAACTAGTATGGTTGGATGTGCATGCAATATGTATGGGTGAGGGTCATGCATTTATAATAGATAAAATATGAGACTTACATGGATTAAAGAATTGATGAAATAGGCATTAAAATTTAAATATTGTCAAGAAGTATACAAGAGGCTTAGGGGCTTGACTAAAACTAGGAGAAAACGTAAATATGTGTTTATAATCCACTTAGAGCTCTGTCTGATTTATATTAATGAACTAGTTAGTGTTCCATTAAATCTTATATAATTGTGTGTTAAAAAAGAAAAGAGATGTTAAATTGAAATAATGTATATATTATTTGGATTTTTATCTCCTAGGCAAATAAGCATATTTGGACCTGATTTAACTATTTTGGGAATTACTATAAAACCTAAGTAGATAAAATACTACGTAAAATCATAAAATAAATATAACAATAATTAAGCATGTTGATTTTTCAACTACTATAATTGAAAGGTATTCTAAAATAGTAAACAATTATGAGAAATAATACTTGGATTGAAAAATAACTGAGATGGATGTTGTGACACCTGTGAATTGGAGGTTTGACTAGGTTGTGTTGGAAACTGGATCATGGTGTCAAAAATAGCCATGTACATTAGCATGGTCAATCAGATAATAACATGATGCACTAATATCTAAGGTAGTGCACTACTGTACCACTCAGAGTCTTCACAAACAATTTTTGGGTTTTGTATATTAGATCCTATTCCATCTATGGTCTAAATTTCAAGTCTATGTAACTAAAAAAATTTCCTATACCTTTGATTTCCTCCAAAAACTCTAGGTTTTTATGCTTGTAAGGGTTTGAATGAATAACATGGGAAAAAAGGGTTAGTGGTTATGATGTATTTGATGTGTGATCCACACCCCTATGTGGGCACACTACCTACATACCAATATTATGAGGAGGGATCAAGCTTAATGTAGTTCTCCCACTTATGTGATATGTGTGAATGTTTATGAATGCTAGAATGCCTGAGTATGAATGCATGAGAGGGTGCCTTAGAGACCACTTGAGATATGGATACTTATGATAGGGATAAATTATTGAATGTATGGGTTAAATCAATATAATATTAGAAGAATTAGGGGATTTCCCTTAGTACAAAGTGGTAATTTTGTGTGCTTCTCTATTATAATATCCACTTGGAGTGTAAAAGTGTGAAAGTAGTGTTTATATAGTGTTCTAATAAAAATGACTTGGGAGGGTGACATAAGAATAGGTTTAGCCCGACCCTAATCCTCTTAGGGAGATGCAAAATTACTTTTTGGAGGGTGCAAGCACCTAAATACACCATTATGGGTCTCATGTGGTGTTTGATATGTTTGGGTGTTATTTATGACTGCCATACAACTAAAAGTGGATCAAAAGGGGGCCTAAGATGGGTCAATTGCTATATTAAGGGAAAATGACCTCAAGTGGACATCCAAGGCATAGATGGCTAATTTTAAATGACTAAATTTTCTCCCCCTTTAGTTTAGAAATGCAATAAAGTGAAATGACTAGGATAAAGGAAAGAGAAACGTACTTAGACTTACCTAAGAGGCAAAGCCCATGAATGTGGATTTGAGTCTATGAATTATACTCTATTACATGTCCTACAAGGTAAACATGTATGAACCAATCCTTACTTAAGACACATCAAAATCAAAGACAGAGGTAAGAGATGAGAAAGAAAGAGGAAATGAATGAATACACCTCATTAGGTACGTGAACCAATGTAAAACCCTGGTGACATCCTACGTGTGTGTGTAAATGGTGATCAAAGAGGTGAATAACTTGGAGTGGGTTGATGGCTTGCCCAATCCCCATGTATTGGTGGATTAAAAACTCAAACTGGCCTTGACTCCATCATTGCCCACCCCTGTTCAGTGGATCCTAACCTATGAATAACTTGGATTATAATGATGTGTTGTCCAACCCTCTTATGTAGGTGGCTTAATAACTCAAGTAGACTATGAATCCATCATTGCCTACCCATGTGTAGTAGATGAATTTGAAGTTAAAATTATGTAAAATGGCTTTAGACCATATAAAAACTCTAAAATGTAAAAATGGATTTGGGCCACTCAAGAATGCCAACCACTATAGATAAAATGAGGCATCAATCTAGTGTAAGCTTGGTGTAAAAATATTGCATATATTTCTTGGAGTATACAACATGGAGAATGACATAGAGTTGTCATTCCATTTGAGAGAACTAGTGCCAAATTAAACATATGAGAACAATGTGTTGTGCACATGCCCCCAACTCTAATATTTGTGTATATGGATTCTAGACTAAGTCATAGTAATATGTGTGTATGTATATTTGAAAATGAAATGGGAGTGATCATGTCATGCATGATGCCCCCAATCTGAGCAAACCTATGTAAATTATGTAAAAATTGAGTATATATTGAACTTATTTGATAATGTGTGACTAAGACTATGCAAATTTAAACTGTAACTATTGTACCTTTCTAACAATTCCAAAATTTTATGTGTCTAGGGCTACTGGATAGTAGCATGGTCCCCTTTGCCAACAACACACTTTGTTATAGACCATTGTATTGTGTTATTGACAAAATGTGTTATTCTTGAGGAAAACTAAGACTAATATGGGTGTGACTATGTTTCACTATATTTTTATGAATATGAGCTCTGTAATATGTGTTTGCATGTTGAAAACATAATCTAAGTGCACTGAGATGGATTGATCTCTATGATAAATCCCTATAAATGCCCCCTCTTTTTAGGGGAGTTATTAAACCTATAAAATAACTATACTTAGAAGAAAAGTTATGCATCATGTGTGTTAGAATGAAAACATATGATATCTACATGATAAACTAATACAATGTGTATACATGACATCACAATGTAAAATAACCTGAGCATAAATTGGTAATCTACAATGTATGTTAGATCTAGCATTCACAAGGTTGTCAAGATAGATATAATAACATAAACATGTATATGAGCAATAAATCTAGATATAATGTGAGTGAACTACCTAGGGGAATTTGGCATGATGTCCATCAAGGCACCTAAGGAGGGAGGAGAGATGCATGAGGTCCCTCATGGCATCATAAATTGGATGTGAATGTAACAAGCAAAAAATAAGTGTCATGGCCATGATGCATCCATGAAAGTGTACATACAAACACATGAGGCATGTAAAGTAGGATAAGGGGCCACAATACAAGGGACATGGACACATGTCAATATGTCTAAGAAAATATCACATACAAGAACATGTTCAAATGTCCATATATGCAAATATCATGCAAGGTTGGCTTAAATCCATATGGAAGGACATATTCAAATGTCTACATACACAATCAATAATCACACACAATAACATGGGCACATGTCCAAAACATACACACAATGAAAGGAATTGGCTTAGAGCCATAGAACAATGACATATTCAAATGCCATTGAGTAGATGTAGAAGCAAAGAGATACAATCAAATCTAAACTAGTAAAACAAGAAATGAAAGTGTGCATAAACATGTGGTACAAATCCATTTAAGAGCAAAGATGTACATAAACTAAGTTTATAGCTGTAGTAGTCAGCAAAAAATTAGTATAGTATAGGATGATCAATGTCAAGATATAATTAATGTGAGATATGTGATATGGAGTATATAAAGATATAACCTAGTAAATTGGAAGCTGTGTATGTGATGCCCCCAATGGGCTAATATATCAATGTTAAATTTATGTATATGTGTATGTACCCTTGATGGGTAGATAATAGAAAATCTAGATCTGTGTAGAGGACTTGAGTCATGTAGTAATCTATGAACACTTGAAAGGAACAAGTGAAGCATGTATGTATGATAAAACTGATTACGCTAACATAGATTTCATATGTGGTACCTGGCAAATAGAAAGAATGTAACCATGGAAATGCATACAATCTAAAATTTGTATTTTATGAGAAAATATTTGAATGTTTTTAATTTCTTAACATATTATATTATTTTTGTGTTTTTTGAGTATAAGCTATGTAAAAGCAACATGAAAATTAAACTATATACAAGGAGAAAGATAAAGGAAACTATGTACAAGTAAATTATAATAATGAAACTATATATAAGTAAACTGGGAATGGAAGAAATTATGAACAAGGAGAGTGTTATGGATAAGAACTTTGTACAAGTAAATTAGAATAATGAAACTATATATAAGTAAACTAGGAATGGAAGAAACTATGAAAAAGGAGAGTGCTATGGATAAGAATTTGTGTGTTGGTAAGGAATCGTGCTAGAAGCCCAACATGTCATCGATGGGATGCCTCTGTGTAACATAGGTGGTATATTCACTTTTTGAATGGTTTGTACCATAAAAATTTATGTTGTTCCAATTAGCTTCTTCATTTTGATTAGTAATGTTTGGATTATTGATTGGGATCTTGCCATCTAAAACTATATCCACTATATGTATAACTTATTTTTGTATCTCTTGTTGGGAAGAAACTATATCCTCTCTAGAAACTGTAATCATTGCACTCTCATGTGAAAAGGTTATGCAACCTTTCTTTTTGTCAAATGTTACCCTTATTGTTGTTAACCATGAACTTTCAAGGATAACATTGTAAGCACCTGATTATGAAATAACTAAAAAGGGGAGATAAAATTCCTTTGAAGCAAATGAAACTTTTAACTGAAAAGACCCCAAGTATGAGAGAGAAGCATTTGTTATATCTATATGTTTAGAATCTTTTCCAAGAGAGATAAGAAATGATAGTGAATAAAAATTAATTGGTTGATAATCCATGGTCTTAACATATGTGCATTGCTTGCCATTTATATAAGCTATAATAGTGAACATATTATGATATGAGGGAGGGCTTAAAGTTTCCCCCTTTACATTGACTTTTGAAGATGTATCTTTTGTATGCATTTATTTCTTTGAAGACTCAGTTGTTAGAAACCCTCTTTTGAGAATGGTTATTTGATTAGCTTGATTTTGAATGTGAAACTTAAGTTCTTGCTCTTTTTGTAACATTACCTTTGCATCTAAAGCTTTTGCCTTGACAAACTATATTTTTGAATGAGTTGCCTTAGTATGTTCCATAAATCCCAAACCTTGTTGACCAACATTGTCAACTATTAGAATAGGAGTAGTGATGCCTTGGGCATGTTTGCCCAACCCTTTACCTTAATAATCAAATCATTATAGATGTTTTTGACCAAACCCATACTGTTTTGAAAGTGGGACCTCATTTTGGATAGGTATATTTGTATTCTTTGCTTGCTTTAGATGTGATTATTGTATTATTTCTTGCTCTGATTTTACTTTGTGAACCTTTAATTGTTCTGAGTTATGCTTTGGTAACCACTTTTGTATTATTTTTAAATTTGACCCTTTTAGAATTTATTCCTATATCATTATGGATTACTTAACTAGTTTATCTTGTATAGGGTCCTCATTATCAAGTATATGTTGTATATGATTTTTCAATGCCAACCATGAATCTATGTGATGACCATGAATTTTATGGTATGCATAACAGTATCTAGATCTCCTCACTAGATGTAGAGGAGGTAGGATGATCAACTTAGCTTTAATCATTTGCTTTAAAATCTCACTTGAACTTCTATTTGATCTTTGATTGCGTTTTGAATCACTAGTTATAGATGCACTTTGTTGTGATTTTTTGTTTTGATATGTAACATTGCTTGCCACAAATTGACTAGGTGAAGATGCATATACATGATTGACACTAGTGTGACCTAGAGGATTTTGTCTTGTAATATGATTTTCCATTATTGTAATCTTTTCATGTAATAGTTGATTCTAATTTTTCCATTTTTAAATTGGCTTGCTCATACTGATAATTTCATCCCTTAGAGTCTCATAAGTACAAACCCTAGTTGTTTTTTATTGAACATGCAAACACACATCCTAAATGGGAGATATGGGAAGGGAAGTGTTTGAAGGATGGGTACGCTGATTATAGACATTTGAAATAGTAGTATAGGATGCCTCACCTCTTGTAGGAGCGATATCATGGGCATGGTTAGAGGGAAAGAATTTATCATCCTCTTGGAGATGGGGAGAAGGAAATGAATCTTCTTTATCCATGAAATTTGGCAATGCCACTTGGAAGAGGGTTGCTAGGGTAGAACACATCAGGTCTAAAAACTCTAACATAACCACTCAAAATAGGAAACAAAAAGGATATAAACTCTAATAACATCTAGATCTAGAGTTTTTGCACTATTCAAAGTAAGTCAAGTTCACCAAATGATTTAACTATTTTGGGAATTAATATAAAAACCTAAGTAGATAAAATATTGTGTAAATTAGAGGATAAATATAGAAATAATTAAGCATGCTAATTTTACAACTACTATAATTGGAAGGTATTCTAAAAATAGTAAACAATTAGGAGAAATAATACTTAACTTGAAAAATTACTAAGATAGATGTTCTGACACCTATAAATTGGATGTCTAACTAGGCTGATTGTTAAAAATTGGATCCAAGTGTCAAAAACAACCCTAAACATTAGCACAATCAATTGGACAATAACACAGTGCACTAGTGTCTAAGGTTTTACACTATTTTCTCACTCAGAGTCTTTTTAAATGATTTTTGGGTTTTATAGATTAGGCCCTATTCTAGCCATGGTCTAAATTTCAAATCTGTGCAATCAATACTTTTTCTTATAGATTTATTTTCCTATGAAAAACTCTAGGTTTTTATGCTTGTAAACTCTAGGTGGGTTTGATGTGTTGGATGTGTGCTCCACACCCCTATTTAGGCACACTACCTACATACCAATACTTAGATGAGAGATCAAGCTTGATGTAGTTCTCCCACTTATGTGATATGTGTGAATGTATGAAAATTCTAGAATTTCTTCAAAAGCCTAAGCATGAACGCATGAGAGGATGTCTTAGAGCCCACTTGAGATTTGGATACCTGCACTAAGGATAGATTAATTGAATGTATGGGTTGAATCAAATTGATATTGGAAGAATTAGAACACACAGGCGACTGACATCAATCCCTGTCTAACTGGTGCTGACCGACATCGGTCAACTGGTTGCCTTCTGCATTCCTGACACGTATAATGCCAGTGGTACTTTTGTGTGATTTTCCATGATAATGTCCACTTGGAGTGTAGGAGTGTGAAAGTAGTGTTTATATAATGTTATAATAAAAATGACTTGGGAGGGTGACTTAAGAATAGCTCTAGACCTACCCTGATCCTCCTAGGTAGATGCAAAATTACTTTTTGGAGGGTGCAGGGAGGTCTTAAGGGATTGTGACATTATGGGTCTCACGTGCTATTTTATACGCTTAGGTGTTATTTGTGACTGCCATATGACTAAAAGTGAATTGTAGTCATATAACATGTTAAAATTAGTAACTTGAGTGTGGCTAATGACACCCAACCCATAGGTCCCTCTTGCTTGCTCTCATGACCCTCATAGGCATCTTTTCACTGATTCCTAGTAACATGTAGCCTTCTAAACTTAATTTAGCTCAGTCAGACTTATCTTTCTAAGAGAAATCAATCCCCCCAAGTCCCATCTACTTAGGATAGTAGCACCACACTTCAAATATAGTGCCAATGCCACTCCTGTCCACTTTCAGTGCTATTGTCCAAGTCCATTTTTGGCCCCAATGGTCAATTTCTTTTGGTTCCCCATCCTTTTCCTTGTTAGCCTAACGTGAGCACATTCAACCCATGACCAATAGATCCCTATAAAATCCCATTCAAATATCATTTGGAAAGGGTTGGAAATTATCACTAAGCAAGCAAAAATACAAGCAAGACTACTTATGAAATCTTCCCTATTCTTTGCATACAACCAACCAACACACTTACAAGCTTAATAAAATCCTTACACTAGTCCCTAGTCACCTCAAGCACATCCAGTTTAGCATTTTACATCTTCATACACATAATTTCACAAAGCACATCAAGTGGGAGAACTACATATGGCTTGATCCCTCTTTGGAGTATTGGTATGTAGGTGGCATGCCCACACAAGCGGTGTGGATCCATGTCTAGTGAATCTTACACACATTAACCCCCCTCTCTTTCTCAAAATTGATCAAAGCATAATGGAAAATAGGGTTTAAAGATAAAATCTACTCTACAAGGAGCTCTATGAACTTTTAGTTGTTGAAACTTCATGGATAGGGTCACACAAACTTGGTGAACAAAACTTAGAAAGCTTAGATCCTCAACAAAACAATGATAGAGGTAGACTATAACATCATTGCCACTCCTATCCAATTTTGGTGCTCCTATCCAATCACCAAATGAAGTTCAGATCTTAGTTTTTTATAGTGTCCCAGTCTTGCATAGTGAATTCCAACCTTTGTCTCAGTCAAATCAATTAGTTTCTAATTAAGTCTTATTTTCATCTCTTATTACTATTTTTAGAAAGGTCAAAATTGCAATCTAATTTACACAAATTAGTAGATTAATTATTGCTTATTTATTTACTGATTTTACTACTCAAACCCTTTAACTAAAATAAGAATAATACCCTAATATTCCCAAAACTATTAAATCATTTGGTGAATGTAAGAACATTTGAGGATTTGATGATATACCACGACAAGCATTGGGCACCATTACTTTGGACATCATGGTAGGACCCAAAACCCTCTCCACATAGTTCCAGGTCATGTCAGGTCCTCTTCATTATAATTTTTTACCCAAATGACCCTAGATACATGTTATGGGGGCAGTTCCTTCTAATATTCATCAATGTGTTAAGTTTTTCCATGAAGGATACCTATACACATGTCTAGTAGATAACTAGCCATTCAAATATTATCAAACTACAAAGTCATCTTCAACTATTTCACTAGATGGGACACCTCATATCATAGGTCAGCCACTACCTCATTGCATTTCTCTTGATCAAATACATACATATGAGGTTGGAGAGACTAACACTTCTTTCACTCCTCTACTTAGAGTTATGACCTCAGCTCTAGATATTTAGCTAGTCATAACAGCTTCAACCATTCCATCTAGTCCAACAGTCATGATTCCTACACTTATTACATTTATACATTCACCAATAGTATTTATAGTAGTACCAGTTGATTCTATAGATATAGTTACTCCATTAGTTATAAACACCCTCACAACACCATTATCTTCCACTACTATAGTTGATGAGACTCCCATATCACAGTTACCCTTATGGTAAATTCTTAGTTACCACATGTACATGATGTTGATACATATTCCCTGGCTTCCTCAAATGATGATACGACACCTACACTCATAGATGACTATTTGTGTGGGTTGAGCTTCACAGTAATTGGCTTGGGAGAGTATCGAGATGACTCTAAAGCTCTCATTAGACATATTGCATCACTCTTAGCATCTTTTACTACACTCTCAATATATACTCCACATTCGTAGCCATAGATAGATCACTTGGCACATACAGTTCACATGGTTACCTATATGGATATAGAGCCAATCATTTAGATTCAGATAGGAATTATACAAAATCAACCAAAGATTATGTTATAGATGTTACTTGATCATGGATTAATCATATTACCTACAATATGACATAGATCTATTAGTAGATTATCACAATAAGATGGTCACCTTTTTTTTTTTTAATAGGATCATAGGCCATGATACAAACTCATATACAACTTTATAGTAGAGATTAATAAACTATAGGTTTAGGGTATTATTTAGATTACAACACCACCAGCGCCAACTTCTCCACTTCTATCAAAGCACTCTACTACTAGAACTAAATGTCTCAGAGAAGAATTAACATCTCCACCACCAAAGCAACCTTCAGTTCACCTTTGACAGGATGACACCATATACATAGCTTCTACAACATATGATGATACTTATGATGATGATCTTAAGGCATTTGATGATGGTTGTGATCCCTTACTCCATATCCATCCCAAATGAGCTCCATCCTTAGACTCTTTACCCCCTCTAGTCTAGTCTTTTATGTCATCATGTACATATTGCTTTATTCATATGCTTGTATATAGATTTATTTTTCCAATGTTTGTATATAACTTCTCTTCAAATTTGTGTACATATTCTTCATATGATTAATTGTATATATCTCATAAGATATTCAAAATACCAAAAACAATACAACATTCAAAAATTCAAAAACATTTAAATAGTTCAAAATACAAAAACATGCAAATAATTCAAAAACATCAAAAATATTTTGGTTGTATGCATCATCCATGCTTTACATTTCTACTAGCATACTAGACTTACATCTAATGTTCTATGCTATTCTATGTCGATTTATCTACATTACCATGCTTCACTTGAGATCTCTTTTGAGTGTGTGCAATGACATCCAGCTCTTTGATTGATTCACTCTAATCATTGAGGGAGCATCCTACTTATACATCGAGATAGACATCGATACATATACCCACTGGGGGCATCTTCTACATGAATACATCATCCAGGTTATGTCATTCCTACACCACACACTCTAGTTATCATGTTGATGTATATTACTTACTAGCTTACACATATAAATCTATCGACACTCACTAGTATATAACGCTTGTGTATTTCATATCATATACCTAGTCTTATACTAACATGTCTTACACATTTTCACTCATTGCTTTGATTAGTAAGATGTGATTGTATTTCTAGTTATTACATGTTTTCTTTTCTTGCTTTACATAACTAGATATGATTGCATTTATTAGTTCTTATTTGTAACCTGTATGTGCTTTAGGACATTTGCCAATGTCCTTTGCTTCTATTCATTTGTGTGCCTTAGGACATTTACCAATGTCCTTTGCGTGTACTCTTTTATGTGATTGTGGCTTCCATGCCAACTTTGTTTATTTCAATTATATGTATATGTGGAATTTGAACATACCTTGTATGCTTGCCTTCCAGTATGAGTGACATATGCCCATGTTCCTTATTTGTGTGGCTCCTTAGCCACCTTTGTATGCTTATTACTTCTTGTCTTATGTGATTATTGCTTGTTTGCTTCTCATTGTTTGCAATGCCATGATCCACGTCATGTATTATCTTGCTTTCTTGGATGTCATGATGGACATCATGTTCCATCCCTCAAACTAACAACTAACAAATAACCAGACTTTCATTTCTAGTTTAATATAGTATACATGTTATTACATTGGTATATCCATCTAGGCATATCCCTATTGATATAACAATCACTCAATACAAATCATGCTATATCTTGAGATATCTTATCAATTATCATTGTTATATCATGTATCTTTATAGCATAACACACTTGCCCCTAAGGCTCTTTCTTATGAGGGTAGTAATTGCAAAGTATTCACTCTTACCCTCAAAAGAGGGGGAAATAAATAGGGGTTTTATCACAAAAATCAAAGCTCCTAATGGTAAAAAAAACAACATTTAGCACACCCATAATAGCAACTAGACATCAAAATAATTAGAACATACTAGGTCGATAGTGAGAATATCAGAATAGTTACCAAATTTAGTCTAAGACAATAATACCTAACTTGGACTACAACACTAGTGCCACTAGTCTCCACTTTTGATGCTCTTGTCCAAATAACAAAAAAACTAGACTTTTTAGAAGCAGACAGAAAGGTAGGTTCAACTCTAGTTTTGCATAGCCAGACCAATTTAGAAGTAGCAATTTTTAGTACACTTTTGCTCATAGAATTCAGATATATGGGGCATCGTGCATGACATGATAGCTCTCACTTCCATTTTTAGACACGACAGTTGATATAACTTCCAGATCAAAATCCATATACCAGACACCAGTGATTAGAGGCAATGTGCATGGCATATTTGTTTTCTTTTCCTTTTTGAGTTCAGTATTACCTAGGCATTCTTAGCATTTGTATGCCTTATTCCATCGATAAGTGGTTGGCATCATTTTGGAATGGCTTTCATATAAGCCTAAATTCCATATTTCTGAGTTTTTTAGTTCTCAAGTGGCTTTCATATAAGCCTAGTGCACCAGTTTCATAGTGGATTTCATACAACCCTGATATCCATCTTTTAGAGTGGCCAAGAGTGGCCTAGTTTCTAACATACATTCAACTATTCACACAAACATTATCAGACCACAGTGCATTCATAGGCTTCAAGATCCATCTCATATGACACATATTTCATATCGATATCAGTTTATAGCTTCACTTCATAGGGCAATGATGGAGCCAAAGGACTAACTAGCCTTTGTATTCTTGAGCTACCTATTCAGAGGGATTGGACACATAGTCCAAACATCGATTATCATGCACATGATCACCTAGCTTCACTTAGTGGGTGATGATGGAGCCAAAGGGCCAGCCTTTGCATTCTTGATCCACTTATGGGGAATTGAGCACTCAGTTTCGTTCATGATATTACTCTTAGTACAACATCATCCAACATTACTCAACATCACAATAGGTTTTATATTGGTCCACACACCCGATGAGGTGTATTCATTCCTTTCTTTTCCTCTCTCTCTTACCCAGCTTTATACATTTTTATTTTAGATATAGCATATCTAGTAAGAACTGATCTACTCTTTGTTTTTCTTGAAAATTTGCACTTTACAATGTGTTCTCTCTATGCACACCCAACATCACATAGCTTCATGAGCTTCACCCTTATGGATAATTTCATGTATGCTTTCTATTTTTCCTTTATCCTAGTATTTCACTTTGCTACAACACTAGAATAAAGGGGGGCAAATGTAGTCATATAAAATGTAAAAATTGGTAACTTGAGTGTGGCTAATGACACCCAACCCATAGGTCCCTCTTTCTTACTCTCATGACCCTCATAGGCATCTTTTCATTGATTCCCAATCATTCGTATCCATTCAAACTTAATCCTAGCTCAACTAGTTTGCTCTTTCTAGGATAAATCAATCCCCTAGGTCCCATCTACTTAGAATAATAGTACCACACTTGGACTATAGCATTGATGTCACTTCTATCTGCTTTTGACACTATTTTCCAAGTCCATTTTTGGCCCTAATGGTCAATTTATTTTGGTTCCCCCTCCTTCTCCTTGTCAGCCTAATGTGAGCACATTCAACCCATGACCAATAGATCCTTATAAAATCCCATTCAAAGATCACTTGAAAAGGGTTGGCAATTATCACTAAGCAAGCAAGAATACAAGCAATACTACTCAAGCAATCTTTCCTATTCTCTGCATAAACTAGCCAACACACTTACAAACTTATTCAAATCCTTACACTAGTCCCTAGCTACCTTAAACACATTCGGTTTAGCATTTTGCGTCTTCATACACACAATTGCATAAATCATATCAAGTAGAAGAACTACATATGGCTTGATCCCTCTTTGGAGTATTAGTATGTAGGCAGCGTGCCTACATAAAAGGTATGGATCCACGTCCAGTGAATCTTACACACACTAACCCCCCCCCCCCCTCTTTTTCAAAATTGATCAAAGCACAATAGAACATAGGGTTTGAAGAGAAAATATGCTTTATAAAGAGCTCTATAGGCTTTTATCTACCAAAACTTCATGAATAGGGTGACACAGACCTAGCGAACAAAACCCAAAAAGCTTAGATCCTCAAGACAATAAAGATAGAGGTGGACTATCCAGTTTCAACCTTCCTATCCAATCACCAAATGAAGTTCAGATCTTAGTTTATGACAGTGTGTCAGTCCTACATAGTGAATTCTAACCTCTGTCTTAGTCAGATCAATCAGTTTCCAACTAAGTCTTCTTTTCCATATTTTATTACTATTTTTAGAAAGGTCAAAATTGCAATCTAATTTACATAAAGCAGTAGCTTAATTATTGCATATTTATTTATTGATTTTACTACTCAGACCCTTTAACTAAATTAGGAACAATACCTCAATATTCTCAAAATTATTAAATCATGGATCCAAAGCCCCCTTAAAATGGATCAAGTGTTATACTAAGGATAAAGTGACCTCAAGTGGATGTCCAAAGCATAGATGGTTAATTTTAATGACTATAAGACCTTTAAATTTAATTAATTGATAAAAACTTGAAAATTATGTAAATGATAATATTGATTGAGCTATAGGAAACAATGTGATTTATCGAGAAAGATGGTTGCTCTTACTTTGTATTGCATAGAGCATGTAATAACCTATTTAGATTTGATAGTATGTTGTAATCTATATTTATTAGGCCTTGAAATTATTTATGAGAAAACACTAGGCATGCTTCATTTAATAGTAGGTGATAGATATATGAGGGTATTGTCATGTAATGCATATATATACCCTTTGGTATCTTTTGATAGATTGTGATTCATTACCAGAGAGTGTGTGTGAGTGGAAGTGACTCAAATCCATGAGAGATCTAAATTTTCTATAATGAAAACTTTGGCTAAAGTAATGTTATAGCTAAGACATTATCATTCCACTGTACCTTTTAGTTTACATGTGTATGTGTGATGTCATATTAGATAGTGGATTATTTTTCATGGTGTATGTGACTGGTGCATGTATTAGTGATTGTACACACATGGGTTCTGGTTGAATTCATGATATATGTACTACTTTTATTTTCCCCTCTATGAAGAGAAGGGCCACTCCCAGTGGGGAGGTGTGTAGGAGACTAATGGTCTACGGTTATAGGAAAAACACCCAGATGATGATTTCCCTCTCTTCAACTATTCAACCATTTGGAAATCATACTCATGGCTCTTTATATGGATCAATGAGTTGTTTATGAGGTTTAGTTGCATTGATGTATATTCTATCTTGAATATTTGATTTAGTGCTAAAATGCAATATGTTGTACACTATGATTGATGACTATTCTGTACATCAGTGGCTAAGAGACTTGTAAATAATTCTAGATATTGTAATGATAGTAGCTACATGTTTATTTATAGTTGTACTTGAAGATTATTTTAGTTGTATTGATGTACTTATCTCTCTATTATTCATTTCATGAGGAATGCACATCTAATATTTTGTTTTAAATTGTTTGAAAACTAAATGGATCATATTTTAACCAATGAGTTAGTTATATTTCTACATTTACTACTCTAGATGCATTTATTCATTAAATAGTGGAATATACTGATAATTAAATATGGTGTTATAAGTAATATTTGGATTTATTAAAAAAAAAAATAGAGGAACTTTTGTGTTTCCTAATGGGGTTACAACGGGGTTGGGCATATTCAACTCAACCTATGGTTTTAACATTAGCATCTCCAATAGGCATGATCACCTTGATTCTCTATTGTCTCCAAAAGGCATATTGGTTCTTATACACAAGGTGTATTCATTACTTAATACTTCATTTCACATATGTTCAATGTTGTTACTTTCAAATTTTATGTCATAAGTGAAAATTGATTTCTACATGTTTCATTGTAGCTTTGCATGGAGAAAGACACAACACTTAGTCCCTACTTGAGCACACCGATCATAGTAATCCTTAGGTATCACATTCTATCCTTTTACTCTAGCATTCCATTACTTTAATAAAAGGGTGGAAAATTTAGACGCTCATATTTGGTATTAGATGTTTGGAAATGTCAGATTTTACTCCTCTTTACATACTTGACTTGTGTACACACACATGACTCTTGTTCACATTATACCTTATCCATTCATCCATATATGAGCTCAACCTTCCCAATTTTCTATTACTATTACATAAGATTTCCTTAGTCTATCCTTGAACAACTTAATATCACTCTCAGACTATCTCCTAAACTCATATCATTATTCATGTTCTTTGGATAAGTTTATGCCTCCTAAGATAGTGCCACACTACAAACCTATCCACATGGGCTGCATATGTCCATGTGCCCTTTAAAATTCTTACTTAATTCAAATTCTCCACGTGGGTCATCCCATAAGTTTTACATGTCAATTCATAGGAAATTACCCAAAGAGTCAACTATATAAGTATATCAAGCCTAAACCTATTGATCATCTAACACTTATCTAACATCGTAAATCACTTTCCACAATGAGAGGAGCTATCTTAAAGTTTATAAATCTAAAACCCCTCAAAGGAACAAGCCTTGAGCCAAGTCTAAATACCACTGCAATGTCAAATCACCAATTTCACTTGAAAACTATACATAAGATTGCACTACATGCTAATATTATATTGATTGCACACACTTAACAAGGTGAGATAACTATATTTAGTTTGAATTTATTCTTTGGAGTATTAGAAACATATGCAATGCTTAGCTGCAGGGGGTGGCTGAGGTCAACTCAACCCATTCCTTGTATCTATTTTCCCCATTCATGGTGATTTCATTTTATAATGCAAAGAGTTAGGGTTTTGAAGCAAGGAGAAAGAAAATAATGATGTTCATGTTAGATCATAGGTATATAACTATATAATAATAACTAATAGACACATGAAAGATGAGTGAAATAATAATAAAATCAATGCAACAAATGCAAGACACTTATACACCTTAACAAACTTTGTCACACTGCATATGCATTCAAGAAGTGCAGACTTGTCCCAACATACACAAACACTTTATTTCCATATCTAAGCATTCACAAGGCCCTTCCTGATCTTTGCTAATAATTCTACCATGTCATATACTTGCACGTCATAAAAACAATCTAAATATCCAATTCTTGTAGTATTTTAATAAATAGTAAGTTGTAATAAATCAGTAAAATTTTGCTAGTTACACTCATATTTATTTAGTTAAAATGAGGGTTGGGCATATTCAACTCAACCCATGGTTTTAACATTAGTGTCTCCAATGGGCATGATCACCCCAATTCTCTATTGTCTCTAAAAGACAACATGGTTCTTACACATATAGGTGTATTCATTCTTTAATACTTCATTTCACATATGTTCAATGTTGTTAGTTTCAAATTTTATGTCATAAGTGAAAATTGATTTCTACATGTTTCATTGTAGGTTTGCATGGAACAAAACACAACACCCAATATCTACTTGAGTACACCCATCACAATTATCCTTAGGTATCACATTCCATCCTTTTACTCTAGTATTACATCACTATAATAAAAGGGTGGAAAATATAGAGACTCGTATTTGGTATTAGACATTTGAAAAATGTTAGATTTTACCAATTTTTAACATATTTGACTTGAGTACACACACATGACTCTTGTTCACATTATACCTTATCCATTCATCCATATATGGGCTCAACCTTCAAATTTTTTTGTTACTGTTACACAAGATTTTCCTAGCTTGTCCCTAAACAATTTAATATCACTCTTAGACTATCTCCTAAACATGGATCATTGTTCATGTTATTTGGACAAGTTTGTGCCTCATAAGATAGTGACACACTATGAATCTATCCACATGGCCAAATATATGCATGCACCCTTTAATAATCTTACTTAATTTAAATTCTCCATATGGGTTAGCGCATAAGTTTCTCATGTCAGTTCAGAGGAAATTACCTAAAGAGTTAGCTATATAAGTATATCAAGCCTAAACTTATTGATTATCTAACACTTATCACTGTAAATCACTTTGCACATTGAGAGGACCTATCTTAAAGTTTCCAAATCTGAAACCCCTTGAAGGGGCAAGCCTTGATTTAAGTCTAAATATCATTGCAATGTCAAATCATTGGTACTATTTGAAAATTATACATATAATTGTGGTACATGCTAATATTATATTGATTACACACACTCAACAAGGTGAGAGAATTATATGTTAGGTTGTGGATCTAAAAGCTTCACATGTATGCAAACATGGAGGAGGAGGTTGCTGAGTGTCACAGTAATTGGCGTCGGTCAGGCCAACTGACGTCGGTCAAATGTGGACAGGAAGCTACCGACATCGGTCATGGATCAACTGACGTCGGTCATCTCCAGATAGATAGCGACCGACGTCGGTCGCCTGTGTGGTTCTAAAACTGTTAGTTGACGAACTGTTAGTTTAACGAACCAGTTTGTTTGCATGTAAAGACTAATTTTAGTCTTGGAGCTGCGTGTCTAATTATTGTAATTAGAAGTCTAATTATTATTTGCATGGGATCTATATAATAGACTCATGGGGCTGTATTGTAATTAAGGACAAGGAAGAGATCCTTCTAATTGTAAGATCTAGGTTTGTAGGTGTGCAAAACCAGGTTGATCTGTAGGTGTTGCAAGATCAGGTTAGATCTACATGGTAAGTAAGATCATTTGATTTGCAGGTTGTTGCAAGTTCAAGGGAGATCTACTTGGAGTACTTTGAGTACTTATTTGACTGGCAGTATTGTTACTGACTGGTGGAGGTGAACAACTCTGTGTTTGATTTGTTTGTTGTGATCGTAATTGAGAGAGAGAACTCTTGAAGGAGAATTATTGTACACCCTAGAGGTGTGGGAGCCCTAGAGGTGTGGGAAGAAGAGTTTGACTTCTTTATTTTCTTTTCTTTTTGGATGAGTTGAATACAAATTTGTATTATCTCTCAAATTCTGTGTTGTTTCTAATTTCTAGTTACTTGTTACTTCTGGTTAAATTCCATGTTTAGTTGCTTATACAAGGTAATCAATTGTGTTCCTAATCCTGACATTATATTTGGTTTGACTTTATTCTTCAAAATATTGGAAACATATGCAATGCAAAGAACTAGGGTTTCGAAGCAAGGAGAAAGAAAATAATGATGTTCGTGCTAAATCGCATGTATATAATTATACAAAAAGAACTGACAGACACACATAGAATGAGTGAAATAATAATAAAATCAATGCAGCTAATGCAAAACACTTATGCACCTTGTTGTCCCCAAAAAATGTCACTCATTTTTGGGACAACCTATGAACTATTTTGGGCCCTGCAAGACCAAAATTATCTCTTCCCTTTTCAAAATTTGTTCTAAGCATTCAAATTCCTCATTTTTCAAGCTTCTCAAAATTCTACGAACTCTGCAAGCTTGATTCTATGGACTCTGTAGGTGGGATTCTACGGACTCAATTTCTACGGACTTCGCAGGAAGAAATCTACGGACTCAACATGCTTGAAATTAATAGGTTCAAAGGGTTCAATGGCTTTAACAGGTAAATTCCTTTGAAAGAGCAAGTTTCCAACACTTAGACATTTCTAGGGTTGGTTCAATCAAACAGTTCAAAGGAGTGCCTGAAAGAAAAATACCAAAGAGCAAAACGTGCCATGTGTCCCTTGTAGAGATTTGCAAAGGGAAACAAGTGGCAATTGCGGAAGGTTTCAATATCTTTTTCTCAAAGCAGTGGAACATGCCACATGTCATCTGCAAAGCTTAGTTGAGGCTGTCAAGTGTCAAACTCTGTTGTTCCTTCCTTTTGTTTTGATTATTTGAGTAAGGACTATGGTGGGCCCTAGGTAAATTACTAAAATGAGCATAAGCTACCAAGTGTCATCTATCAAGACACATTATGATTTGCTTCTCAAAGCATCAGAACTTGCCACGTGTCCTTTGTAAGCAAGCAGAGTGCGCCAAGTGTCATAATCTACATGAATCCAAATAGTCTTGAATGTTTTTGTAGTGTTTTTGAAAGCTCAGTGGAAGCCGCCACATGTCATCTTCTGTAGGACTCTCAAAGGTATCAAAAGCTTCTATAATTTAAGCGAAACATGCCACGTGTCTTGTTATAACTCAACGGAGCGGGACAAGTGTCTACATTCGCGTTCCCCCTTTTGAAGCTGCTCAGGCAAGAAGTGTTGTGGGTCCCATTTTTTGTAAGTTTCTAATAAGTTTCAAAGCAACGAAATGTGCCACATGTCAAAGATGCAGAGCCAAGGAAAGATTTCCTTCAGACAAATTGTCTGAAGGAAATAAAAAAATAATAGTCCTCTGAAGGAATTAAAGCCCGAAGGCCGCCCAGAAGATCTCGAAGGGTAGGTACCCTCACGGGGGATAGTCGACACTCAGAAAATGAACCATCTTTCAAGACCCCAAAGGGCAAGTTCCCTCTGGGAAAGATCAAACCTCAAAGTGTAGCGAAAGCTGCCAAGTATCATTTATTGAGACTCAATTTCTAGTAAGTTTTAAAGTAGTAGAACATGCCACGTGTCCCATTCTAACTCAGCAGAGTGTGACAAGTGTCTGCATCCACATTTCAAGTTTCTAGTAAGTTTCAAAGCTTATTTTGATAAGCTTCTCTCAAAGACCAGCGGATGCTGCCATGTGTCCTTGCTTGTATCATAGTGGAAAATGGCCAGAGCAAGCAGGAAAGACACGAAGGAATTGCTAAAGAGGATGACAGGCCCACATACATCAAATTTAGAATGACCAACTAGCCATTAGCTTTCAAATGATGATGGACCCACAGACGTCAAATTTGTGGCAATAAAGTGTCTATTGATCTTTGCAGGCTTAAATGTGGACCCGAATGCATTCAAAGGCCTTAAGGCCAAGGTCGAAAGGAAGAACTGCCGAGAGGAAGAACCAAAAGAACTAAAAAGGGGAAAAGATAGCTCAAGCGCTCAAATTGTAGCAAGAAAGGGGGAAGACTGGAAATATCTATGCATTAGTTATTTCAGTAGGTGGAACAATCTGCAAGGTGGATTCTTGAGCCCTTAAACATTGAAGACATGGCCTATTTGTCCCCCTGGGAGTAAAGACAAAATGGACAGTGGCTCAGACACCAGATGATTCAGACCCAAGAGTAGACACTTGAGATGAATCAACATGCCATAGTTAAGACAGTTGCCCGATCCAGCATGGTTCTCTGATAAAACCAAAAATGCATTCAAGGCATTGAATGCACAGCATGGGTTGTTCTATGGAACAAAGTGCCAAGTCTTTCTTGGCTGTGATATATTGTAATCTCTTGTATCATTATAAAGGAGATCTTTTTGAATACAGAAGCAAAACTCTACCCAAATTGAAAGGTGAATACTAAGACTTTGAGCTCAGACTGTTGTTCATATCATTTTATCTGAATGAGAAAGCAAGTTGTTTGTAGACTTTGTGTTGTCATAGCTTATATCATTTTAGGAGATTATTCTTATGTCTATATTATGAATGTGTTCTTGTTTATTTAATTTGGCAAGCAGAACTAGTGAAATTAATCAGGAAGGTGTCCTGAAGCTGACTGTGGAGAGACTTTGTGCCCCCATAATTGCCTTTAGTGTGTTTTCTTTCTGTTCTTGTGTAAAAAATCTTGGGACGACTTTGTGCCCTCATTATCTTTCATATTATGTTTCTGTGTAAAGGACCTTAGGATGACTTTGTGCCCTCATTTTCCTTCGTATCTCACTCTTGGGATGTTGAGGTGGAGACTTTGTGCTACATCTCAAGTTGTTGGTTACTACGCCCTTGGTTACCAGTTACTTTTACTACCTAAAATAACTCTGGTTGTTTCTTGCAAGAACACTTTTGAAAGAAGAGAAGTGCCTTCAGTGTTTTCACCAAGATTTTATCCTCTATTAACATCATCTCTAAAAAAAGAGAGAGGGATGGTGTATCCTACCCTTGAGTGTTATTTTTATCTTATATATATAGTATATAGCTCCTCATAGTTATAGGGAACCTCCCCTTGATGAGAGGAGAGATTTGTCCCCTTTTGATGTGGTAAATATGCACATCTGGATGGCCAATCTCCCTATGCTATGGTTGAAGAGAACTATTTTGCTCATTAGTTAGCTGGTGACAAAATATTCACCCAACAGTTTTTGGTGACTCCGCTAGGGACTTACGTGCAATCTAAAACTTTAAGTTTCAGATTGAAGCAGTCCCTACCCTTATCCATTATAGATTTTGGCAACTCCATTCCATGTCTTACCCATTATCATTATAGCCTTACCATCTTCCTCCATCTCCATTATATTATCTAGTCTACAAAACCAAAACCACTGGGATAGAATGCGCAGTTTGAAGCCTCAAGCTTCAAAGCTGAAGCAGGGCCAGTTCTTTCCCATTTTTGTTTTACAATCTGGCAACTCCATGTTATACTAGAAGCTAGAGAGCCCAAGGTGTTGTTGATCTTATTTTTGAGTTGGTGTAGTAGGTTAATTTTGACTTGTTCCCTCCCCAACTTCAAGTTCAACGATCCAAGAGTGTTCCTCCTACCCATACCAAGACACCAATACAAGGCAGAGCTTCTTTTTCTATTGTTAGCAGAGCTTTGCCTATCAGTATTCCACCCAGATTTATGATCTCACTTTTATATAATCAAATCATGGCTCAACGCCCCTGGGGTAACTCTTTTAGTCCACTAAATTTGACCCCACCTCTACATGAACTTCCACGTAGCTCAAAAAAGAACTCCAAATTTTTTGGTGATGGGAGAGTTCACCTTGATGAACACATTACAGCCTTCAACATCACCTGTGGTGTGATAAGCAAGGAATTTAAAGATGTGGTAGTCAAACTTTTTGTGGAAACATTACAAGGTGCTACTGCAGACTAGTTCTACCATCTGCAAGCTAGATCAGTGACTGACTGGGACACACTTAAAGCTAAATTCGAAGCTAAGTTCAAGCCTACAAAAGATGCACAAGCCTTGCTAGCCCAGCTCATATAGATGAAGAAGGAACCTCATGAACCGATGAGGGATTTCATTGCTAAGTTTGACAAGCTCAGGAACTGAATTCTTGCTATTGCTCAGCCAACCCTTGAAAACCTCAAATGCTTCTTCATCAACTCACAGCTACTTGAAGTGAGTTTTCTACTGAGACGTGTTGGCCACATAGACCTTGAGGTTGCTCAAGACTTGGCTACTGAGGTAGAAGATGACCTTATCTTGGCTGGGAAGATAAGGAGAGATCCAAATAAAGGTAAAACCTCTTCATCTTCTGAATACTCACCTTCAACCACCACTGATCTAATGATGCAAAAGCTAGCAAATGAGTTACTGGCTCTTAGAAAATAAATGTCACAAGGAATGTCCTCTACTCTTTCATATAGAGATGCACCAAGGAGGACATTCCTAAATCAGTCATATCAAGGCAATGCTACTAGGAATTAAGGGCAAACAAATCATCTCCCTCCCCCTCAGAGGAATAACCTTGCCATTGAAGCACCTCCAACCAACTTAGCAATTGGGTATCTTGAAGCTGAATTAGATTTCTCATTCCAATTTGAGTTAAATCTTGAAGATGACGCTAATCTCTTCACTGAGGAAGAAGAAGAATTAGCTGGCGACTCCAATATTAGTTTCCTAAATTATCAAGATGAACTCAAAATTGAAGGTAATGCAGTTAAGGGATCATATGTTGTATTCACCCAGTCTAAGAATCAATCAGCTCAACCAACTGATGAGGAGAAAGCAAAGGGATGACCTCAACCAATAATTTCAATTACTAAGTGGGGAACCACTCTTCCTTTCTAGCCAAAGGACTCAGTGATTGCAAGAAAGGTAAGTACACCAACCACCCCTGCACCTTTCACTTCAAATTCACAGTCCAGTTCTCCCCCTCCCAAAACTCAAAAGGATGAACTCCCATTCTCTGTGCCTAGTTCATTTTTAGCATTTGATATAATTGATCATATAAAGAAAACCAAAATTTAAATTTTTGAATTTGAATTTTTACAGTCCAACCCCAAGCAATTAGATAAATTGGTTCAATATGTTAAAAACCAAGCCATCCCTATAAGACAAGCAATTCCCAAGGTGACTCATGACTCCCCCAAGAATGCACCCACCAGGAACAACCTTGTCATCACTCCTGTTGTTCCTGGTAGGACTGAACCTTTCTATGTCTCATTGCTGATAAATGGATATCAGCTGAACAATTGCATCATTAATTTTGGAGCCTTGGACAATGTCATGCCTGCCAAAGTGATAAAATCTCTTAGTCTCACACTGACCAAGACATTTGGGAGATGTTTCTCCATGGAAAAAAAATAAGTACCACTGCTGGGACAAATCAAAGATGCCTAATTTGTATTTGCGGCCTTTCTAGATAAAAGAATCAAGATGACTATTTTGGTGGTTGATATCCTAGCATCATATGGCATCATTCTTAGATGAAACTTCTACAAAGACGTTGGAGGTAAATTGAGCATGGACCTATTCGAAGCAAGGATTCTAGTCAAGGGTGTTATGAAGAGGCTGCTCCCTAAAAAAGAAGCAAAATATGTGGTTACTTAGACCTCAACACCTGAAGCTCAAATCTTGTTTGAGTCTTCAGGCATGATTAACTAATTTTTGTCCATAGAAGAAGTTCATGAAGCATCTGATGAAGCTCTTGAAGGTGACAACTTGAAAATTATTTCAACTGGAAAAACAAAAAAATTGGTGGAGTTTAATACCAAGGTGGAAGGATCTCCACCTCCAAATGAAGAAGAATCTAAAAGAAAAGCAGTGTCTAACGAGGTATGGATTCTAGAATTTGATGGTAGCTATTGAGGTGTGGAGCTAAAAGCTTTACCAAATGAGCAGATGCTAAAGTTGCTGGATTTACATAGTCACTGATGACGGCAAGGAGTCGACTAGTAGTTGTCAACGTCGGTTATGGATCGATCAACGTCGATCATATGCAAATAGACAGGGACCAACGTCGGTCACCTCTGTGTCCAAAAAGTCTATTTTCATGGATGGAATAGATTGTTTGCATGATAAGTTTAGCTGTTAGTTGTAAGTCCGCGTTTCTATTTTTGGCAGGACTAATTTGGACCTTTGATTAGGAGGTGTATCTAATGGTTGAAAATGCATAGCTCATGATCCCTAATTCTTTATAATAGGGATAGATCTTTATAGCTTGAATGATGATGTTGAAATCAATTCAAGTAGTTGAATTGTGTTTGTAATTGTGAGAGAAACCTCTTGAGAGAAAGAGATCTGTACATCTGAGAGGTGTGAGAAGAAAGTGTGATTTTCTTCATTTTATTTTCTTCTGGAAGAGTTTAATACAAGTTTTTAGGGTGGTTTCTTGTATCTCTTATTCTTTGTTATTTTTGATTCTAGTTACTTATTATTCTGGTTTAATTTTATGTTTAGTTGCTTGCACAATAGTAATCAAGTTTGTTGGTTGATCCCCAAACAAGTGGTATCAGAGTTTGGGCTCACTAACAGGGGATTTTAGATCTGTTTAGTGTGTATTGATTACAGGTCACTCACAGGGGTTTTTGTTTGAGTGGGAGCAAAGCAATGGCAGAAGAAAGTAAACTCAGAATGGAGAAGTTCAACGGCAAGAATTATCAATTATGGAGGATGCAGATAGAAGATTATATGTATCAAAAAGATCTGTACTTACCATTAGGTGGGGTTGATAGAAAGCCCACAGATATGGAAGATGAAGAATGGAATGTTCTTGATAGAAAGGCTCTAGGATCCATAAGGTTGAGCCTGGCATCTTCTGTGATTTCTAACTTGTCACAGGCAAAGACAACGGTAGAGTTAATGGATACTTTAACAAATTTATATGAAAAGCCTTTAGCTTCGAATAAAGTATATCTTATGAAGCAATTATTTAATTTGTAAATGCAGGAAGGTGGATCTGTATCTAATCATCTTAATGATTTCCATGAAATTGTAAATCAATTAAATTCAGTTAAAATAGTTTTTGATTATGAAATTAAGGCTCTTTTAATATTATGCTCTTTACCTAAAAGTTGGCATAGCTTGGTAATGGCAGTTAGTAATACTGCATCTGTTAAAAATATCTTGAAAGTAGATGATGTTGTTAGTGTAATCTTGAATGAAGAAACTCGCAAGAAAAGCACGGGGGAAACATCAGGTAATGCTTTAAGTATTGAAAGCAAGGGAAGGCAAAGAGAGAAAAGCAAGCTGGGAGATCAAGGTCTAAGTCAAAGATGAGCAATAGATCCAAATCTAGAAATGAAAAAAAAGAAAAATAACCTGCTGAAATTGTGGAAAGAGAAGACATGCAAAGAAAGATTGTTGGTTGAAGGTTAATGAAGAGAATCAGCATGAAGGTAATGAAGAAGCAAAAGTTGCAGGTATTGTTGCACAAGATGCTCTTTCACTTTCTTTGCATAATAAAATAGAATCTTGGGTTTTAGATTCTGGGGCCTCTTTCCATGCTACCCCAAATAGAAAATTTTTCAATGATTATGTCTAGGGAGATTTTGAAAAAGTTTATTTAGGGGATGATGAGCCTTGTAAAATTGTTGGCAAAGGAAAAGTGCAGTTGAAATTGTAGAATGGCAACACATGGGTGTTGAAAGATGTCATGCATGTCCCAACCCTGAAGTGAAATCTAATTTCTATAGGAAAGTTGGGTGATGAGGGTTGCACAGTAACTCTCACAGCTAAATCTTGGAAGGTTACCAAGTGAGCACTTGTATTAGTCAGAGGTAAGAGAGTAGATACTCTCTATTTATGTAATTGTATTACTGATTATTCTCCTTCTGTATTATCTACTTTAAATGTGGAGGCAAAGTTGTGGCATTGTAGGCTCGGCCACATGAGTGAGAAGGGAATGAAAATTCTTAAGTCAAAAGGTAAGCTTTCAGATTTGAAAAGCATAGATCTAGAATCTGTGAGCATTGTGTTTTTGGAAAACAAAAGAGAGTAAGATTTATCAAAACTGAGTCAACAAAGAGGAAGCACAAGTTGGAGCTTGTTCACACAGACGTGTGGGGACCAGCTCAGGTAGCTTCTATTGGAGGATCACAGTATTATGTTACTTTCATTGATGATGCTACAAAAAAGGTATGGGTCTATTGCATAAAGAAGAAATTTGATGTTTTTGACACATTTAGGAATTGAAAAGCTTTGGTTGAAAATGAAATAGGTTTGAGATTGAAGTGCCTTAGATCTGATAATGGTGGTGAGTACTTCAGCAATAAGTTTAGAAGTTACTATTTTATGTATAGAATACGCAGGGAAAGGACGGTTCCAAGGACACCTCAGCAAAATGGAGTTACTAAAAGAATGAACAGAACAATATTGGAGCATGCACAGAGTATGAGGTTGCATGCTGGTTTGCCCTTATAGTTTTGGGTAGAAGCTATAGACACTGTGGTTTACCTAATTAATAGAGGACCCTCTACTGCTCTAGATGGTGGTATTCTAGAAGAGGCGTGGATAGGTAAAAAGGAAGATCTTTCATTTCTCAAAGTTTTTGGTTTAAAAGCTTTTGTGCATGTTGATAAAGAAAATAGAAAGAAGTTGGATGCTAAGTCTATGAGGTGCACTTTTATTGGTTATGGCTCTAAAGATTTCGGATTTTGGTTATGGAATCTAGGAACTAACAAAATAATTAAAAGTTGTGATGTTGTTTTCAATGAAAAAGTGATGTATAGTGATCAGCTCAAGAAGCTGGAGAATTTTGAGCAGGGCCATGGAGATTTGGACGAGGTGACGATCCAAAATGAGCTCGCGAGAAAGAATAATCATAGACAGAAAAATACAGACACCGACATCGGTCAGAAAGGAACTGACGTCGGTCATATAGGTCGAACAAGAACCGATGTCGGTCAGACAAGAATTGACATCGGTCTGGTGGAATCGACGTCGGTCAGGTACAAGCTTGGAGATGATTGAGATCGGTCACTAACAGAGAATTTAGGTAGACAACAAGTAGTGAATGAGTCTCAGATGCCCATCAAGAGGTCAGAAAGGGTAAGTAAACCTCCAATTTTGATATTTTCTTTCATTATTCTACTTGTTGCTCACTGATAGTGGAGAACCAGAGAGTTTTGATGAAGCAATGCAGGTAGAAACTCATAAATAGTGGGAGCTTGGCATGAGTGAGGAGATTGATTCCTTGAAAGAGAACCAAACATGGGATTTGGTTGAGTTGCCAATGGGAAAGAGAACACTAAAAAACAAATGGGTTTATAGGTTAAAGGAAGGTGAGAATGGACAAATGAGACATAAGGCCAGGTTGGTAGTAAAAGGATTTGCACAGAAATTAGGTATTGATTTTGGTGAAATTTTTTCTCCTGTAGTAAAAATGACTTCTATTCGGACTGTATTGTCTTTAGTTGCTATTGAGGATTTGCATCTTGAGCAGCTTGATGTTAAGATAGCATTTTTTCATGGAGATTTGGATGAAGAAATATATATGGATCAGCCGGAAGGATTTGAGGTCAAAGGTA
Source organism: Torreya grandis (assembly GCA_037957365.1). Taxonomy (NCBI): domain Eukaryota; kingdom Viridiplantae; phylum Streptophyta; class Pinopsida; order Cupressales; family Taxaceae; genus Torreya; species Torreya grandis. The sequence goes on along the minus strand of JARHVA010003700.1, from coordinate 1,612,102 downwards.
AGGAGAAACTTGTGTGTAGATTGAAAAAAAGCTTGTATGGTCTCAAGCAAACTCCTAGACAATGGTATTTGAAATTTGACAGGTTTATGACTGAACATGGCTTTAGTAGATGTCAATCTAACCATTGTGTTTATTTTAAAAGATTGGATAATGGTAGATATATTATCATGTTGCTGTATGTAGATGATATGCTTGTTGCAGGTTCACACATGCAGGATATCTCTGAGCTTAAGGTGAAATTAGCTCACACATTTGCCATGAAGGATTTGGGAGCAGTAAAGAAAATCCTTGGCATGGGTATTAAGAGAGACAGGAAAAATCATAGGTTGATTTTGTCTCAAGAGGATTATGTGAACAAGGTGTTGGAGAGGTTCAATATGTAGGATGCAAAATCAGTGAATACACCTATGGCTGGACACTTCAAGTTAAGCAAAGAACAGTGTCCTAATTCACATGATGAGGTAGAGTACATGAGTAGAGTTCCATATGCTTCCACAGTTGGGAGCTTAATGTATGCAATGGTATGTACTAGACCTGATATTACCCAAGTAGTGGGAGTTGTCAGTAAGTTTATGGCCAATCCAGGAAAGGAATACTGGAAAGCAGTTCAGTGGATTCTCAGATATCTGAGAGGGACCAGCAGTAGGCATTTATGCTATGGTGGGTCAAACACTTCTCTACATGGATATGTAGATTCGGATATGGCAGGTGACTTAGATGGCAGAAGAAGCACCATAGGGTATGTTTTCACTATTGGTGGAATGGCGGTTAGCTAGATTTCAAAGTTGCAGAAGGTCGTTGCCTTGTCTATTACAGAGGCAGAATACATTGCAGTCACAAAGGCTAGCAAGGAGATGATATGGATGACACAGTTCATGGAAGAGTTGGGAAAGGAGCAAGAGAGTTGCATATTATACAGTGATAGTCAAAGTGCAATTCATTTGGCTAAAAACTCAACCTTTCATTCAAGAACCAAACATATACAGCTTAGGTACCACTTCATTAGACAGGTATTGGAGGATGGTGAGTTGAAGCTTTCATACAGATAAGAACCCTGCTGATATGTTAACAAAGCCAGTAATAAAGGAGAAGTTGAATCTTCATTCAACTTTTGTTGGTCTTCAAGATTGAGCTTGAAGATGGAGAAGCTAAAAGATAAGGAGTCGACCAGTAGCTGCCAACATCAGCTATGGATCGGCCGACGTCGGTCATGTGCAGACAGACAGGGACTGGCGTTGGTCACCTGTGCGTCCAGAAAGTCTACTTTCGTAGATGAAACAGATTGTTTGCATGATAAGTTTAGCTATTAATTGTAAGTCTGCGTTTCTATTTTTGGTAGGACTAATTTGGACCTTTGATTAGGAGGTGTATCTAATGGTTGAGAATGCATAGCTCATGATCCCTAATTCTTTATAATAGGGATAGATCTTCATAGCTTGAATGATGATGTTGAAATCAATTCAAGTAGCTAAATTGTGTTTGTAATTGTGAGAGAAAACTCTTGAGGGAAAGAGAACACTTGTTGGGGATCAACCAACAGTAGCTGCTCTTCTACCAGTTTAGGAGTCGTAATTATGTTGATATCTCCTCAAAGAGATTTTTCCTTCATCATACAAGTTACAGTTCAACAATACCAACAACACGGTTGAGTATAAATCTCTCTTACTCGGATTAAAGGCAGCTCAGGATAAAGGCATCAAGCTCCTTCATGCCAAAGGAGATGCTGAACTGGTGGTTTGTTAGGTGAGAAACCTATATCAAATCAAGAACAAAAGATTGCGCCATTACCGCAATCTAGTCTGGGACCAAATTGAAAACTTTGGTGCTTTCAAAATCTCTGCCATTCTTAGAGAATTCAATGATCGAGATGATGCACTGGCTATTTCAGCTACTCTCTTGGTCCCCCACCTAGAATTCAAAGGAGATAGGTACACTATTGAGTTGGTCTTTAGACCAAGTGTACCTGATAATGCCAATCATTGGCAGGTGTTTAACAATGACAACCAAATCATTGCCTTCTTGGAGCAAAAGGATAGCTTTGAACGGCTGCATTTTGAAGATAGTGAACCTCATAAGCTTGAAATAGCTCCTGAATCAAATACAAACGTGGGTGAAGAGTTCCTATAACTTAAAGGGAATAAAATCTCAAAAGGCCTAGTTTCCCTCGAGAAACTATTTGACAAAAATGACAGATTCGTCAAACAACAGCAAACGGACTCAAGCTCCTCTCAGGAGTTTGATCAGGTAAATATAGGTACCAAGGAAGATCCTAAGATGGTGAACATTGGGAAATGCTACACTCCAGAGGAGAGATTTAAGTTCACTACTTTGCTCAACCAGTATATGGATGTTTTAGCTTACTCCTATGATGACCTAAAGTCACTCAAGACTGATGAAATTCAACATGACATTCCTCTCAAGGCTGATTCGACACCTTACAGGGAAAAGTTCAAGTAGTATAATCTGAAGATATCAGGTACCATTTTGTTTGAGATACAAAAAATGCTAAATGCTAAGATAATATTCCTAATCCATCATTCCATATGGATTGCAAATATATTGCATGTAAGGAAGAAGAATGGTAAATTTGCCTCTGTGTAGATTTTATAAATTTAAATCAGTCATCCTTGAAGGACAACTATCCCTTACCAATCATGGATCAAGTGCTTTAGACAATGACGAGTTCAAAGATGTTATCAATGCTAGATAGCTTCTCGGGATATAATCAAGTTGAAGTTGGTGAAGCAGACCAGTATAAGACTGCTTTCACCACACCTTGGGGCACATTTGCATATAGAAGGATGCCTTTCGGTTTGATAAATGCTAGCACCACCTTCTAGAGAGCAATGGACCTTACTTTCAAGGATGAGATGGGTAAGTTCATTGTATTTTATCTTGATGACTTGACCATCTTTTCTAAGCATCACCTAGATCATGTACGCCACTTGCAACAAGTGTTGGAACGCTGCCGCTAGAATGACATTTACTTAAACCCCAATAAGTCAATTTTTAGAGTAATAGAGGGGAAACTTCTCAGACACATTATGTCTAAAGGAGGCATAAAAATTGACTTAGACAGAGTCAAGTCTATCCAAGAGCTTACCTTGCCTACAAGTAAGCTGTTGTTCACTCTTTCTTTGAAAAGGTGAATTTCTTACAGAGGTTCATCCCCGAGTTTGCTGAGAAGACTAGGCATATTGTAAGCATGATGAAGGGAAAGGCCACCTTCAGCTGGACTGAAGAAGGCAAGCTAGCCTTTGAGGATATCAAGACTTCCATTGCCCACGCCCCAATTCTGGTTTGTCCAGATGATAACAAAGATTTCACCATGTACAGTTATACTTCTGGACACACACTTTCATCAATTTTGGTTCAACAGAACCAAGAAGGTGTGGAATCTCCTATTTCTTTCATGAGTTGTCCACTCAAAGCTCATGAGCTGAAGTACTCAAACATGGAGAAGCATGCTTATGTAGTGGTGAAGGCAGTAAAGCATTTCTGCTTCTACATCTTGAATTCACACACTACTGCCTTGGTTCCTGATACCACGGTTAAATCCATACTAACTCAACAAGAGTTTGGGATGAAAAGAGGCAATTGGATTGCAAAGATCCAAGAGTTTGATCTAGCTATCAAGCCAACCAAGCTGGTACGGGGAAAGGGCATATGCCAATTAATTACTGACAACAAACCAGAAGGTACTGAGCATGAAGAATCAAAAGAAGAAGACACGCCAATAGTCTTCTTTGTCTCCACTATGAATGAGTGGTATTCAGGTATTGCTCATTTTCTTACTTATGGTGAGTGTCTTGCTCACTTATCTTATAAAAAAAGGAGGACTATCAAGTTGAAAGCTGTCAATTTTGTCCTTTGGGACAACAGCCTGTACAAGAGGAGCCTTGATGGAGTGTTCCTTCATTGCGTAGACAAAGAGCAGCATAATGAACTTCTGAAGTCCTTCCATAATTCAGCCTGTGGAGGACATTTCTCTGCTCCTATGGCTGCCCATAATATTCTATGAGCCAGGTATTACTGGCTAACTCTCTTTCAAGATGCATACAAGTGGGTAAGGAAATGTGAACTATGCCAGGAGTTTGTTGGGAGACCCAAGTTAGTTGCCCTGCCTCTTAAGCCAGTGGTCATAGAGGAGCCATTCTAGCAATGGGGAATTGATTTCATTGATGCTGTAAACTCATCTTCTAGTGCTGGACATGATTATGTCCTTACAGCCACAAACTACTTCACCAAGTGGGTGGAAGTAATTCCAACCAAACATGCTACTTTAGAAATAGTGTGCAATTTCCTCAAGGAGAACATCATTTCTAGGTTTGGGGTCTCAACCAAGATTGTCACTAACAATGCATCTTGTTTCATTTCTCGAGAGATTACTCAGTTCTATTTTTACTATGGATCACCCTCTTTCACTCTTTTGATTACTTTCCATAAGGGGATGGACAAGTTGAATCAAGCAACAAGAACTTGGTGACAATCATCAAGAAGTTGGTAGATGACAACCAAAGGACATGGCATAAAACATTGGTTGATGCTCTATGGGCAGACAAAATTACACTAAAAAGGGTAATTAGTATCTCTCCTTTCCAACTTCTTTATGGACTCAATGCTGAGATACCAATCACCCTGGAATTGCCAGCATTGAAATTGGCTAAGGCAATTGAAGATCAGACATATGAAAGCTCCATTGATAAGAGGATCATGTGCCTGGCTGAGCTAGATGAGTAGAGAACCATGGTGGTGGACCAAATTGCTGCCCATCAAGGTCTGGTGAAGAAGCTCTTCGACCAGAAAGCAAAGAACCGTGATTTCCAGATTAGAGATCAAGTCCTCCTGTGGGATAAGAGGAGAAAACCAAAGGGAATGCATGGAAAATTTGACTCCTTGTGGAGGGGCCATTTTACTATTCATCAGCTTAATGGTGAAAATAGTTTCCTATTGAGGTATCAAGATAGCACACCATTTTCTCTGCCTCACAATGGGCAGTATCTAAAGCACTTCAACTCTTGAAGTATCAGATAAGTTCACTTGTACATATGTATATTTGTATAGTCTTTGTTTTTACTTTGTGTCATTCATTTTCATTTTTTGGAGCTTTTCTTTTTGGTTGCATGACTCCATAGCCCAATGGCATACTTCAAGGCACTAGAGATTATGGTTTCTACTCCCCTCAACTGTTCTAAGTTTTTAACTGAAAGAAGTTCCCCAACTGGAGCCAACTGTTGTCCCCAAAAAATGTCACTCATTTTTGGGACAACCTATGAACTATATTGGGCCCTGTAAGACCAAAATTGTCTCTTCCCTTTTCAAAATTTGTTTTGAGCATTCAAATTCCTTATTTTTCAAGCTTCTCAAAATTCTACGGACTCTGCAGGCTTGATTCTACAGACTATACAGGCAAGATTCTACGGACTCAGTTTCTACAAACTTCATGGACTCAACATGCTTGAAATTAACAGGTTCAAAGGGTTCAATGGCTTTAACAAGTAAATTCCTTCGAAAGAGCAAGTTTCCAACACTTAGACATTTCTAGGGTTGGTTTAATCGGTCGATTCAATCAAATTGTTCAAAGGAGCACCTGAAAGAAAAAGACCAAAGAGCAGAATGTGCCACGTGTCCCTTGTAGATTTTCATGGAGGGTGACAAGTGGCAACTACGAAAGGCTTCAATATCTTTTTCTCAAAGCAGTGGAACATGCCATGTGTCATCTGCAAAGCTCGACGGAGGCTGCCAAGTGTCAAACTCTGCAGTTCCTTCCTTTTGTTTCGATTATTTGAGTAAGAACTGTGGTGGGCCCCAGGGGAATTACTAAAATGAGCGAAAGCTGCCAAGTGTTGTCTGCTGAGACACATTATGATTTGCTTCTCAAAGCAACAGAACTTGCCATGTGTCTCTTGTAAGCAAGCAGAGAACGCCAAGTGTCATCATCTGCATGAATCTAAATAGTCTCGAATATTTTTGTAGTGTTTTTGAAAGCTCAGCGGAAGCTACCACGTGTCATCTTCCATAAGACTCTCAAAAGGTATCAAAAGCTTCTATAATTTAAGTGGAACATGCCACGTGTCTTGTTATAACTCAACGGAGCGGGACAAGTGTCTGCATCCACGTTCCCCCTTTTGAAGCTTCTCGAGCAAGAAGTGTTGTGGGTCCCATTTTCTGTAAGTTTCTAATAAGTTTCAAAGTAACGGAACATGTGCCACGTGTCAAAGACGCAGAGCCAAGAAAATATTTCCTTTAGATAAATTATTCGAAGGAAATAAAGAAACAATAGTCCTCCGAAGGATATAAACCCTGAAGGCCGCTCAAAAGATCTCGAAGGGTAGCTACCCTCACGGGGGATAGTCGACACTCAGAAAATGAACCATCTTTCAAGACCCTGAAGGGCAAGTTCCCTCTGAGAAAGATCAAACCTCAAAGTGCAGCGAAAGCTGCCAAGTGTCATTTGTCGAGACTTAATTTCTAGTAAGTTTCAAAGCAACAGAACATGCCATGTGTCCCATTCTAACTCAGCGGAGCGTGACAAGTGTCTGCATCTGTGTTTCAAGTTTCTAGTAAGTTTCAAAGCTTATTCTGATAAGCTTCTCTCAAAGACCAGCGGATGATACCATGTGCCCTCGCCTGTTTCACAATGGAAAACGGTCAGAGCAAGCGGGAAAGACACGAAGGAATTGTTAAGGAGGATGATAGGCCCGTAGACATCAAATTTAGAATGACCAACTAGCTGTTAGATTTCAAATGATGACAGATCCGTAGACATCATATTTGCGGCAATAAAGTGTCTGTTGATCTTTGCAGGCTTAAACATGGACCCAAATGCATTAAAAGGCCTTAAGGCCAAGGCTGAAAGGAAGAATCGCCGAGAGGAAGAACCAAAAGAACCAAAAAAGGGAAAAGATAGCTCGAGGGCTCAAATTGTAGCAGGAAAGGGGGAAGACTAGAAATATCTACGCAGTAGTTATTTTAGCAGGTGGAACAGTCTATAAGGTAGATTCTTGAGCCCTTAAACATTGAAGACATGGCCTGTTTGTCCCCTGGGAGTAAAGACAAAATGGACAACGACACAAACACCAGATGATCCAAACCTAGGAGTAGACACTTGAGATGAATCAACACGCCATAGTTAAGACAGCCACCCCGATCCAGCATGGTTCCCTGACAAGTCCAAAAATGCATTTATGGCATTGAATGCACATCATGGGCCGTTTTATGGAACAAAGCGCCAAGTCTTTCTTGGCTGCTATATATTGTAATCTCTTGTATCATTCTAAAGGAGATTTTTTTGAATACAAAAGCAAAACTCTGCCCAAATTGAAAGGCGAATACTGAGACTTTGAGCTCAGATTATTGTTCATATCATTTTATCTGAATGAGAAAGCAAGTTGTTTGCAGACTTTGTGCTGTCATAGCTTGTATCATTTTAGGAGATTGTTCTTATGTCTGTCTTCCGAATGTGTTCTTATTTATTTAATTTGGCAAGCAGAACTAGTGAAAGTAATCAGGAAGGTGTCCTGAAGCCGACTGTGGAGAGACTTTGTGCCCTCACAATTGCCTTTAGTGAGTTTTCTTTCTGTTCTTGTGTAAAGGATCTTGGGACGACTTTATGCCCTCATTAGTCCTCGTATTCTATTTCTGTGTAAAGGACCTTGGGATGACTTTGTGCCCTCATTGTCCTTCGTATCTCACTCTTGGGCAGTCGAGGTGGAGACTTTGTGCTACATCCCAGGTTGCTAGTTACTACGCCCTTGGTTACCAGTTACTTTTACTACCTGAAAGAACTCCTGCTGTTTCTTGTAAGAACACTTCTGAAAGAAGAGAAGTGCCTTCAGTGTTTTCACCAGGATTTTCTCCTCTGTTTGTTAACATCATCTCTGAAAAAAGAGAGATGGATGGTGTATCCTACCCCTGAGTGTTATTTTCATCTTATATATATAGTATATAGCTCCTCGTAGTTATATGGAACCTCCCCTTGATGAGAGGAGAGATTTGTCCCCTTTTGATGTGGTAAACCTGCACATCTGGACGACCAATCTCCCTATGCTGTGGTTGAAGAGACCTATTTTGCTCATCAGTTAGCTGGTGACAAAATATTCACCCAACACACCTTAATAAACAATGTCGCACTGTATATGTATCCAAGAAGTGCAGACTTGTCCTAATAAACACAAACACTTTATTTCTATATCTGAGCATTCACAAAGCCCTCCCTGATCTTTGTTGATAATTATAACATGTCATATACCTACACATTTTAAAAACAAATCAAATACTCGATTCTTATAATATTTTTAAAAATTGTAATAAATCAATAAAATTTTGCTAATTACACTTATATTTATTTAGTTTATTATACATGTTAATACAATTTCAATTTTTTTTTTTTTTTTGAGTTTTATTCTATTTAGCCCCTTGAATGTAATTTAAGAGATTAATAATAATAAACACTTAAAAAGTGAGTAGAGTCCGTCCCTCGTTGGGAAGTAATAAAGGTTGGTAACGCCCCCTCAAACGCCTATGAATTTTTGTGGATTTTTGTGGTGGAGAAAGAAAGGTGCAACACTAGTTAGGGAAGAATGCGCTATATTTATTATTTATTATTTATTCGGTGATTGAAATTAGACGAGAGAGAGAGAGGGGAGAAGCAAAGGAATCCTTGAATCAATTAATTTTTTTCATGGCTTCGTCCTCTGGATACATGTAAACCTGCCATCAGTATTCGATATTCGATATTCGATATTCGATATTCAATATTCAAAATAAACGCCGACCCAGCAAAACTCATATATATATATATATATATATATATATATATATTTAGGTAGTAATGACCTAAGTGAGTGGCGATGAGCACAGGAATAGAGATGGAAATAGAAAGCTCAGGAAGATCGGTAGATCGATCCAGGGAGCTTTCAATAAAGAAGCCCCGTATAGGGGATGATGCAGACAGAGACAGAGACAGAGGGTTTCAGCGTTATGCGGAGGAGCGGGAGCCTCTCGCACAGAGGGGCAGCCCAATGCTTGAAAGGATGAGGGCCATTGAAAGAGAAAGGGAAAAGGGAGGCAGGTCTGTTGCTCATGAGGATGACAGGGAAAGAGAGGATGCTACTACTACTACTACTACTACCACCAGTTCAAGAGGAGGAAGTCAACAGGAACTTGTCACCCAGTATAAAACAGCCCTCGGCGAGCTCACTTTTAATTCCAAGCCTATCATTACCAACTTGACAATCATTGCAGGAGAAAACAGTCATGCTGCAAAAGGCATTGCTGCCACTGTTTGTTCTCACATCCTTGAGGTGATCAATTTTTCTAACTTGCCTTGCCCCACTTCTTTTTCGATTTATTTTCTTGTCTTTTCAAACACAGACGAAGCTTGTGAATTTATTCCATTTCATGAGAAAAATTCAACCAACAGACAAAAACTATGTAGCATTAAAACCATTTTACCTCATCAAATATTTAAGCTAAGGATTGCCTGATGGTGTGGTTCTTTTGGGAAATTGTGCAAAATGTGTATTTTGGTCTTGTATTTTTCTTCATTTTATACAAAGTCTCAGTTTTGCTACTTTCAGTTGATGCATTTTGTTGGCACACGTTCCCAGTATGCTCTTAGTTAACTTCTGATATACCGCTTTCCATAATTTTTTTCAAGTGTAAATTTAAAATGGTAATATAAAATCAACACACATGTAATGAGAAATCACATATTGCGCACAAATTTTGCTCATGTTGCCAAATTTTACTCTCTGCTTTTACTTAGATTGTTTAGAGTTGAACGTTCTGTGTTGATAGCCTTGAGGGATAACTATAATATAGAATTCAATGTCTCAAGAGAATTGATTTTCTCTCAGATGGTTGAATGGGCGACAAGAAGTTTCTCAAATTATGAATTTTAGTATGAACAAAAGGGATACATTGCTAAAAGTAGCTGGATTTCATAATTGACTGAATGGAACACTTTTTTGTAAATTCATTATCGCTGTTTTTGAAAGCAAGTAATTTGATGGTTTTGCTGCTTGATAGCCTCGACTATTTAGTTGTCTAATAAAGATATTCTCGTAGTTTAATGCCAGATTAATTACTTGTCGTCATGACATAGAAAATTGCTGTATGCTAACATCATTATAATCATATTTCCTCTCTGGTAAGTATGCATCCTGTTTTATGTTTCAATGGTTTGAAATGCCAAACATTTGACACAAATAGTATATGTAGGCCACGGTCAACCAATCAATATTATTAGCAGTTGTTAACAATCTTTAAATACTGTGCAGAGGTGTCTTTCTAAAGATAATTAGTATATCAGGCATTAAAATTTGAGAGCATACATAATTTAGAAAGCATATGCAAGGTAAAAAAAGCTATCTAGATAAATAGCTGAAGGAAGCTGGGTGACTCCATCCGAAGTGGAGAAGCCAAAATATATCATATTTGGACTTTTCATGGAAGTCGGTGCCACTGTTTGGTACTTACAATGTACTCTGTTTTTAAATCTACCACTGCTTTGAATTTCATTTAATATTTTTTATATTACATATAAAATATTTACCTCAATTTCTCAATGATTCCATGCCATATAGTAAAAATTGATTGTTTGTTTGCTAGCCTGAAAGTTGTGCTTGTGTCAGTGTCTACAACCTTTTTTTGCCATTAAGGGATATCATGAAGTGGCAAGGTGTTTGATTTGTGTTTTGCATTTGTCTTTGATTCATATTTCCATTTTGAATGCAAATGTCATGATTGCTGCTGTTTCACATAAAAATGACCGTTGGGTTTTAGGTGTTCTGATTAGTGCTTTGCATTTAAAGGCTTGTTTTTGACAATATCCAAGAAACAATATGTGTGGCATGGGTGCTGAGTGTGGACGTGCATATGGTGTGGGTGTGTTAAGTTTTCCAAATTTCAGGATTCACAGTTTGACAACATACATATTTCAATAATGCAAATAGAAAACTGTTACTAGATAAATAATTCAGTCGCAAGCATATATGTTGCAAAGTTGCAAGCTTCATAGAGAACAAACATTTTGGTGATCCAAGGGATTTTGATTCATAATTCACATTGGTTAAGTCATAATGCGCTCAATCCCAACTTTAGCTGCTAATATTGCTGTAAACCCTAGGGTATAATTCCTAGGGGAAATAAATTTTTGAATCTGGAAATGACAAATTACAGAACAGTTTCAAAGTTCCAAATTTCATGGTTATAACCCTAAATAAGATTCCAAATATCTGGATTCTGAACATTGAAATCCCTTAGAAGTTATATGGAACTTCTGTGAAATATCTGGAAACTGATAACCGCTGCAAGAGAAGTTTAAACTAGAAATTACATCAGAACTAACCGTTCTTTCACAGAACAGAACTTCACTATGGATGGGAAACAAGATCCTGGATTAGTTAGAATTTAGAACTTACCTAAGAGGTTATAGATGCTGACTCAGGCTGAATCCGGGACAGAATGGTTGCTGTCTTTCTCGTCACTGTCTTCAGATTTGTGGACAAGAGCTGTTTTCTTCAAAACATGATGTACTATACAACCTAAGATTCTATTGATAACATCTTTCCCACTTCATATCTTTGCCTCTAGCACATGGGATGATTTTAAATGGAACTACAATATTAGTCCCGTAGGATCCATAAGCTAGACTTCGAAAAAGAAATCGTAACAATAGCTAAAAAGTTCAATAACATAATGTATATGGAAACACAAAAGCGTTTGAAGTCTTTGTTTTTAAGGAAAACAGTTGAAATTACAATGCCTGGAAAGCTTCTGAGTAGCATTCATCACAATCTCACTGTCTGCATCGTCCAAATTGACATCGTGTAACTTGGACCCCCATCTTGATATCAAGAGTCAGTACTATAAGCATGTCTTGAAGTAGAATATGGCGCACTGTACAAATGCAGGAGCAAAGGTAGACATAGTATATCCTAAGAAAATTCCAATTAATGTGTTGGTTGTGATTGTTCTTTTGTAAAGAGAGTGTATAAGGAAAGGTAAGGACGTCCTGGGAAAAACCATGCTAATTCCCCAATGAATTAACCATTCAAGCTAGAAAGAATTCTCAGAAATCTTTGGAAGAAGTGGAATACGCCTAATTTCTTTTGGTATCACTTTGGATTAAAAACTTCTAGGCTTGGGGCTAGATGATGATGTAACAACAAGCTTTGAAAGCAAATAGTTTGCTAGGGCTAGAGTCAAGGAGTAGGTTATGGTCAGGTATATTGTGCTACAACACAACACAACACAACTTTGGGATTAAGGGCGCTTTCCTTCTTTTAGATTTGATTTTTAATCTTCTGATTTTAGAATCTAGGTTTCTGTTAGTTGTAAAACAATTTGAAGGGTTTGGAAAATAGTTTCTTCAAATCACAGTTGGAAGGTACAGGGATTCAGATGTGGATCAGATTTGGTGTCAGTAATATTTGGTGCTTTTGAAAGCTGGAATTGATGCTGGGTTAATCAAGGAAAGGGACTTGTAAATGGCATAGCCTGTGAGATGTACAGTTGGATGGTTCATAGGAACTGTCAACAATAAGAGGTATCTGGAATCAAATAGCCTAATTGGTGCTGACAAGAAAGTTGAACCCAAGTAGACGGATAACGTTTGTCCTAATGATAAATTCAGTCCAATGTTAGGATTTACAAATCGCATGCAATTATGTATAGCCTAAAATTTTCATTATTGAGAAATTGGATAATATGCATGGTTGACTATTGATGTTGAGGATTCTATTATATGGTCTATACTGTATTTTCCAGCTAGATTTCTTGGGTGGTGGATTTTAGTTGAAGGCATTGTTAGCAAAAACAGATTTGCTGTACTGGCCTTTCGGATCACCTATGTGTTCAGTCTTGCAACTTTGTGCACTTAAAAGATATTTTATGGGATTCCATGTTTGTCAAATAGTTGTGGCCTTGTATTGGGTAAGGTCACTTTTGAAGGCTTCAGAGCTTTATGGAATATACAGTAGATGTTGCCTGTGAAACACTCTCCACAATTTGAACACGATGGAAAAATGCAACTTGAAAATATGAAGCCTAATTAAGAATGACTGTTCTAGTAACGCTATCTCGCTAGCCACCAGAGCAGTCAAAGAGGTCCTCATCTCTAACATAGTATGGTAGGAGACAGATTTGGTTTTCCTAATTTTGAGTGGTAGAAGCTTTGCATGTTGCCTATGGATTGCTTAGGCAAATTTGTGTTTTTTGAAGAACAGTTGGATATCTTTGCCCTTTTCACACCTCAAAGAGGTCCCTATCTCATACAATCATTTAACATAACACGATAGAAAGCAGATTTAGTTTTCCTAATTTTGAATCGGAGAAACTTTGCATGTCGTCTATGGATTGCTTGGGCACATTTGTGGTTTTTCATTAACAGTTGAATGTCGTTGCCTATCTCACACCTCTTTTGTTCATGGAACTTCATGAACTACTGTGTTTAAAGCAATACTTGAAAAAGGAACCACAAATGGAAGTTTCAAAAGGTATGGCTATACTTGTTTACGGGTTAAATAAGTTGCTTTGCCACAATTTATATGATTTGGTCTCAATAGCCCATCAATCGTGTGCTTTCTAGTTTTCTAATAAGGTGGTACACATTTTCTTTGAAGTCAGGATATTGTATCATTAAGGAATTTCATTATCTGTTTGAATTTTTTCAAGCATCATATACAAAATTCCACAATCATATTTGCAATGGGCAACACATTTATTTGTTTATTCTTTTCCAATGTAAAACTACTTTTGAGTTTTTTCAACTCAAGGATGCTCCTAACACCAATTTTCTTGATAGTGGGGGCATGTTTCTTTCAACATTCATTCCATTGGCATCCTCTTATTTTTACTGGGGGCCTAGTGTCTATATGGAATTCAACAATCATATTTGGGACAACACATTTATTGGTTTATTCTCTTCCAATGTCAAACTACTTTTGAGATTTTTCAACTCAAGGATGCTTCTGACAGCAATTTTCTTGGTAGTCGGGGGCCTGCTTCTTTCAGCATTCATTCCATTGGCATCCTCTTGTTTTTTCTGGGGGTCTAGTGTCTTCTCTTGAATTTCTTGATTGAGGCAATGCATCTGGGAAATCGTCTCTAGCTTGAATATTCTTATTATTGTTTCCAGGTCAATTTTATATAATTGTAAATTTGTAAAATAACTGTGAATTGTTTTCTTTTAAATTAGTATGCATGCTTCAGGGCATGCGGTGCAAGACAATCATTGCCAAAAATGATATAAGCACTCAAGGGTATGTCACTTAAATGAACCTGTCTTATTTCTATTTTATAAAAAAATGCTTTCATCAGGAGTTATTATTAACATACAACAAACACAGCTTAGAATAGCAGAATATATATCAACATGATAACAAAATATAAGGTTGTCCCAATAACGTATAACACTATGAGGCTGCTTAGAGACATTTGCATTGGATGGCCACCATATTCTTCCGTGCTTTATATGTGCTGAAGTAATTCTGTTAATGAACTAGGATAAGTTCCTAGGCCAAAGCTTTTTGCACCTTTTCAAAATTTGTGGGTCTTGATGAATAGTGGATGTGAAAACAACTTCCTGTCTTCTTATTGCATCATAAAAATGCCTTGCAACAATCTTCTTTCTTCCCCTTGTTGCAATTTTTGCTTTCAGCTGCTGTCCAACATAGTTTTTTGAACATCACCCGAATCACAAGATAGTTTGGAGTGATTGGAGATAGTTTGCACCATATTGACTTAGGTAAATGATCACGATTATCTGATTTGGGGCATGATGGACACAAAAAATATACAACTATTCTAAAGTTTTTTCCATTTTTATCAGTGAACGATCAAGCATATGAACTTTCAAAATTAGTTGAAAACATGCATTAAATTCTTCGATATCCAGATGTAAAAGAGACAGTGGAGTTAAGTTCTTCAACTAAGAGATTAAGCTTTGTGTTTGTTGTTTAGTAGCCATTTTCATTATATGTAGTCATTATAGGTGGATATTCTTGCTCTGAAATTTTGGTGCATGTTTCTAGGCAGCTTGTCTGATTATTTCTAATACGCACGAAAAGTAGGTTGTCAGGCTTGTTACACATGTGTTGGGTTTTGCTTTGTTGGCTTATTGTCAGCTTATCTTTTGTTTGCATGATTTGTAAAGAAAAATCAACTTGCTTCTTTTTCCTTGTTTTTGATTTCATTTCTTGTTTCTACAGGTTCCAAATGAGCAGAAACTTCCTTCACTCTATCTTTTAGATAGTATTGTAAAGAACATTGGGGGAGACTATGTCAAGTATTTTGCAGCAAGATTACCTGAGGTGAGATCTTGCTAGTTAGGATCACATTTAGTTTTGCATATTGATTTTATTCTTGCCACATTACATGATTTTTTTGATGCCTCAGAAATGGTACCAAATGTTAATTCATTTGATCTTATGTTTTTCCATTATTCCAGTACTCATCGTCCCAAACTATTTTTCCTTTATCTTTTTCTAGTTATAGTTAAATAGGCACATTGCTCCAAATTCTTTTTCATTCATTTTATTCTGGTCATAGTTCAATAGGCATATTGCTCCAAATTCTTCTCCTTCAATTTTTTTCTAGACATGGTTTAATAGGCATATTGTTCAAACTGATTTTCCTTTAATTTTTTGTAGGTGTAACTTTTTCCTGAATTTGTTACTCTGATTTATATTCTATATTTGCACTTTTGTTCAAGGTGTTTTGCAAGGCATACAGACAAGTTGATCCAGCAACACATCCAGGGATGCAACATTTGTTTCGAACGTGGAAAGGAGTGTTTCCACCAACACCACTCCGTGTCATTGAGGAAGAGCTTCGATTTCCTCCTCCTATGAATGGTTCATCTTCTGGCATGACTACTCCTAGATCCTCTGATACTCAATCTCAACGTCCAGGGCACAGCATCCATGTAAATCCCAAATATTTAGAGGCAAGGCAACGTCTTCAACAGTCAAACAGAGTGAGGACTCTAAGTATTGATGATGAAATTGTATTATCTTGGATTTCCTGAAATTGCAATTTGTTTTTGCAATTTTACTTATGATTTTTGTATGGTGTTTCTGATTAACAGGTTTTGTAATTTGTATTTCACTTTCTAGTTAAGTAATTTTGATTATCTTTAGGAAAGAATCTAACCAGATATGTAGGAGATTAAAGTTTTATGTGGATGCACTAATCATGCTTGTACTTGTCACTGATTTCTGTCAATTCAATATAACTGGTGTTTAGGCAGAGGGATTAAGTTCGGAGAACACTGGAGATGAAACAATTCATGAATCAGATAGGTTGGACAGAGTGGAAAGAAGTATGCGTACAAGTCCAAAAGGGTGGTCTGAAACTCCTATTAAAAGACCTGTATGTAGTCATTTTCTCCTTTTTTATTTGATGCTTATATTAGTGCTAATATTTTGTTTTTGTAAACCATGGTTTAGTTAAAACTTAACACACTAACCATTTATTAGGGTGTCACTTGTATATAATAAAATTGAACATTGTTGCAGAGTAGTTGTTTGTTTTGTACCGTTGCCTCTTTTATGTATGAAATTCAAGTATATTAGCTACAACTTGTAATTACCTTGCCTCTGCATACCTTTGGAGCTGCCATCCAATTCATAATTTCATTTGAATGTTGTGTCACTAGAAATGGTGTTGAGGATTGAGTGCTGGCCATCTAGAAGGGTACTATGGATGCATGCTAATGCTAGCGAATTGCCATTTCTTGAGCTGTGAAATTATTGGATAATTTGTTGCTAGACACGCATTTATTTGTAATTGCTTGTTATTTACATTATCTAGATTTTTCCTTTAGTATTCATCTATAAATTATTCTCAAATGCAGAATATACAGCGTACACCAAGAGGAGATACTTTTAGTGATCTTGTCTACACCCAGAAACCGTCTACTGGGTATGCTGATTATGATTATGGTATGGATCGTGTTCGTTCATCAGAGATATGCATGGGAAGGCCCAATGAAAGGGTTACAAAGAGAGATGATGGACTAGAGACGCCTTGGTATGGGGAGCGGGCTGGTGAACTTGAAAGTAGTAATACTAGTGTAACATACAGTCAAAGGAATGGATATGACTGGCAGAAGATGCCTGCACGCGGTCCTCTAATTGATGCTTATGGAAATTACAGGGGTCCGAAATTAGCACTTGGGCCACTTTTGCATGTACCACCTCCACACGACATTGGCAACAGAAGCAGTAGAGTGATGCCTAGAAACTGGCAAAATTCAGAGGAAGAAGAATACATGTGGGAGGACATGAGCACAAGATTAGTAGACCATGGCAGGGGAAGTGATAAAGTGAGGAAAGGTGATTGGTTTCCTGGAGACATAGACAAACCACTTGGCATAGGCAAACGAATGGAACCGGAACCTGATCTTCCTGATGGTCGCTGGTGCACGGTTGGGCCCTTGTCTCAAATGGATCAGCCAATGGGTGATGAAGAGAGGATTTCTCAAAGAGTATGTCTTATTTTTACTACATTTGATTTATGCACAAGAATGCAACTTTTTGCTGTGTTTGGTTGATGGTGGGTATATAGAAGATATTTAATAGGCATCTGACATGTTAATTTAGATTGGCTTGGATCATTCAATGCTTGATAGCTTAAGTGACATGAAGAACTGTATATGTCTTCATTGTATTTTTCTTTGTGGGAATTAGCATTGTATGGGCTATGCTTGACAGTGCTTTGAATACGGATGCATATCACCAGAAAAATTGTTTGCTTTTGTGGGTAAATTTAATGACATTTGCCTTAACTGCTGAAATGTGTTGATTTCCATTAAGCATTTTTTTTGTTTGATGCAGGAATTAGATGATTGCATGGCATCCCCCCTTTTGCAACATGATGTAGGAGCTCAAAGTAGTCGAGAGGCCTCTATGGAAAGCTCCTTTTTGCTAAGGACAGCTCAGAATCCATTAGGTCATCAATCACTGCCAGGTTGGAACCCACAGCATATTAGTTTGTCTGCAAATTCAAGGCCCAGGGTTCTTCCAGGGGATCTTCTCAACCAGAGCAGCTTATCTTCTATAAATGTGGGGCAGTCAGAGGGTCATGTAATCTCTTCATACAGTGGTGGCTTGTCAACAAGTATTGGACCATCTTCAGGGCCCAGAGTGAGTTTTCGAACAAATAATGGAATTGGTACTGGTCCTCCAAGCTTTGGACCTCTTCCGCCTGTGACACCATTATCAAGTGGACTGCCTTCTCGACAGCGACAGTCTCCAAAACCTCCTTCTCCATCTGCTCTGCCATCTGTGCAACAATTACCTGGATCACCTATATCTTCTTTGCCCAGACATGAGTCTGCTCAGTCTGTGCAACACCAGCTGCAGAACAATTTTATTAGAGCTGATAATTTACAAGTTAAAACCCAAACCACACAACCATCACAATTTCTTCCGCAATCTCATCCACCATTGAACCAAATGCAGCAAGTTTTTCCGCAACAGAGTACATCAGATTCTTCGAACCAGTTGCCACATAGTCATGTTCAATCTGGCTCTTCATTGCAGCAGCGAAAAATGCCTCAGCAAATTCAGCCATTGCAGCACTTCCAGAAACAATCTTCTTCTGGAATACCACCTCAGCAGGGCCACTCATTGCAATTTCTACAGCAGGCACCATCAGAGCCACCGTTGTTGCAAAACCAATCTATTTCCTTGCCACAACCACTGATTTCATCCCATGCTTTGCAACAACCAGATTTGCGAAGTCCACCACAGCCTCCACCTCCAAGCTATCGACCACCTCAAACTCTAGGGTATGCTGCAAGTGGATTCTCAACAAATACAAGTTCATCTTTGCAAGGACAAGCAGGCACACAAAATCTACTTGAAGTCATCCTTAATAGTGGCCTTTTGCCTCCAAGCACCATTCAGACTGGTTCTAATCCCAATCCTATTTCGTCTAGTGGATTCTCTGGGTTTTCAGATTTTGTTACAACTCAGCCTCCTTTGCATATACAGCCACCTCTACCCAGTGGTCCTCCACCGGTTCAGTTCTCAGCAGCAACTATGGTGTCATTGTCTCCTGTTGTAACTTTGTCCATTCCAACACCAGTATCCTCTCTTTCAGGCCCAGCTTCTATATCGGTTCCACCTCCAAGCAACTTGCAATTGCTTCCTTCACAGCCTCCAAGGATGGTGCAACCGCCTCTTCCTCCTGGTCCACCACCTGCTTCATCATTGGTAGGATCAAGTTCACAACCAACCACTTCAGTTACTACTCTGCATTCCTCAATCTTACCAGTTTCAAGTCTGCTGAATTCGCTTGTGGCTAAGGGCATAATCTCTGCATCAACTGAATCAGCATCCACTTCACTTCCATTACCTGCTACATCTTTGTTTCCAAATCAACTTCATAGCAGTAGTACAGCAGTTCTCTCAAGTAGCAATTTGCAAGCTTCCATCAGTGTTCCTTTTGATGTTGACAATTCGGTCTCCACCACAGTAGCTATACCTCCTATTCCAGCCTCTGCAGTATCTCCTTTGGAAACTTCTGTTGAAGCTCTGTCTGGGATGGACCCAATTGGAGTTGAGTTCAAGCGGGAAAGGATTCTTGAGCACCATCCATCTGTAATCAGTGCATTATATGATGACTTTCCTAGACAGTGCAAGACATGTGGGTTGCGCTTTAATTCTCAAGAAGAGCATTCTAAGCATATGGATTGGCATGCATCCAAAAATCACGAGCCAAAAACCCAGAAGAAGATAACACAGGGATGGTTTCCATGTCTAAATGTTTGGCTCAGTGGAACTAGACCGTCAGCACCTGAGGTTGCTTCTTCCTTTTTCCCGCAAGTAGCAAACAAGAAGTCTAATGATAATGATGAACCCGCAGTCCCTTCTGATGAAAACCAGCTTATTTGTCCACTATGTGAAGAGGTGTTCGAAGAATTTTATAGTCATGATACTGAAGAGTGGATGTGCAAGGGAACAGTTTACTTAAATGTTCCTCCAGGTGGAAGCATTGGAAGCATGGATCGGTCTTTATTGGGTCCTATTGTTCATGCAAAATGCAGGTCAGAGTCTGAAGCAGTTACGGTGAGAGATTCTGAGGAAAATGATGTGGTGAGATCCCCAGTTACTTTTTTGCTTGTTGTGTAGAATCAATTAAAACTTATTAAAGTGCACTTGAAATAGTTTTAGCTTCTTTTATCGTGTTAGGTTTGATAAATATAGAGTGATTAAATTTTCATTCTGTCTATTTAAGAAACCTTTTGATGGAAAATCTCAACCTTATGTTCAAGTCAAAAACATCTCGTTAAGTTGTCATAAGTACAGTTTCCGCATGCTGTCTATAAATAACGTAAATTATTGGGGCATTATCTGAGTGTCTGTCTGTGTGTTACCACTGTGGGAGTGAAGGTTATCTGCTTAGATCTGTTGTTAGGAGCCCAGATTTGAAGCAGTAATGTAAAATACTGAATCTGAAAAACTGAAATGTGGTTTCTCTTTTCCTTGAAACTTTAAACTGAACTGTGTAAATGATGAACTAGAGCAGCAAAAGGGAGCAACACCTGAACTTTTGAAAACTTAAAAGGAAAACTGTATCCATATTGCTGTAGCATTTAGAGACAGCACATAATGCAGAAGATGCTTTTCTAAACATTTATAATGTATCCAGTCTGCTTTTCATCAACTAGGGCATTAAATAGTTTATACATATCATAACAGTCTGCTTTCCCCTTATTGTAAGTGGAGTGGTGGTCAAATGGCAGCCCATGGCAATGATTTGGATTGAAATGATTTGTTCTTTCCTCTATCAAATGACAGCCCATGAGGTAAGTCCTGATACATCTGCAGAATTATAAATCACCTGTTATACTTTTTGTTGTCTTGCTGGTATTTGTGCCTTTACCTTAACATGCAAACTTTCCATAGCATTAAATTGAAAAACAAAATGCGACTCACCCTTACAAAGCGGTACAATCATTTTGTTGGATGAAATTAACATGTTTGCATAAAATTCCAACCTTTTTATTGTGATCAGCTACTGTTCTTTCTCAAAGTTCATGAAAAATTCATTAAGATCCATGCAAAATTCACTCAAGGCCTTCAACTGTTGGAGGTCAGTAAGGGTTATTGGCCATTACTACTTGGAAATTCTGTAAGGCTTCTAATTTTTGTCTTACAGATGACACTAGCTTGGAGTCAATGAAGTTTGCCACCAGAATAAATAAGAAGCTACCACTGTTTCTACTTTGATCTTGCTGCTCAAGATTTGATGTTGGGTCATTGGCTGCATGTCAACAAGGGAAACTTTTCGATTCTCCTGCTGATCTTTTCCTTCAAGATTAATAATTTCATCATCATCTTTCACTACTTCCTTGCGATCACTTCCAGCTGCTTTTAACAGTTGTTTCTTCAAAATCTCAATCACGTGGATTTTCGAGGAGCCTTGGACCAACTCCTACTTGCAGCTAAAACAATGCCCTTTTGATCATAAATCAACAATAATACCATTGTTTACCCTTCTAATGTTGCATTTTCCCACTATAGAAATAAGAGAGGTTTAGAAATTGCGATACATTTTGGGTTTATCTTTTGTTGTTGATGAAGTTGGAGGACCTTGTTGTCAAGTGACTCCTGAGTCCTGAGCCACTTTTGAATAAGCAATGGCCAATAACAGGCCCACCTGCATGCACTTCATGTAACCCTGGTTTCAAGTTTTATCTTAACAAATCCGACCATTCCAACTCCCAAGACAATGTCAACTCCTTTCAGTGGAATTGTGTAAAAGTTCCTCTGAAACATAGTCACAGTACTGTTATTAAGTGGTTGACTCTACGCTTTTGGAAAACAAGTAGACTCAACTCTTAGCAAAGAAATTGCCGAGATTTTTCCAAGTGCTAAGTCTACTATTACTCTTCTGCTTGTTGAGTTCTTTTCAAGTCATTGCATGGAGTAACATGTATCAAAGAGAGACATGCCTTTTTATTGATTGTGCATTCTATGACAATGACGTTTCTGTATTTAGGACTTGTTATTATGCTGATTTCAACGTTTATTAATTTGATTTTTCATCAATGAGAATTTTTTTTTTAAAAAATTAAAATATTTTTTGATATTTTGCTTTTTTGGAGTTTTGCCAAGCAATTGCGAAGATTGAGTTGTATCCTTGCCTTCAGCTTAACTGAGTGTGAATCATGTAACTGTTGTATATGCCTAAAAGATGTTATAATAAGAAAGCAAAAATTGATCCCAAAGAGTTATTTACGGTCACTCATACTTTTACCCTGTTCATGCTCAACCATTTGCCATCAGTTATATGCTGGTCCATCAAGGGGTAGGGTGGTGAATTGGATTTTTTTAAAGTTTTTTCCATAGGATCCGATCAAAAGAAATGGGATAACTTGCTTATCCAAGCCCCTGGCTTGATTCTTTGTTAACCCCGATGGGAATTTTCTTAAGTAGACTCTGGTTGATATTGTTTCCCTCTTGATTCTCTTGTTTAACATGATACCCATGGTTAACCCTTGGTCTACTTAGGTTCCTTGCAAAACTGATCCAGTTATATAGTCATTTTGAATAGCCTTCCTCCTCTGATATTGGGGTCTCCTAGACTAATTTTGTCTCTGCTAACAGATATATAAGCACTTCCTGCACTGATCATGCAATTCTAAACCTCAAATTATCAATCGGTACAAGGACCAGAAAGAACTGCATTGCTGATGTGCTCCAACAAGGCCAAGAAAATGGCTCCGAAGTGAGGGTTGACAAATTCAGCAATAATCTGATCTCTAATGCCCTCTGCTAAGAAACTATGATAATATGGTAATAATCAGAAACTGCCAGCCAGACTTGATTACAGGAAAGCTCAGACAGTTTTGTAGAATACTGAATCTGGGAAGGTTTAAAGTTTCAAATAAATTTGAATCTAATCAACTCATATTAGTGCAGAAATCCTGAATTTACAGAAGAAAAAATGTTTTTCTGAAATATCTTTCCTGAAATGGCCTAGACAATGGACTGAAAACAACGCAAGGAACAACACCGGAATTTCACAAAACTCAACACAAATTTTCATCCATCTATTTAAACTCTGCAAACAGTCTCCACTTAGGGGACTACTGAAAGTTACTTTGACTATATTCTCCACGATTTTTTTGACACGTTGGATCCTCTCTTTCCCTTTACCATTTATGTCTATAATTCAATAGACTCTATCAAAGTTACCCTATTTTGGTTTGCCTAAAAGGCATTCTTTCTAACACTTGCCTTGAGACATCCATTTTAACACTAATATATAACATTTAACTCCCGTTTTAGCCCTTCCAATATAAAACAGGGAATAATGCTTCTCTAGTTTATGTCATTGATTTTTCTTTGCAAGATTGCTGTTGTTTGTTCTTGGCTATAACGACACATGGTCCTTACCTATATCATACAAAATCCTGCTGAATGTCCTTACATAATTGCATTGTACATCAGTGAATTTTCCTTTTGACTTGTTGAATTTCTCATGTTAAATGTTTTTGACTTTTGAATCCTTTACACTTTCTTCATGAGTACGACATCTTTCTTTTATTTTTAACATTGTTTTGTTTCTCTCTATGCATGCTGAAATGGGTTATCATGATGATGGGGACCGCTCTTTAAAGATTACCTTTTTCTTCGCATGGTAAAGGGAATGGAGGTTGTGAGAAAAATATCTTTAGAGTTCCCTTATGTTCAAAAAGTTGAAGAACATGCTTAACATGGTCTCGTTTTACATGTTATTGTGTCTCCTGAGAAATAGAACGTAGAGCCATTCTTTTACTTCAAAAATTACATGATTGTCAAGTTCTAAGGAGCTGTATTGTACACCATTTTCTTTCATTTTGGTTGCTTACCCACAGGTCCCATGAAGAATCAACTAGCAACCTACCATAATTTTTAAGAGATAAAGCATTAACTGATGACTGCATGCTTCATTTTCTATGCAGGATGATGATGATGATTTAGGATGTAGAAGAAAAACGGTACAGTATTAAATATAATGCAAGTGTAACCTCAATGTGTAGAAGTCTCGGAGTTCGTTGTAGACACAAGGTTCTGGTTAGAGGTTAAAAATGTACATGCTAACTTTTCTTGCTTTTGTACATTTATGGGGAGAATGCTTCTCCTCACCAAATTTTCCACAAGAAAGAAATGGATCAAGAGATCTTCCATATGAGATTCCTAATGTGCTTGTGCTTGTACTTGTTGTGTGGTGTATGCTTTTATATTACTGTCTCCAGGGTGAGCTTTGGAAATTGACTTATAGATGGTTGGTTGGCTCTGGGGTTAACGAGAATTGGTGTCGCTTAATTTAGTTTGAATAATAATGGCTAGTTTCATCTGAGGATGTCCCCTTGTTGCTACAGGGATTGTAATGCTTCTAGTCATTTCAGTTTAATTGGATTTGTTACGTTTAGCATAATTTGACATGTAACCGTAAACCCGTGTACTATGGGGAGAGGCACTTCTAATGATTTCTATCTAGAAACCTGAAGATTAAAAAAAATATGTCAAATACACTGATGATGCATTTAATTTCAGCATGTCAGTTGGTTCCTTTGGAAGGTCTACACCATGATTGAGGATGGATTAAGATGAATGCTTATTATTTGTGTTAGCCCAATGATTGGTTAGTGTAGTTATGCTTTGGAACTTGTGCATTAACTGTTTTGGGTCATCAATACCGAAGAATATATTCAAAGGATAAAGCTATTGTACATGTGAATGCATCCCATAACTCATGTCTCCGTTAGCATATTTAATAATTCATACACAATTGTATGGTTTGTGATGCACTCGTATAGTTGAATAGAAACTAATTCTGGGCGCAATTATTTTTATCTTATTATTAGAAAAGGCTATTAATTAAACTATTCTTTTAATTATTTTTTACATGCTAGCCGTCTATGCTCTTATATACGTAAAGATGTTAGGTTTAAGAGTAACTGATTAGACAAGTTATCAGGTCATATTTGAATAATTTGATATTTTATTTAAGCCATATCATATTTAGAAACAACTTGGTGGTGTAGTTGTGGATTTTAAAGTTGAGGTTGTTAAACATGAACTAATCAATTGTTGAGGTCACCCTACATGTTATCAAGTTATGTAGGATGGACTGCATTTGATTTATATTGCCTCTAAAAAGTTTTATAAGTATCTACAATGGGTAATATTTGTGGATTTTACAGAGAGTTGGCTTTATTAGCTATCTTGATGATGTTTGTTTAAGGATAATTTATTTATGTTAAGTTTAGTTTAAATATATTTTATGTTTTAATTTCAATTTTGGAACATAACAATAAATATTTTGTATACTGAAATTGTTAATAATCATTCGAAAGCTTAAGGATAGAAATTAAATTATGTATAAATAGAGTGAAAGTCACAATCAATTGTTATTGTTTATTTTTTTAATTAGCTTTTAAAGTGACCATCTGTTTTGTTGAAATGCTTTCCTTTCTTTTACTCATGAGGGGTATTGATGAAAGCATTCTTCTAGTATGATATTAAATTAACACTATAAATCATAACAACATAAATGTGTACAATTATAGATTGGCGAGTGAACCGTTGGTTGCCTATTTTAAGGGATAATTGACTTGTTTTTTAGGGGAAATACTAATGAGGATTTGGAAGGCATGGTTAAGTTGATCATGGTTGACTCACACATTTAGGTTAGGCTAGTGCTAAACTGATAAGTTGGTTCAATAGGAGGGATGCATGCTAGTGTAATTATATGGAGACAGATATGGAATCAATTGCATTGTGTCTCAAGCTTTTTTGATTTGAGTTATTGAAAGTTGAATGAATGTCTCTTTATTGAAAGTTGAATTCTTTTGTTTGGGAAATTGCTTAGGGTTTTGGCAATTGGGAATTTTCCTTGGTGACAAGCTTGTTTTTATTCAAAAGAAGCTTGGATGCATACATGTTGATCTAGTTATTGTTTTTATTTGGGCATATGTTTTATTTTGTTTTATGGTTTGCGCATCCTTTTAGGCTAAGAGATTATATATTTTTTGCATTTTTTTTTTCCACGCACAACACTATATAAGCAAAGGTAAAGAGTATGTCTACACTAAATGAATGTTTACCATATTTTTGATTTAATAGTGTTTAGTAAGTATTAAATGTTGAAAGATTATTTAGATTATAATATATGATATTTAAACATACATTTGAATGTAAAGTAGAATTGACAATAGAGATTGATTGACAAGTGACATGTTAAAAATAGTAAGTACAATCAAGAGAGAGATTTATCATCTTCTAGTTTTTGGTCGAATGTAGTAGGTGTTTGACATTGAGAAACAAATTAAAACTAGTTTGCGATAGCTCAAATCAGGGAGTAGAGTTTGCGGCTATGTTTGGACAAGTCTGCACTCCCTGGACAATAATGCAATGCGACCCTCTCTGTTGATTGTGGACTTGTTTGCGATGAATGTGACAAAATTGTAACTATTCTATTGCCTGTCCATTTATATTTTGATTTTGTTAGTGTTGTGCATAAATCTATGTTTTCCTTATTTTTGCTTTGGAAACTCTAGGGGTACTTGTGAGTGCTAGAAACTTACAAAAAAGAAGAGGAAGTGTAATGTGGTTCGTTGACCATAATTGCCCGTTGGTGATTGGTGGTTGTCTACGTACCTAGATACTCTGAAACAAGCAAACCACATTTCTTCCACCTCTTGTGATTTTACAATAGTGCTTTTTGATTATATGTATGCAACTAGAAATTTTGCTTTGATACTTGACAATATTAGCTTTTGACTTAATTTGGAAGGCTTCAGACTTGATTTGTAACTATTCATAGCAATTGATATTGAATTTGGAGAGTATGGCATATTTGCTCAATGTGTAGTAGCGTAATAGATAAATGTCTATTAGATATCAAAGTCCTTTAATGAATGACCTTTGATTTGTATTTATAGTGAACCTTTTAAATAATTTTCTTTAATCGACTTGCGAAACATACAAGATGACCCAAATGAACATTTCGATTTTGGAAACTACTTGTTAAAGGGCGTAGGGACAAGGCCATGCTAGGTAAACAAGTCCATGACAACAAGGTTGTCTGCTTAATGCAACCATGTCTCAAAAAAGCACAGACAACTGTCTTGAGGTTGGAAGCAGTTTGAAAGTGATATAACACAATTTGAGTATTGATTTGAAATTTTGTGTAGGTGTGACAACAAACATAGGGGTGAAGTTTGCATATAGATAAATGGTTAGAGGAATGATGAATAAGAGTCAATGTATTTGAGCAAAATTCAAGTGGCTTAAGATATGTTAAGAATTAATATTGTTAAGTATTTGTGACTAGATTTAAATATCTTTTTTGCCTATTTTTTATTTTAGAAATGAAATTGTTAGAATACAAGAGAAAAATAACTTTGAGCATGTACAACACTATCTTTTGATAGGATACTCTAATTGTGCAGGGCACTCATTATTCATATTTGAAATTTGAAAAATCTAAAACTCTGAATTTTGAATATTGAAAGGAAAGCCAAAAAGGAGTACACATGTAGGGAGATGAAACCATGTTGTCCTGTAACTTGTAAAAACATTGAAGCAATGTGCCTCCTTCTCGAAGCAATTTGTAGAATGGTTCCTCTTGTTGACCATTGACAATGATCAAGTCCCAATTTTGAATAACTATTCAAGCCCTTGAGTTGGAAAGATGTATTCTAACTCTCATGAATGTGGATGAATACCCAATGTACTAATATAAAAGGTGGAACCACAATAGGTTTGCTAGATGTGATGCCAAGGGTGTTTAGTTTCACTAGACTCGAACATACATCATCCATAAGAAAAGGTGGAACCACATCATGGGTTTGTTAGAAGTGATGTCAAGGCCTTTGAGTGTTTCTAGACTCGAATGTATATTCCCTGTTACAAAATGAATCACATAGTTGAAAACAAATCTAGATTCTATTTGCATAATCGAAAAAAACAAGAATATTCATGCCCACATCATGACCTCAATGTCAATAGATTTGAAGTAAAATAACAACCATGTACCATTGAATATGTAAATTATATTGTAGTGAATATGTGCATGGACTAATATCATGCCTTTTGACTTTGAAAAGTGTATATATGTGCATGAACCAGTATCATGTCCGCTGAATCTGTGCCAATTGATGTAGAAAGCCATGCATTTATATGTTTAATTATAAGTGTATATGAAATCTGTAATTTCTGTTCTTGTGAATGTTTTACATATGCCCATGCATATGCAACTAAGTGTATGATTCTATACTAAAGTCTCTGTAAAGTGAGTGCATATGTATGCCATATGCCATCATAATGTGTTAATGTCTAATTTTTGAATTACTTCGATTATTTGAAATCTATATTTTGTCATAAATTTTGATATTTTTGTTCATGGAGGTTTAAATCTCTAAGACAAGTCCATTGTAAGGCCTCCCTTTTGAGATGGGTTATGTAACTTACATATCACTTATCTTAAAAGAAGAGTTAACTGTATTATGTGATAAATATATAATCACGTATGATTATGTCATCATGTGAAGAGTATGTCATCATTGTCATTTAAGCACATATATAACATATTGATGCGGGGCTTACACATGTCATATCTAGATAGATTTAACAATGAGGTACACAATAAGGTAACCATCTCTAATAAGACTATATAGTGAAAGTACATGATATGGATTATGACACCACTACTTAAGTTCAACAAATACCATAAACACAACACAAGGTCACACATAAGGCCAAGGGCCGCATACACTAGACACGATCATGTTACAACAAACAAGGTCAAAGCCCACACACAAATAATATAAAAAAGTTGCAAACAAGGGACAAAGTTGTCGTACACACAAGGCCATGTGGCCATACATAATAAGCAGAAAAAGTCTAGCCTATCATGTAGGAAAGTAACATTAAGTGAACATAGAACAAGTGAAAACTAGTCTACACTATCTATATGAATCAATGTCATAAATTAGTATATCCTCGTAACACAATGTAAGATATGAGTAACTAACAAAACACTTGTAAGATATGTAACTCAACATGGTAGAGAGGTTATAAATATATATACCCTGTGATAATGTAATATGTAAAATAAGATGCCCCCAACATAACATGGTCAGTAAAAGGGAGTCAAACATCTAGGAATCCATGTATGATATGTATGTTTTGCATCACACTCATATACCTCGTGAAATGCATGTGTATGCAAAAGAATATGTTATTTACCAAAATATGTGATAAATAATATATGTAAAGAAAATAAATTAGCAACCATGTCATTCTCAAGTCATGATTTTTGGTTTTTGATAATATTTTGAATGTTTTTGTATTTTTGAAATATGTGAATATATTTTGTTTAATTTTTAAATGTTTTTATATTTTTGACATATTTGAAGGGTGCAAATTGAAACTAGTTAATGATCCAATGAATGGGAGGACCATAGTGCGTGTTTGTATCATAGAATGAGGGGGTGACTTTCTACGAATGAAAAGTGCTACATGTAGATGAATCCGAATTTGAAAAGGAATCGGGTGCTATACTATAATTGTTGATATCACTGCTCATAGAATCTCATGTAGGATGTGCAAATTTAGAGGGTGTAGGACTTGATAGGGTTTGTTGTATAGTAGAAGGTTTTAATGCATGTGTTCACTGTGGAACATATTGAACCGTTTGTGGTACTGCCTTAAAATGTACTATAGAAGATGAAGATCTCTTTGAACTTTGAATAACTCTTTGATGTGAAGCTTGCTATTTAGGAGGGTGTACTACTCTCTTTTGAACTGAATGTATAAAAATATTCTTCATAGGTACAACAACTGCCTCTCACTATGCTCTTGAATAGGTCTAATAACCAATTGCGATGGTGGTGGAGGAGGAGGTGGAAATACCACTAATTGTAGAGGGTATTCATATTGATTATCTAAAACTTTGACCACCTGATTACAATGCATATATTTGAGACATCGATTTAATGTGGATGACATTGTGCGAAGCATCTGTATCCAAGGGTATCCTAACAACATGTTAAAAACTCCTGTGCTTTGTATGAGTAAAAATATAGTAATTATCATTGAACCGACCTGAAAAGGTAACACTATATGCCCAAGTGTATCCTATGTATGTCTATCAAATGCTTTGACTACTTTTGATGTATAATGTAAATTTTGCTCTATGTACTCAAGAGTATAAAGAAGTGTCATTGTACATGCATTTTCGCTTGACTCATTGTCAATCATGACACTTTGTATGGGTTGTTTGTTTATATAATTTTGAATAAAGAGTGCATGTCTATCTAAATCATCATCAACAATCTCACTATCATCAAATTTGATCATTGGATGTGGTGATGATGCATTTATAATTGTATCGATAATACCATCTATTGGATGTCTATATTTTGAAGGTGGATGTGCATTGTATGTATGGTGTACTTTTGAATTATCCATACTTTCTCCTGTTCCATGGTTTGGAAATGGTTTTTGAAGATTTTTAACTTTGCATTTTAATTTTGATATAGTCTAGTCTTCTCTGTGGGTGTGTTTACCTCAATAGTAATATCATCAATAAGATCTTGTATCTTATATATGAGTCTATAACACTTGTTTGTAGAATTTTTAATACATCTATAATAGTCTTAGTCATATCAACCTCTAGTGATGGAGAGATATGAGATTGCACTCAAGTAACTTTCATAACAATATATGAGGAGATGATGGTAACTGCTGGCCAATTTTGGCCCACATACAAAACTTGCCTAGATGCTGAGCAAAGTTCCTGATTGATCAATGATCAAATGGTTTGGGTTGGTTTTTGGATGGAATGAGAGGGATTCAAGTAGGTTTTCATGATGTTGAATAGTTGCAGAAAACAAATCCAAATATGCCTAGGTTTATAGTTAGCCTAACATTTCAATTTTGGCCAAATGTTAGTACAAGGTATATTTCCCTCAGAAAAAGTTGTTTTGCCTTGTTTTGGCTATGTGTTATTTCTTTTGGGAGATCTGTTTCGGGTCTTTTTGGCTAAGTGTCAAGAATCATTTCGGATAATTTATCTGTAACAAAAAACTCGAAGGGCATTTTTTCAAGAAAATGGACCCTACAAAACCCTGAAAGGTATTTCTTTGAGAAGGTGGACCAAACAGAAGTTTTGAAGGGAACTTTTCAAGTAAAGTTTCCTATACACTTTTTTTGAAGGGTACTTTTCTTCACTAAAAGGTCCAATACAAAAGTTCCAAAGGGAACTTTTTCAAGCAAAGTGTCCTTTTCAATAATCTCGAAGGGTCAGTTTCTCAAGCAAGTGTCCTCTCCAAAAGTCTCAAAGGGTACTTTTCTCAAAAAAGGGCCCAAAGCATTTTCCCCGAAGGGTCATTATCTTTTTGGAAAATGACCAAGACAATCTATCTAAAGGACACTTTTCAAAATTCTGAAAGGCATTTTCAAAGGGCAAAGTGGGGGGGGATATTTCAAAAAGGTCGAGATCCCATGGAGTGTTAAGAATGCTTGGAATGGATTAGAAGTGTTTGGGATCCTTTTGGTTCTTCATTGCGTTCATTGAGACACTTGGATCTTGTAACAAAATATTTGAGTAGGCACTTTGCTGACATCACCATTGCCATGTGTGAATGAGTCAGAGAGAAATGGTCACATGGGTTTGTTTAGTTCAGTCTCTAGTTGCTATGCACCAAGTTCCAGGTCCTCGACTGAAGCATGATAGAAGTGATGCATGTGCAAAGTTGGCTCCTCAATCAAATTTTGCTAAGCTTTCCATACTTAGCCAAATGAGCTCGACCATCGCCAATATGTCATGGAGGATCAATTGGGCCAACCAACTTATGCATTTGATATCTTCACTAAGAAGGCTCCCAGGACTAGCGGATCAAATGGGTTTGTCCCTTTTAGTAAGAAGAACATCTCCTACAAGTTTGGTGCCTTCATGATTTTTGCGCTTCGAGATATAAACTTTCAAAGTTGGTAAAAAAAATGAGAGATATTCAAAACGTCTACTTTATGCTCTAGAAAAAAATGATTGGAGCTTAAATTTGATGGTCTGTGGGACGTCAAATATGTCCTTACAGATGTCAAATTATGGTCGTGTGAATGTCAAGTTTAAGCCTTCTAAGTAGTTATTTGGGTTTAAAATCCTTGGTGGGACCCTAAGGATGAACGTGCAATTAACAAGTGTCAAGCATGCGGGAGCTTGTACGAGTCAAAGGGTTCAATGAACTTGAAAGGCTCGTGAGGCCACCACATGGCATAAGCGTGGGAACTGACAAACTGATGGGATCTTGAGTACAAAGGTGTGATTAACAAGTGTCACAAGCACATTCAAATTGACATAAGATCCAATGATCTACATTTAATCAGACAAGTAGATCAATGATGAGTAGGGATCGGAAAGGTTAAGAAGCCAATGGGGATCAAACTGAGCATGAGGTTTTCAAGTGTCTTAATTTGGTTAGCCTGAGTCAATAGTCGATGATAAATGTACAAATAAAGCCTTGTAGTTTTGATGGAGGTCAAAGAGGTATTTTGTGACCCCAGGCAAACAAATATGAAGAAGTACGCTAAAGTTTGACCCGAGATGGTGGAAATACACGGAGCCAAGTTTGATGTGGATCCCGATGGAACCAAAACAAATATTTTGAGATTAGGCTCTGCCATTAAGGCTTTGTAGAGATAGATTAGGTCTTTTAGACCTAATATAGATCAAAGTTAATCCAGGTTCAGGTTTCAAAGCATAAGGGTAGGTTGGTGATGTCTTGGAGAGGCTCCTATCCTTGGGCATTGCCATACCTTTGACAAATCACTTCTCAGATCATGCATTCCATGACTCTATCAGGAAAGATATGAAGATCCGGTCCTCATAATGATGATAGCTAGAGGGTGGCCTGTAGAATCAAAACAAAGGCAATGAGATGGTAGCTAGAAAAGCACTTAAGGGCACTAATTTTTCTCAAAAAGACTTTGTCATCATGAAAAAGAAGCCCTTGTCTTCTAGTGGATCTCTCAGCCAATAAGAAAAACTTGAGGACTAATTGGAGGAAACACAGACTAACTGATTGATGATGGACTAGTCATGATTGGACCAAAAGATCATGGAGCATCCCTGGACAAGTGGCAACTCATGGGTGATATCAGATGGCGAGGTGGTATCTCAACAAAAGATCTAGAAAGATGTGTTCCCTCTCTTTCCCTTTTGAGAGGGACTGGTTATCATTTTATTGATTTTTTTGTTACTTTGGTAAACAATCATTTTGTAATAGAATAGAAGTAATAGCAATTGGCATTTTTCTCATTCTTCGACCTTAGTAGGTGTCCCTCACAGGTGTGACTGGACGTTTTGTATGTGCCTTCAAGGCCTTACGTATCCATTTCTCTATCTAAAAATGAAGAGGATGTGGTATTCTATGTTAATTTGAGTGTGAAATTATCTCTGTCTATTATTACTTTTCTTCTGCTTCTATATTATCGATCCCTTGCTTGCATCATAGATCATGATTCATGTTTTATGCTCCTTTATGGTCTGTAGTGTTTAAGGGCTCAATCTAGTTTATGCACTTACAGGGTAACGCTTTAAATCTCTTGATGCATCACCTTTTTAGCCTTCTTAGGAGCCTTTTCCATCTTTTTGACTCTTTTCCCATGCAAATATTAGTTTAGGTGAGCATCATAGAGGATCCAGCCTTCTCCAAAGGTTCAACCCCACCATAAGTAACCCACAACCTGGGGTTGTTCCCATGTTGGACCAGATTTTGAGCAAGAGGATTTAGTAAATCAATAGTTTTTGGCACACCTGACGGGACCAAGGTCCAAACGAGTGGAAAGATTATTGGTGTGTCTTTCCTCTAATCAAATTTTAGAAGCAAAGAAGTTAGCATCAATGGTGACTCGAATACGAACATCAACTGGTATAAGCAGTCGAGGTGCTTAACCACCATCATTTGGTATGCATCATCATCCATTTGATCAAAATGCATGTTCCTTCATTCCTTATCCTTCATATCAAGTTAAAAATGTTCATGGCTTCACCCCATGTGGCCCTCAAGATTTAATGTACCAGCCTTGTCCGAGTCTACCTTTCTTTAGTCAACCAGAAATGGGCCTCAAGGAGATAATGCTTGATTTTGAAAATAACTAAGAGAGGTTGATAGAGAGGAAGAGCACTATAGGCAACAATAAAATCTTGAATATTAGGCCTATGTTCAAGATCAAGAGTTTAGGTTTCAAGAGGAATGCTTGGTTAGGCAAGACCAAGCTAGAAAATAAAATGATTATCAACTGCTCTTAATGAGAGCGAACAACCCTAGACCCCAATTTCTCTCTCCTATTCCTATGCATGCCCAAACCCAACCCCTTATTCAACCTTGTCAATTCTCACCCTTATCAACTAAAGAACATGAAGTCATCCCATATTGGATCCTCTCCTATGCCAATGATTCTAACTATGTCATACCCTCTCTTGTGAAAACACCCTTTCCCACACCCTTTCAAAAAAGGAGAAGATGGCCAAGCCTTATGCTTTCCCCTCATAGAAATCAATAAAAAATGGCACAAAGTAGAAGGAAGTGCTAGCTAAGATGATCCAAGAACCAGTCCAAGGAAAATAGATGATAACTCAGTGCAATGAGCTTTCCCTACCAAAGTTTTAAGATTCCCCTTCCCTTCCCCAAGAGCCACCTAAGGGATCCTTCAAGGTCCCCAGTTGGAAGGATGCTCCCTTGAACTGCAAGCAAGGTGAAATTATTCACCCTCCCACAATCTCCCTCATGAAAGAAGAGTCAATTTTACAAAGAATAGAGGAAGAAATTGAAGTCAAGGTTGAGCCTGAAGAGGACAACACAAGTGTCTATGATGAGGAGATCATGATAGGCAGTCCACTTCCTTTAAGAGGGGAAGAGTCAAGTTTTGATCAAACTTCTTGGCATGGTTTTGAATATTTGGAGCCTAAAGGTAGTACTAATGCCTTCATATTTAGAGAGATGTGTGTTCAAGATACAATTGAAAGTGAATCATATTTTGATTTATTCCAAGAGATCCCTTTTGGTGTGGCTATAGATGAGGATGAGTGAAGTGTATATATTGACATAGTCAATCAGTCAGTTGATCATGTTGGAGAGGTGATGGAGGAGCATGAAGAAACAGAGGAAAAAGAAGACCAAGATGAAGTATGGAAATAATTGTACCATGATTTCATGGACTAGGTAGAGGTTCTAAATCGACCTATGCCTCCTCTAGAACATGAACTTGCCAATTGGGTTGAAGACTCTGACCAGTCCCAAGATGAAGTGTCCATCGAAGGCAGTATTGATGTATTCAATAATGAAGAAGAATGGTCTCTTTGGATGCCAACCAAAACATATTTTGGTTTCCATAGGTTTTATGTGAGTGGATTGATGAGCTATAATATCACAAAAACATGACATTTTGGGCCTTAGGTGGATTGATGAGCTATAATATGGATCCTTTCAGAGCAAGCAAAGCAAAGATGGTGTTGAAGTTGGCATTGTCTCGGATGACCAAAGGGAAGATGCCTTTTGGGACGACTTAGAGCTTTTCCACCTAAGCATGGATAGTCAACCAAACACCAGTTCATAGGAGCCATCATATGTTGTGCTTAATTCAAATCATGAAATTGAGATATTAGATAAGGAGGTTGCAGGAGCCCCTATAGTGCAAATTGGAACAAGTCTTGAAGAAATGGAGTAATATGTCTACATTGGAGACATTGTTCCCATTTCATCCATTTGGAAGCATGCAAAAAGAGTCAGCAATCAAGCATCTCAACTTGCCTATCATGAGCTCCTAAAATCAAGGTGTTTCCCGCCCTAGTCCATCACAAGTGAGTGGCGCTAAATCATTTCCATTTGATCCAGGGGGAAGATATTTGTAAATTGTAGCCTTGTATATACATTAGAGCAGATTTCATGTTTTCCTCTAAGTGCCTCAGTGCACATTTGATTAGTAGGTAGGTTGTTGTTCTTTCTTTCTTGAAAGTGCCTACATGCACTTGCCTTTGCATTTTTTTTTGTTCTTGTGGGCCCTGTTGTTTCAAGAGGAGTTATCCAGAAGTGATCATCCTTGTACCAAATTTTAGATCAGTTCGGTTTCATAGACTTATGAATCCATGCACAATAAACTAGATAAGATAAATGATCTGGGTTCTCAAGCATGGTGGGCATGCTTCCCTATGAGTCACAAGCATTAGTGGCCCACATACAAAACTTGCCTAGATGCTGAGCATAGTTCCTGATTGATCAATGATCAAATGGTTTGGGCTAGTTTCTGGATGGAATGAGAGGGATTCAAATAGGTTTTCATGATGCTGAAAAGTTGCAGGAAGCAAGCCCAAATATGCCTAGGTTTACACTTAGCCAAACATTTCAATTTTGGCCAAATGTTAGTACAAGGCATATTTCCCTCAGAAAAAATTGTTCCACCTTATTTTGGCTACATGTTATATCTTTTGAGAGATCTATTTCATGTCTTTTGGGCTAAGTGTAAGGAATTATTTCAGACAATTTGTCCAAAATAAAAATCTTGACAGGCATTTCTTCAGGAAAATGAACCCTACAAAAACCCCAAAAGGAATTTATTTGAGAAGGTGGACCAAACAAAGTTTTGAAGGGAAATTTTCAAGGAAAGTGTCTTATACACTTTATCTGAAGGGTAATTTTCTTCGCGAAAAGGTCCAATACAAAAGTTTCGAAGGGAAAATTTTCAAGGAAAGTGTCCTTTTTAATAATCCTAAAGGGTTAGTTTCGTAGGGAAGTGTCCTCTCCAAAAGTCCTAAAGGGTTATTTTCTTGGAAAAGGGCCCAAAGCATTTTCCCCGAAGGGTCATTATATTTTAGGAAAATGACCAAGATAATCTATCTAGAGGATACTTTTCAAAATTCTGAAAGGCATTTTCAAAGGGCAAAGGGGAGGGGCTATTTCAAAAGGTTGAGATCCCATGGGGTGTCAAGAATGCTTGGAATGGATTAGAAGTGTATGGGATCATTTTGGTTCTTCATTGTGTTCATTGAGACACTTGGATCTGGTAACAAAATTTATGAGTAGGCACTTTGTTGATATCACCATTGCCATGTGTGGATGAGTTAGAGAGAAATGGTCACATGGGTTTACTTAGTTCGGTCTCTAGTTGCTATGCACCAAATTCTAGGTCCTCCGATGAAGCATGATAGAAGTGATGCATGTACAAATTTGGCTCCTCAATCAGATTTTACTAAGTTTTCCATACTTAGCCAAATGAGCTCGACCATCACCAAGATGTCGTGTAGGATCAAGTGGGCCAACTAACTTATGCATTTGATATCTTCACTAAGAAGGCTCATGGGACCAATGGATAAATGGATTCATCCCTTTTAGTAAGAATGACATCTTCTGCAAGTTTGGTGCCTTCATGATTTTTGCACTTTGAGATATAAACTTGTAAAGTTGGTAAAAAAATGAGAGACATTCATGCAAACATCTAATTT
Source organism: Torreya grandis (assembly GCA_037957365.1). NCBI lineage: Eukaryota > Viridiplantae > Streptophyta > Pinopsida > Cupressales > Taxaceae > Torreya > Torreya grandis. Next base: position 1,574,590 of record JARHVA010003700.1, on the reverse strand, counting down.
ATGTTCTAGCAAGAATCTAATAGAGATTAAATTTGATGGTCTACGAGACGTCAAATGCATCCTCGCATACATCAAATGATGGTCACACAAACGTCAAGTTTAAGCCTTCTAAGTAGTCATTTGGGTTCAAAATCCTTAGCGGGATCCTGAGGATGACTGTACAACTGACAAGTGTCAAGCATGCAGGTGCTCATATGAGTTAAAGGGATCAATGAACTTGGAAGGCACATGAGTTCACCACATGGCATAAGTGTGGGAGTTAACAAACTGATAGGATCTTGAGTACAAAGGTGTGATTGACAAGTGTTACAAGTGCATTCAAACTGACATACGATCTAATGATCCACATTTAATCAGGCAAGTAGATCAATGGTGAGTAGGGGTCAGAAAGGTTAAGAAGCTAATGGGGCTCAAACTGAGTGTGATGCCATCAAGTGTCTTAATTTGGTTAGCTTGAGTCAATAGTTGACAATAAATGAATAAATAAAGCCCAAGATTTTTGACAGAGCTCGAAGAGGCAGTTTTTGACCTCAAGCAGACAAATATGAATAAACAAGCTCAAGTTCAACCTGAGAAGGTGGAAATACATGGATCTAAGTTTGATGCGGATCCTGATGGAACTAGAATGAATATTTCAAGATCAGTCTCCACCATTAAGGATCTATAGAGATAAATTAGGTCTTTTAGACCTAATATAGATTAAAGTTAATCCAGGTCTAGGTTTCAAAGCATAAGGGTAGGTTGGTGATGTCTTGGAGAGGCTCCCATCTTTGGACATGACCATACCTTTGACAAACCACTGCTCAGAGCATGCATGCCATAACTCTATTAGAAAAGATATGAAGACCCGATCCTCATAATGATGACAGTTGGAGGGTGGTGTGAAAAATCAAAACAAAGGTGGTGAGCTGATAGCTGGAAAAGTAGTTAAGGACTCTAATTTTGCTCAAAAAGACTTTGTTATCATGAAAAACAAGCCCTTGTATTCTAGTGGATATCTCAGCCAATGAGAAAAATTTGAGGACTAATTAGAGCAAACATAGGCTAACTAATTGATAATGGACTAGTCATGATTGGACCAAAAGATTGTGGAACATCCTTGGATAGGTGACAACTCATGGGTGATATTGGATGGTGAGGTGACAGCTCAATAAAAGATCTAGAAAGATGTGCTCCCTCTTCTCTCTTATCTCCATCTCCTATATTATCCCTCTCTTTCCCTCTTGAGAGGGATTGGTTATCATTTAATGATTTTTTGTTTCTTTAGTAAACAATCATTTTGTAATAGAATATAAGTAATAGTAGTTGGCATTTTTCTCATTCTTCGACCTTAATATGTGCCCCTCACAGGTGTGACTGGATATTTTGTATGTGCCTTCAAGGCCTTCTGTATCCATTTTTCCATCTAAGAATGAAGAGGATGTGGTATTCTATGTCAATTTGAGTGTGAAATCATCTCTATCTCTTTTGATTCTATATTATTGATCCCTTGCTTGCATCATAGATCATGATTCATGCTTTATGTTCCTTTATGGTCTACAGTGTTTAAGGGCTCAATCTATTTTATGCCATTACAGGTTAACGCTTTAAATCTCTCAGTGCATCACCTTTTTAGCCTTCTTAAGAGCCTTTTCCCTCTTTCTAACTCTTTTTATGTACAAATATTAGTTTAGGTGAGCATCAAACAGGAGCCAACATTCTTCAAAGGTTCAACCCCACCATAGGTGACCCACAACCTAGGGTTGTTCCCATGTTGGACCAGATTTTGAGCAAGAGGACCTAAACAACCCCCTTTTTAAGTAAAGGTGCAAAATCTGATAAATCAATAGTAACCATGAAAATTGCCTCCTTAGTGAACTTCAACAAAAACTTGTGATACTGTATTGATTGTTAATTTTATTTCATTCTTTATTTCATTAATTTTGACTTTGTAGCTTAGTTTGTTTTGAAATTTAGTATTTGAAGTAGTTGGAGCATTTGTTGTATACTTAATTTTTTTCAAAGCTATGAACCTGAATTCTTGTTCTTTGATTATATGGCATAACTCATCAAAAGATTTGAAGTTGTCTCGAACATGATAGACTCATGAAGTGGTGCTAGCAAACTTTGTGTGAAGATATTTTGTAACTCATTGTCTGCCATATCATTGGTCATTTTAGTTAGCATAGTTTTGTATCAAAGAACATATTCATTGATTTACTTGTTGGGCCATTGCTCGAGTTTAAAAATTTGTTATGACACTCTGCTAAAGGGAATGTGAATTAGGCGAGGTTGGTGGTGGATCGTGTGGAGTAATGAAAGGATGGGTCTATGGTGCCTATGTAAAAATAGGCACATTAATATGTAGTAAGCTATGTGATTCCCCCATACCTAGGGATGATGTCACATATTTAATGGTTTCACTAATACGTTTTACCCTATTTTTGATTTAATATTGTTTAATATGTATAAAACATTAGAAAAATATTCATTTTAATATATGATATTTAAGCATAAATTTGGATGTAAAATAGAATTGACAATTGAGATTGATTGACAAGTGACATATGCTAAAATAAGTAAGTAAAACAAAACATAAGATGCTTAGCATTTTCTAGTTTCTAGTTGACCATAGCAAGTGTCTAAAAATGAGAAACAAAATAAAACTAGATTGACAACTCATATATGGATGCAAAGTATATAGATATGTTTGAACAAATCTGTGCTCCCTAGACAATAGTACAATGTGACCCTGTCTATTATTTGCGGACTTATGTGAGTTGAATGTGAATAAAATGTAACTATTATGCCATCTACACCTATGTCTATTGATAGGTTTGAGATATTTCAATTATGTTAGTGCCACATAAAAACTATTTTTTTCCTTCTCTTTGCTTTGGGAACCCTAGGGGTACCTGTGAGAGATAAAAACTTATAAAAATGAAGGAAAAGTGTAATAGGTTGAACTGACCCCAATCACCCTCGTTGATAATTGACCACTGCCAAACTTGAAAAAAAAGAAGTGTAATGGGTTGAGCTAAACCAAATCACATTCGTTAATAATTGTCCACTGCCTATGTACCAAAATACTTTGAAGATGGAATCAAGCCACATGTAGTTCTCCCACATAGTGTAATTATGCAATTGTGTTCATTAATTATATGTATGTAGCTATAAATTTGGCTTTGATACTTAACAATATTATTTATTCTCTTGATTTGGAATGCTTATGAATGCTCATCGTGATTGATATTGAATTTGAGAAGAATATGGTAGATTTTCTCAATGTGCAGTAGTGTAATAAATAGATGCCAGATAGATGTCAAAGTCCCTTAATGAATGCCATTTTATTTGTATTTATAGTGAATCTTTTGAATAATTTCCTTTAGATGAATTTTAAAACATGTGGGATTATCTAAATAAATATTTCAAAATTTGGAAACTAGCCATTAAATGGCATGGAGATAAGGTTGTGTGAGCTGGAATTGTCTTCCTAGTGTATACTTGTCCATAAAAATAGGGACATCTATCTTAAGGTTGAAATTAGTCTAAGAGTGATCTAAGGGAGTTTGAATATTGAATTGGAAATTCTTTTGTAGTAGTATAACAAACAGGGGGTCAAGTCTGCAGATAGATAAATGGCTAGAGAAATGACAAATAAGAGTCATGTATTTGAGTGAAAGTCAAGTGGCTTAGGATATGTCAAGAATTAATATTGTCAAGTATCTGTGACCAAAGTTAGGTATATACAATGAAGTTTGGGAGGAATTTCAATTTTTTTGTATGAGGAGACAAAATGCCTCAAAACAATGAGATATATGAGAAACAAAACTAGAATGGTACAAAACAAATTATCCTAACTATTTAATAGATTATCTAACTAATTGAGAAGAGGTGTCTTTGATAGAGTCACATGCAAACCCAATCAAAAGGTTATATGTGCAAAACAAACAATAAGGTGGAGTTATAACTTGATAAATCTTGGTTAACATGACATTATTAAGGATAGATTTCATGGAAACAGAATGGATATTATTGAGGGAACACCATGAGCATTGACTTCAAATAATTATTGACGATGGAAATTTTAGTGTTGTTCTAGGCAAAGATGATAAGTTTTAAATGTTAAATGTTTTTGGGAATTTTAATTCCATTTAATCATTTTTTGGGTTTTTCTCTCTTGTACATGGTTAATAATCCCTAGTAATAACATATTTAGGTTCAAAGGGTAAATAATAATATATATTAATATTTTTAAGTCATGTAAATTATTTAAGTTTTTTGGAATATTTATTTATAGAAAGAAACAAATAAATAATAGTAATTTGAAGAAAAAATAATAATTATTTCTTCCATCAACTGCAAGTAATATGCATGCATTTGTAGTTTTTTTAATAAAAATAAATGAACTATGTTTCAATCAGGCATCAATAAATGTGGAAACACAATAAATACAACCATCAATAACCAATTAATATTAAAAAATCAATTACGATGGTAGACATGAGGTTTAGAGGCGTATTTAAAATAAATGACAATTTGAATATTATCATTTGAATATAGGTTTGGAAATGTACTGTTAGTTGTCGTAAACCTCACCCAAAAATTTGAGTCTAATTAGGACAAGGGTTAGGATCATCACCTCTTATGGTTAGGTTTTAGGAGTGCACCACTTTTGGTTTGTGGATTTTAATTAGACAACTCCAAAATAAATTGACAATTAGGTTTCCTTGGTTTTGATCTCATGTTTTCTCTTGCTGATCTATGTGTTGCATTCCCTGTGTATTTGGAAAATCAGATTTCTTCATTTCCATATAATGGCTCTAATGTACCTATGACATTTGAAGACCTCAAGAAAATAAAAATGACTTTAGGGACTTTGTTAGAGTTGGTGAAAAGTATGATTGTCTTGATATTTGTCATGTCCCTAAAGGGCGGGAACTATGATATAGAAAATAATGTATTGCATGAAGGAAATAACTTTACAAATGTAAATTTCATAGCATGGTTAAAAACCTATGTTGTGCACAAAAAGTGCTCCATAGGAAAATGCTAGCTCTAGACACTGATAAATGCTATAATAAAATTTTGAATTCTTTTGAATACCTATGAGTGCTCATTAGAATGTTATGCATGCTCAATGTGTTTTCTATGAATAATCTCCTTAATACTTATAATGTCCCCTCAAAGATTTACTATAATAATGTAGTAGTTTTTTTTATAAATTTACTCAACACTTATTATTTAGTTTTATTACACCAAAATAATATAATTAGTGATTTTCAACATACATAACTAAGCATATCAAACTTAAGTAAACATGAGCAACTCTATTTACTAATCACTAGAAACTTATGTAAATAATCATAATTATATAAGGAAAGTAATCGTAATAAAATCCATCCATGATTGGTACAATAATACAACCTCTGTTGTCAATGTATAATAATAATCAAATTACATTTTTATTAGGTGTGAAGCCTTAATATAATTACAATAATAGATACAATGCTCCATGGAGCTTTAATTATACTAACTTTTGTATCACTGATAATCTCAAGTGTAGTCTCTAAGTAAGTATTGCAGTGGAGAGGGAGAGCATCATCCGTGTGCTTTTATACACCAAACTTGAACCATTGATCTCCCACACAATCTTTTAAATAGGGAATGGTCCTCCCTTCATGGATGGATAGATAGCGATGGTGCAAGAATCCAGAAAGACATGCTAGCACCCCATGTGCTATAAAATTTATACTACATGATGTGTACCATAAATAAATATGTTGTAACATGATATTGCACAAAAATGTAAATCATATGTATGAAATGATAATATCTATCTAAACATTACTTTGGCAAAATTTTTAAAATTATATATGATCTATAGGATCAATCAAATTCATACATACTACTTGATTAGATTACCTTCATCTGACATTAATGATGCTAATTAAACCAATGAAGTCCATCTCACTATTTAATTAGAATCACCAATGCTAGATTTGGTTAACATATATTTGTAACCAACAAGGTCATGCAATTATTTCTACTAGTAAGTACAAAACATATTCTAATTTTATAAATAATTACTATACATACATTTAATCTATCAAATATATAAATGAACCTCATTTATATTATTTATCTCATAAACAATATCTATGACAAATAAGTTTATTCATCATATGGGTATAATACAAGTCATTCCAAGGGTTTATTTTCCTTTAGTAAATGTTAAGCACAAAATTAACATTTTCATAACTTAAAGCTCATACCACTCAATATAACCAACATTCACAATTTTCATAAAGATTTAATAATGTTCACTTATTCATCTATTTTAGAACTTAAGCTACGTTTGTATAGTTATAGTTTCCTATCCTTTAGGATTTCATGACTTAACTTATTAGTCACTATTATAACTATAATCATGCTACATATTCTATAAATATAAGCTATACATGTGTAGAAGGACTTTGGTTCTCTTATACATGTATTCCATATATTTATATGATCATATTATATATATCCTATAATATATATAATTTAATTTATAATCAAGATTTTGACCTACTACTAAATTTTTTTCATTATTATTTTTAAAGTCTAAAAGATAATTTTTTTGTAGTCATATAAAATGTGAAAATTGGTAACTTGAGTATGAATTGTGACATCCATCCCATAGATCCTTCTTGCTTGCTTTCATGACCCTTATAGGCACCTTTTCACTGATTCTCAATCATCAGTAAGCTTTCAAGACCTTATTCCAGCTTAGTCAAGACCTTTTTTCCATACTTATTCCATCCCCTTATGTCTCATACCCTCTAGACAATAGCACCCAACTTGAACTATAGTGCTGGACCATAGGGTGTCCCCTTTCTAGTGCTTTTATCCAATCACATTTTAAGCCCAGATTACCATTTTTCTCTGATTCCTCTTCTTCATTGTGTCAACCTAGCACGATTGCATTTAACCCATGACCAATAGATCCCTAAAAAAATCTCATTCAAAATTCATTTATAAGGGGTTGACAAATATCACAAAACAAGAAAGAATACAAGCAAGATTACTCAAGAATATTTCCCTATTATCTGCATACAATCATCCAATATTATTTCCATCTTATTCAAATCTTTATACTAGTCCCTAGTCATCTCAGACACACCTAGTTTAACATTTTACATCTTCATACACCTATTGCACAAAACACATTAAGTGAGAGAACTACATATGGCTTGATCCTTTTATCAAAGTATTGATATGTAGGCAGTGTGCCCACACAAGGGGTGTGAAAACATGTTCAATGAATTTTAGACACACTAACCCCCCCTCTTTCTCAAAGTTGGTCAAAGCACAATTTATTATAGGGTTTAAAGACAAAATCAGCTATACAAGGAGTTTTATAGAGTTTCAATTGTCAAAACTTCATAGACAGGGTCACACAGACCTAACAAACAAAACTTAAAAAGATCAGATCTTCAGGATAATAGTGGCAGAGGTGGACTATCACACAGAACACCAGGGTGTCCTATTTTTAGCACTCTTATCCTTTCATTGAACAAAGACTAGATTCTGATTTGTGATAGTGTCTCAGTCCTACACAATAATTTTAGCCTCTGTCTCAGTCATATCAGTTAGTTTCTAGCTAAGTCTTATTTTCTTACCCTTATTACTATTTTTAGAAAAGTTCAAATTAAAATCAAATTATACAAATCAGTAGCTTAATTATTACATATTTATTTGATTATTTTACCACTCAAACCCTTTACCTAAATTAGGAATAATACACCAATATTCCCAATAAAAGTGTTAAATCATTTGGTGAACTCGACTTACTTCGTTTGTGCATAAAAACCCTAGGGTAAAATTTTTACTAATTTTTTCTATATTTTTCTAATTTTTACCTACATAATAAAGTAAAAAATTAGCATTAAATTTTAAAATTTCATAGTGATTTTAAAATAATTTTTTTCAAACCCTAGTTGCCCATATTAGGTCTTGATATTTTCCCAGTATTTTTTCTATTATTTTCTGATTTTTTACTAGATTATTTAAATTATAAATACAGTTCAAATTTCAAAATTCCATAGTAATTTCAACAAAGAATTATTTTTCTCAAAACCCTAGTTGCACATACTAAAATAAAATAAAATAAAAAATTAGCATTAAATTTTAAAATTTCATAGTAATTTTAATTTTAATTTTTTTAAAACCCTAGTTGCCCATATTAGGTCTTGATATTTTCCTAGTATTTTTTCTATTATTTTCTAATTTTTTACTAGCTTATTTAAATTATAAATACACTTCAAATTTCAAAATTCCATAGTAATTTCAACAAAGAATTATTTTTCTCAAAACCCTAGTTGCACATACCAGGTCCTATTCAATCAAGAAATTTTTAATTATTTTCTAAATTTTTAGTTGCATATTTCACTCAAAAATTTACTTTAAATTTCAAATTTCATAGTAAAATTCAAAATAATCATCTTTCAAAACTAGTTGCATATACTTGGTCCCATTGCTTCTTGAGATATATCACCTTACATGTTTGTGAGCTTTGTATCATTTTGACACAATTTCCATTTCATTGTTTTTAAGACATTACATTTCCTATATTCAACACTTTCCTTCTCTAACACTTTACCTATTACAAATTATTGCAAAAAATTCAATCGAATTTTAATTTGTTTTCCTACCTTAACAATGGCTCAATACACTAGTTTTTTTTAAATTGATAAAAGAGAACTTCAAGAACTCTTAACTAAACACCCTGACATGCAAGATGACATGCTTAAAATACTACAAGAAGAACAACAAAAAGTGAATAATGGTTAATATTCTCAAACCATAGAGCAACCAATTATAAATGACACTATGAGGGCAACTATGTCTCAATAACCCCCTATAGCAGCCTAACTTGCCTCTATGCCACCAGCTATAGCTAGTACATCTTTATCTCCTAATGTGGCAACCCTTATGTAAGAGATAAGATTTATTCAATCCAAGGTGCCTTTAGACCTATATAGGATTTGGATTCTTTTTATCTATTGCATACACCATTGGCACATCACATTGATTCTACACCCTTGCCACAAGGTTTTGTTCAACCCAAGCTTACCCTATATGATGGCAAGGGTGATCTAAAGACACATCTGAGAGCCTTTCATGCAACATGCTTTTACTATGTACCAAATGACTAACTACTTACCAATATATTTCCACAGAGCCTAAATGATTATGCTTTACAATAGTTCTACAGTCTACTGAATTAGTTGGTCAATGCATTCAATGCTTTAGCCAACATGTTCCTAACTCATTTTAGCATTAAAATTAGTGATAAAGTTTCCTATGCCTAAGTTGTATAACAAAAACAAATGTCAAATGAACATCTCATAGATTATGTTCTTCGATATAAGACTATTTTGGCTAAGATGACTAACCCCATGACCGATCAAGAGTTACAAGATCTCTTCAAATAGAGTCTTCTACCAGCGTTGCATGAATCAATTATGTTTAAAACATTCTCTTCCTTCACTGGATTATGTCACACACTAAAGGAAAGAGAAGTCAAACTAATTTCAATGGGCAAAATCAAGTACACAAATATCTCAAAAACAATAAACAAGAGTAACAACAAAGTCCCATATAAAGTCAAGGTCAATGATAGCAAGTGTCAAAATCAACTAACAATTAATGTGACTTTTGAGCCCCTTCAACGTGTGGTTTTATCAACACCTCCTCAGCAAACCTTTACCAATCTACTAGTTTCTCTAGCCATAGTTTTACAATAGATATTAAAAAGTAACATCATATCTCTCCCTCATATTTATGAAGTTAAACCAACAAAGCCTCTTCCATAAGGATATGATTAGTATGTATTTTGTGAGTTTCATAGGGCACCAAGACATAGAAAAAATAGATGCATCAGTTTGAGACACAAGATACAAGATTTGATAGATGGCAATCATATTGATTTTGTCACTTTAGTTGAGCCTCCTTAGGCAAAGCAAACATAGGATAAAGCTATGAAAATCTTCTTAGATCCCTTTTTAAAACATTCTAAATAAGAGATAGGGGACACATCAAGGATTCACCATGCATATCATGCACATCTGCCACCAGATACATATAGGGCACCTTCAATTGAGACACATTATTTGAGTAATTTGATTGGTGTATACAATTCTAGAGTTCTAGCTAGACCTTCCATCACCTTTTCAGATCAGAGATCATCGAGGATGATTCAGATTATTATGCACTCTTTATCAGAGCTTACATTCATAATCATCTTATTCATAGTGTTCTCACAAATAATGGATCCAGTGTGAACATGTACACTATGACATTATTACAACATTTGGGATATATAGAGTAGGATATTACCCTAACAGAAATAGTTATCAGTGGATTTAGTGGACACATATAGAGTTAATTGGGTGAGATCGTACTTCCTCTATAGGTTGGTCTAACATACGTGGCCACACCATTCACTATTGTTCCCAATGTAGGAGTCTTTGATATGTTACATGGTCGACCATGGATTCAAAAACATTGAGTAGTACCTTCTACAGTTCACATATGTATGAAATTCATTCATGCTAATCAGGTTGTTATAATTGGTGGAGTTCTATATGAGTTACCACTTCCCAATTCAAAGCCATCTACTATTTCATAGTCACCATTTTCAATTTTGCCACTAGTTTCAGTATTTCCACTAGTTATAGTTCCTCCTCTAGCTTTCATTTAGACATAGTTGAGGCATCCATCACCAGCATAGAGAGTTCATACACCTCAATAGTTTCAGGATTCTAGATAGCTTCCACCTATAGTGTTCACACCTAGGGCAATATCATTGAGATCTCATGCCTATGCACATAGAGCACATGTTTAGAGAGATTCTCCTACCACCAGATGGGTCCTTAAGATACCTACAGTTGCATCCAATTCTCAAATTTATAGGGGTACCCCACAGTTTTTACTTTAGATATTTTAGAGTATTTACAACATATACAACTTTCAGAGCCATAATCTCAGTATTTCCATCATGCTTCATGATCACACCTGATTCCTCTCCTTTATACAGGATACCATGATGGGGAGTCTCCCATAAGACTCATCTGTTAGCATCATTTCTCTTTATTTTTACTTGTACATAGTCTTCATGTGATTGATTGCACATAACTCAAAACATTAAAAATACAAAAACATTCAAATATGTCAAAACACCAAAAACATTTCAATTGTATGCATCATCCATGCTTTATATTTCCACTATCATGCTAGACTTACATTTTCTATTCTATGCTATTTTTTGTAAATTTATCTACATTACCATGCTTCAATTGATCTTATTTGAGTGTGTACAATGACATCCAGATGCTTGATTGCTTCACTCCACCCATTGAGGGGGCATCCTACTTATACATCAAGACATACATCGATATACATACCACTGTCTTATACATGACTACACCATTCAGGTTATGTCATTCCTACATCACACACTCTAGTTATCATGTTAATGTACATTACTTACTAGATTACATAGATTACTCTATCGACATTTCAATAGTATATAACACTTATGTATTTATTAGCATATACCTAGTCTTGTATTACCATGTCTTGAATATTTTTACTTTATTGCTTTGATTAAGTTAGATGTGATTATATTTCCAATCTTTACATGATTTTATTTCTTGATTTATATAGCTAGACTAATTGCATTCCTTAGTTCCTATTTTGTCTCCTGTATGTGCCTTAGGACATTTATCAATGTCTTTTGCTTTTATTCATGCATGTGCCTTAGGACATTTTATAATGTCCTTTACCTAAAATATTTTATATGATTTTGGATTTCATGCCAGCCTTTTTTGTTTTCAAATGTATGTGTATATGGAATTTGAACATGTCTTGTATGCTTGCTTTCTAGTTTGAATGACATGTGCCTATGTCCCTTGTTTGCTTGGCCCATTGGACACTCTTGTACGCTTCTTGCTTCTTGAATTATGTGATTTCTACTTGTTTGATTCTCATTGTTTTCAATGCCATGATCTACATCATGCATTATCTTGCTATCTTGGATGCCATGATGGACATCATGCTCCATCCCTCCTTGCAAACTAAAAACTAACAACTAACAACTAACTAGACTTCTAATCCTAGTTTCAATTTAGTACTTTGCACATACTATTAAATTATTATATCTATTTAATCATACCCCTATTGATATAATAATATCTTTTATAAACCATGTTATATCTTGAGATATCTTTTTGATTATCATTGCTATATCATGTATTCTTGCAGTATAACACACTTGCAGGGCTCTTTATTTTGAGGGTAGTCATTGTAGGGTCTTCATTCCTTCCCTCAGAAGAGGGAGCAATAAACAAGGGTTTTTTCATAGAGATAAAAGCTCCTATTTATTGATAAATTAGTTTCATAACACTTAGAATAGTAATCAGAGGTTAAACCAAGCATAACAAACTAGAAAAATAATGACAATTCCAAAACAATTTTTAGTTTTAGCAAAGGACAATAGTGCCAGACATGGACAATAACACTAGACACTAGGTTGTCCTATTTTTGGTGCTCCTATCCAAATAATAGAAAAACCATATTTTTTAGAAGCAGGAAAAAGAGTAGGTTCAACTATAGTTTTGCACTTTTAGACCAATTCAGAATTAATAGCTTTTAGTACACTTTTGCTCAAAGAATCCAGATATAGGGGGAATCATGCACAACATGATGGCTCTCACTTTTAGTTTTAGATATGATATTTGGTATAACTTATAGATCATAATCCATATTATAGATACCAGTGATTGGGGGCAATGTGCACGGCACATTTATTTTAATTTTTTTGAGTTTAGCATTACTCAGACATTCTCAGTAGTTACATGCCTTATTCTATCTGCAGGTGGTTAGCATTATTTTGGAGTGGATTTTATAAAAACCTAGCTTTTAAAATTTTGGAGTGGATTTCATATAAGCTTAGTGCACTAGTTTCAGAGTGGCTTTCATATAAGCTTAATCTCCATATTTTAGAGTGGCCAAGAGTGGCCTTATTTCTATCATACATTCAGCTATCCACACCAACATTGTTAGATTACATAGAATTCATAGACTTCAAGAGCCATCTCATTTGACCCACATTTCATACCAACATCAATTTATAGTTTCACTTCACAGGGCAAAGATGGATCCAAAAGACTAGCTAGCCTTCGTATTCTTGAGTCACCTACTCAAGAAGGATTGGACACATAATCCAAACATTGATTAACACACAAATGATCACATTGCTTCACTTAGTGGGAGATGATGGAGTGAAAGGTCTAGCATTTTCATTCTTAAATGACTATTGGGTAATTGAGTACTCAACTCTGTTCATGATATTACTCTTGGTATAACATCATCTAGCATTACTCAGTATCATCCAACATCACTCAACATCACAATAGGTTTTGTATTAGTTCACACATCTAGTGAGGTGTATTCATTCCTTTCTCTACCTATCTCTCTTACCAAATTTTTTACATTCTTATTTTAGATAGAGCATATCTAGTAAGAACTGATATACTATTTGTTTTCTCTTGCAGATTCACACTTCATAACGTGCTCTCTCTATGCACATCTAATATCACATAGCTTCATGAGGTTCACCCTTACTGTTAAGTTTAGGTATGCTTTCCATTTTTCCTTTATTATAGTATTTTGATTTGCTATATCACTAAAATAAAGGGGGAAAATTTGGTCATATAAAATGCAAAAATTAGTAACTTGAGTATGACTTGTGACATCCATCCCATGGGTCCCTCTTGCTTACTTTCACAACCCTTCTAGGCACTTTTTCACTGATTCCCAGTCATCTATATACTTTCAAGACCTCATTATAGCTTATTCAAGACCTTTTTTCCATGCTTATTCCATCCCCCTAGGTCTCATAGCCTCCAAAAAATAGTGCCCAACTTGGACTATAGTGCTGGACCCTAGGGTGTTCCCTTTCTAGCGCTCATGTCCAATCATAATTTGAGCCCAAATTACCATTTTTTCCTGATTCTTCTTCTTCATTATGTTAGATTAGCATGATTGAATTTAACCTATGACTAATTGATCCCTATAAAATCCCATTCAAAGTTCATTTAGAAGGGGTTGACAAATATCATAAAGCAAGTAAGAATACAAGCAAGATTACTCAAGAATATTTTCCTATTCTCTACATACAACCATTGAATACTATTTATAGATTATTAAAATCCTTACACCAGTCCCTAATCATCTCAAGCACACCCAGTTTAACATTTTATATCTTCATACACACTATTATACAAAGCACATTGAGTGAGATAACTACATATGGCTTCATCCCTCTTCAGAATATTGGTATGTAGGTAGCATACCCACACAAGGAGTATGAAAACACGTTCAATGAATCTTACACACACTAACCCCCATCTTTATCAAAGTTAGTCAAATAAAAATGGAATCTAGGGTTTGAGGACAAAATTATCTCTACAGGGATCTCTATAGACTTCCAACTATTGAAACTTCACAGGCAAAGTCACACAGACCTGGCGAACAAAACCTAAAAAGCTCAAATCTTTAGGACAATAGTAGTAGAGGTGATCTATAGTGTTGAACACTAGGGTGTCTTATTTTTGGTGCTCTTATACTTTCATCAAACAAAGGATAGATCCTGATTTATGATAATGTCTCAATCTTGCATAATGAATTCCAACCTCTATCTCAGTCGTATCAATCAGTTTCCAGCTAAGTCTTGTTTTCTTAACCTTATTACTATTTTTAGAAAATTCTAAATTGTAATCAAATTATATAAATTATTAGCTTAATTATTAAATATTTATTTACTAATTTTACTACTTAGACCCTTTAACTAAATTAAGAATAATACACAAATATTTCCAAAATTGTTAGATCAACTTTTAAGAAAAGGGTTGAAAACAAATAGGGCTTTCATAATTCCAAAACCCCTGTTCTCATAATTTAACATCAAAAATAATGAATTCAACTAGGCTCAATTTTATTTCTAATCTCATACTTATTCTATTTCTAAATTTAAGTCATTTATTCAATAATCTAAGTTACCAAGTACTATAGAGAAATAGTCAATGATTTCCTTAACATACTGAAAGATATTTTCAATTTATATCAAACACTCATGATTTTAATTTTGAAGTTGTGCCAAGATCTGGATAATGTGAAAGCAATAGAGATTTAATCACATGAGATGAAGATATTACACACCAAAATGATGCTAAAGCAAATTGAAATCATACAAGGAGATAAATTGCACAATACAAATAGGAGAAAACCTAATATTTGAATAAAAGAAATAGGCTCAAATGGATCATACAAATAGGAAAGCATAAATATAACTCCTTCTCAAGTGGTGGTCAAAGAACCACATGAATAGAATATAACTCCTCCATGAAAGGTGGTGATAGGTGCCCAAAATAGAGGAGTAGCTCCCATACCCAAAATAGCTGGTCAAAAGAGTTACTTCTCTATGACACACTATGACAAGTCTATGACACACAATCTCCATATAAGCAAGTCTATCCCCCAAATATAGGAAAACTCCATGTACACAAATATAATATTCCCAATTAAATAAATTGGGAAAAATAAATACCTACACTAACACCCCCCATAAGCATAGCTTAGGTAGGCAATGTGGAAATAAACAATGGGTCCCGACAACTAGGCCTGATTAGGTACCCATATACAAAGTAATCTCTCATAAAGTAGAGAAAAGGAGAAACCCCATAGGAAAAAAAATCCCCCAATAAAAGAGAGACATAAAAGAAAGGAAGAGGATAGAAGCCCCTCTGAAGATGATGCTACTACTGATGTAGACCACACCCCAAGAAGAGCTTGTAGATGAATGAACTTGCTCTTGGTGAAGATATCTACAACCTGATCTAAAGACTAGAAAAATATCAAGTCGATGACCTGACCATATATAAGATCCCAAATAAAATACATGTGAATCTCAATGTATTTGATCCACTAGTGCTAAACTAGATTCTTGTATATCTGTATAGTACTCTGGTTGTCACAATAGATGATAGTGGGCCGCTTGAAAGAAATGCCAAACTTAGATATAATCCCTTGAATCCAAATAGCCTTAGTAGCTATGTTAATAGCTTCCATATAATCTCCCTCTATGGATGTTATAGCAATAGTATTCTACTTCTTGCTAGACTAACTAATAGGACCAGAACCCAAAGAAAAACTATAACTAGAAGTGGACTTGTGAGTCTGAGAATCACCATCCTAGTTTGAATCTATAAATCCAACCAAGTCAACCTCTATGCGAAATCTGTAGTGAATCCTAAATCTATGAGAACCCTGTATGTAGTGCAAGATCCTCTTAGCTACTTTCTAGTGTAGCTCATGAAGTTCCTACATGAATTTAGAGACATGTCCCACTACATATGAAATATCAGGCCTAGTATGAGTCAGTTAATTGAGGATGCCAATAAGTTTTTGATATTGAGTGGCATTAACCAATGGTGTAAAATAGTGAGCCTCAACCTTGACTCCTGATAGAAAGGGAGTCATAGATGGATTACACTCAGCCATGTCAAATTGAGTCAAAATATTGAGAGCATAATTGGGCTATGTAAGGGATATCCCTGATTCAGATTGTGAGATCTTGATGCCAAGGAAGTAATGTAAAAGACCTAAGTCTATCATGTCAAATATATCTTATAGAGATGTCTTCACCATTGCAATAGTTGATGAAGAACTCTTGGTGATCAAAAGATCATCAACATAAAGTACCAGTATCAATGGAGAATCATCCTATCATAAGAAGTAAACATTAAGGTCTGAATGACACCTAGTGAAACCTACTGTAAGGAAGAAAGAATCCATCTTAGTGTACCAATCCTGAGGGGCCTATTTAAGGCCATAGATATATTTCCTAAGTCTAAAAACTAAGGATGAATCTTGAATAAACCCAAGTGGTTGCTCCATATAGATATCCTCCTCAAGGTCTTCATGAAGAAAGGCTCTCTTCACATCCATCTGGTGCACATCCCAACCATGTGCTATAACTATAGCTAGTATGAGTCAGATTGAAGTCATATTTGCAATGGGTGAAAAGGTTTCAGAGTAGTCAATGCTGGATACCTATGAAAAACCCTTAACAACCAATCACACCTTGTACTTGTCGATTGACCCATCTACTATAAACTTGATATGATATATCTACCTACATCGAACTATCTTCCTTCCCTTAAGGAGGGAAGTCAAATCCCAAGTGTGATTTTTTATCAAGGAAGAATATTCTTCTTGCATAGCACTATCCCACTCAGGTATGCCTAAAGCCTCTTAAAATGCCTATGGATCTAAAACTAAAGGAAAGAAGGCATGTGGACCATCTTGATAATCTCCCTAAGTATGTCTATCATCTGATGGATCCCCTACCCAAGTGCCTGCACTCTCAAGTGTCTATCTAGCCCAAAGTGGCCTAGAAGTGGGTGATTCAGGTGTTGACTCCTCATCCTCTAAAGCATGACTAGAGGTGGATGTAGATGACTCTGCATCACTATCCTCATAGTCTAAACTAGAAGAATATGATGATGACTCTAGCTCAGGAACCTGAACTAAATATTTTGAATCAAAAGAAGAATCATCATGTCTAAGTAGATCCAATGAAGGATAATAAGTGTCAAGTGCTGAGTCTCTAAGAATCTCCTAAAATTGAACACTTCTCTCTATGAAAAACTCATGTGTGGTCAGATGAAGAAGGTGGTACCCCTTGATACCATCTGGATAACCTACAAAGATGCTAGGCTGGGACTGACATTTCATAGATTTACATTTCTTCTTCAGTATATGTACCATAGCTGTAGATCTAAAAACCCTTAAGTGATCAACATTAGGTTTATTTTTATGCCAAGCTTTAAAGGGAGTTATGCCTTTTAAAACTTTGTGAGGAACCCTATTCTAGATATAATAAGCACAATTAATGGCCTTGACCCAATATTGAGTTTTCAAGGACTTAGAATGAATCATATAGCTAGCCATCTCTTTCAAGAACCTGTTCTTGCATTTTATAACTCCATTTTATGAGGGATTGTAAGTAATTATATGTTGCAAATCAATCCCCTTTGTAGGGCAAAACTGCTCAAATTTGTTGCTGACATATTCTCCTCCATTATTAGTTTGAAGAATCTTTATAAATTTTTTAGATTATTCATCAATAAGAGACTTGAAGTCTTGAAAATATTTAAATACTTCAGTCTTTTTCTTAAAAAAGTATACCCATGTGTATCTCAAGAAATCATCAATGAAAGTGAGAATGTACTTAACCCTTGTAAAAGATGGACTAGGAAAAGGCCCATATACATCACTGTGTACTAACTCTAATGCTTATGAAGCCCTCCAAGCTTTACCTTTGTCAAATTTTGCTTCAGGATGCTTCTCAAGAGAGCAACCCTCATAAAATCCCTTATAAAATTGGACTCAAGGCAAGCCTATGACCATGTTATTTTTGCTAAGTTGTTCAAGGTAGCAGTAGTTTAGGTGGCCAAACTGCTCATGCTATAATTTACTAACTCCATCTGAGTGAGTCAACAATGTAGTCAGAGAAGAATTAGGTGCAAAATGTGAGAAGGTGTAGAACCTAGCTTGGTGATCTACCCTACCCACCACCACTATAGAATCATTATGCAACTCCCTGATGATAACTGAATCTAGTGAAAACTCAACCCTCATTCCCTTGCGAATATGAGTGATTTGATATATAGATATGAGATTGGATGAAAGAGAAGGAACACTTAGAAAATTATTGAATGTTCTTCCTTCCATTTCAATAGACCCTCTCCCTAAAAATGGTACAAAAGTGTCATCACCCAAGCTAATAGAAGACATTCTACAAGGCTCTAAGGAAGAAAACTCAACAAGTGAAGAGCCCATGTGGTGAGAAGCTACTGAGTCAATAACCTATGAAGATGTGGAAGCTACAACTGCTACAATAGCCTTGCCCTTTTCTTTCTCTTTACCATTTCCCTTTGCCTTAGTAAATTCTTGGGTTGATGAATTCTGCTTGATAGATTAAGGAACACCTATGTTGTGCTTCTCTAGGAGATGAGTTAGGTGATTTATTTGCTTCTTCATGTACTTGTGTTCATCATTCCAATTTTTATTACAATAGGGACACTTAACCTTCTCCTTCTTAGGTTTTTCTTTGGAAGAGGAAGTTTCAGTGTTGGCCTTGGCAGAGGTATTTTCTTTCTTCTCTTGATCCTTGTTCTTTTTCTTCTTCTCCTTAGTTGAAGTCTTTTTTATATCATTTCCAACAATCAAGGTTTGAGGCTTAATAGACTTCACTGTGTCCATTTGGATCAACTTGTCTTGCTCCCTGGTCAAGTCAGTAATAAAGGTGTCTCAAGAGGGAATTTTTGATGTAGTGCTAAAAGCACTTTTGGTGTTATGGAAGGTGGAGACAAAGACTGAATAGCTAGGACTTAGTTTGGTGAGAATAGAAAGAATAAGTTGGTCATCTTTCTTCTCTTTCCAAAATTATTTCAACTACAATCTCAAGGCCTTAAACTTAGTGAAGAAGTACTGAAGGTTATCAAAGTTACTAGGACTTAGGCTAATGAATTCATTCTTGAGCTCGTGACCTCTCATCTCATCAAGCTTCCCAAACAATGTTTCTAAGGTAACCCATACATCATTGGGAGTTTTAGTAGTTTCTAGGTGAAAAAGGAGACCAAGAGATATATACAAACTCAACAACCCATAGGCTTGATCACTATGATTGTGCCACTTAACTTTTTTAGCTTCTGTGCTAGGTTTAACTTCACTACCCATTATTATCCTATACAGTCCCTTCTTAGAATGATGGTCATTTTGATCTTCCCTTCATGATAATTGAAGGGATTTAGTGGGTTTAATGAAATTGAGTCCATTTTAGTTCCAAAATTAAGTGAAGTGGAGTTGTTTTAGGTTGTAGTTATTGTAGAAAGAAAGTGCAAGAATATAATAGAAAGTGTAAATAAGCCAAGTATACCCCCCCAAAAATTTGAAATGTTAACCCCCCAAAATTTTGCAAGTGCATGCTCAAAAGATGTTAGACTCAAATGATAATACATCTAGAGAAATCAGTGCAAGTCAAGAAGACAAGTTTATGCAAATAAGATGTCGAGCTCAGTCGAAAATGCGTCCAAGGTGAGACCCAAAAAATGGCACTTTATCAAGTAGTGTATTTTTTTAAAAAAATTAACCCAATATGTGGGAAATACAAAAATAAACAACTTTTCAAAAAAGGGCACTCAATTTTGAGTTATGGTTTGCAAGATTTTAAAGTTTTAATTTCCCATAAAATAGGCGTATTGATAAAAAAAATGCACTTTAAACTTTTAAAAGAGTACTTAGTAAATGGGAACCTAGCCTTCCAACCACTTGTTGCAACCAAAATTTAATGCTGAATATTCTCAAGTAAATTACAATTCTCTTACAATCCTTCCTCAATATATTGTTTTCAAAAAAACAATAAAAAAACTTTCGCAACAATCACCAAATTCATTTTTGTTTTGAGTAGCAGTTACTAAAAACACCATAAATTCTACATTTCTTAACAAAATTCAAAAATTTAAAATGATTTAGAAATATAAGAGAAAGATGCACCAAACCCAATTTTTTTTTAACATGATTCTTTACGGTTGAAACATAATTTGCAAAAGAATAGTCAGATGAAAAGCCAACCGTGAAAATCAATGTCTTCCTACAAATATATAGAGACAAAAAACATAACCATACAACCAAATTGATGTATAAGAATAGTTTGGAAACATGCCACCTTTATATTTGATCTTCAAACAGATTTAGTAGAAGCAATCTACAAAATTAGAAGATAAAACAATACACATTCCAAATAGTCTGACAAAGAACTTATGATTTTGAATGAAAGCTTAACAACAAATAAAACAAGACTAACATTTACCACGGGTGGGCTTTGATACCATATCAGAGTTGTGCTAGGATCTAGATAATGTGAAAGCAATGGAGACGTGATCACATGAGATGAAACTAGTGCACACCATAATGATGCTAAAGCAAATTGAAATCATACAAGGAGATAAACTGCATAAGACAAATAGGAGGAAACCCAATATTCGATTAAAGGAAATAAGCTCAAATGGAGCATACAAATAGAAGAGCACAAATATAACTCCTCAAGTGGTGGTTAAAGCACCCCATTAATAGAATGTAACTCCTCAATGAAAGGTGGTGACAAGTACCCAAAATAGAGGAGTAACTCCCATACCTAAAATAGCTAATCAAAGGAGTTACTTCTCTATGACACTCTATGACAAGTATATGACACACAATCTCTACATAAGCAAGCCTATCCCCCAAATTTAGGAAAACTCCATGTGCACAAATATAATATTCCTAATTAAATAAATTGGGAAAAATAAATACCTACACTAACAATTCCAGCCATAACTTATTCAAATTCCTATGTTGTTAGGTTATAAGTTGAATTAATTTTTTAAGATTGGTCTATTTAAAAAACATGTAGTTATCAATAATTTTACTCAAACACATATAACTATAAGTCTCATATCAAATCAAAAAAACTATTATGAGTATAAATGTATGTAATATACTTATTTACATAGACAATGACCGTATGTTTTCATACTCACAATATCTATGCATAGTCAATTTGTATGCATTCCATTCATAACATTTAAAATAAAAGACTTAGGTTCATATAAATATCTTATCCCACAAACCTGTATGATTGTCTTATATATATATATATATATATATATATATATATATATATATATATAGACGTAGTATATATATTTTTTCTTTTTTTTTAAAGAATACATCTCCTATATATCCTTAGGATATATTTATATACATAGTTTCAATATAAATATCTATACTGTATTTTGTATAAAATCCACTTTAAACAAAATGCTACAGTATATATAAGTTTATATGTCACATATGGTACATAGTTTATATGTCACATATGGCACAAAAAACAAAACCCTTTTTTAAGCCCTGTTCTACATTTCATAGTTTTGATAAGAAGTATAACCCTAGTATATACATTAATTATATCCAAATATTTTATCAATGCATACAAAACTCTATTTTACTTATTTTTCTGATTGTCACCAGTATATCTTCATAAGAAAACAATAGTATGCCTATTTTCCCCAAATAGAAAACCCATTTTAACATTTTATTGACTAATTCAATATCTTTCTAAAACAAGGACAATTCGCTACTCCCATATTATAACTAAGTATGTAGGTATAAAATAGTTTAACATAACTCATTCTTTGTTTGAATATAACTATTGCCCCAGGTTATCATTTTCCTAAACTAGGACAATATGCCATTTATTTTTAAAACTGTATTTAACCCTATAGTTTAACATCTTTTCTATTTTAAATCAAAACACTTAGGATTTGAAAATAATGGGTTAGATCTATGGATGTATGATCCATCCACAGGGCTAAGCCTATATCCATTCAAACTATATTCCATTGCCCAGACCGTAAGTATTATAATCATACAGATACTTTCCTTTTACAAATGAATATAAAAATAATACCAACCTTCTCAATTCTTCTATTTGAAACTCCAAGAAACTAAAATCCCTTTGCTTCACTGCTCTGTAATTTTCCTCCTTTATTTCCCCCATCTCTCCTTTCTTCCACAACTCATTATTTTTCCTTGCTAACATCCTTCCATTCCAAATTTGCATGCCACTGTTCACTTATTTCTCTGTCCATGCATAATATCCAAATTTTCATCTAAACTCCACTAAGCCATAATTATATTTCCATTAAACATATTAGAATCCCTAATTTCTCTCTCTTTCAAACTTTCTCAAATATTATAAAACATTTAATTTTTTTTATCAATTTTTGCATGATCACTTCACTTATAAGCCCCCAAGTATATCCACTACATAAGTCTATGTTAATCATTAACATAATGATATCTATAATTCTAATTTTAACATAGTCTCATGCATGCCAATCAAAGACTAGGCTTAAATTGGACTTAACTCTTAGGTGAGTATTCTTAGGATAGTTTAATCTCCTTGAATATAAAATAAAACAAATGTAATTATCTCTTTATCAAAAGATAGATAAATCTATAATTGATTCCAATAATACGATAACTATTTTAGTCAATTACTATTATATATAGGCTATATATATGTCTTAATTTAATTTAATAGCTTAACTTATATTTATATTCTTGAATATCAATTATAGTAAGCTAAACATTTAATGATATTTTAAAAAACATTATGCTAGTCTATATATAGAATAGCAATTAAATATCTATTATTTGATTTATTCTCAAAAATCATAGGCAAAAATAAGTAAAGTAACCTCATGTAATCTTACTACAACATCAAGTACTCAGTCTACATACAAAATACAATCGGATACAAGATCTATTTCTTAAATACGTACTAACATTTAAAATATGCAAACTATAATATCTAAAATTTTAAACACACATTGCATATAAATTTTTTAATCTAATGTGGTGTATGCAGGGTCTTAGCAATTCTTTTATCATTCTTCATTATCTCCATTTATGACACCCTCTCCGATGATGCTCCTGCATCCATCTCCGATGAAGGATAGATTCTCTTGCATCCATCTCAAGACAATAAGGTAGTTAGTCAATTCTATCATGATACATATAAAACTATGCTATAATAATAAATGTAACATAATCATTTATGCATAGAATATATAATTTATCATCTCAAAATAATGAACTCATGAAATCTAAGTAACATACATCTACTCCATAACAGTATATGACTTATAATTTAGTTAAAAAGTAACATTTAATTTAATAAAACTTATTAATCCATAAATAATTAGATAAATTAGTTTAGTGAGAGAATCGAGATGTAACAATACTCCCTATTAAATGAACTAAAATGCTTATATATGTATTTTGATTTAACCTTTTAGGGTTTTACAAGTGTAATTACCTATGTTTAGTTAAAGGGATAAGATGTCTAAGTTAGTTAAATAAATTATAATAAAAAACCTATTGATTTGTTATGATTTTTATTTCTTTTGAATTTATATAAATAACAATAAATAGAGATTAATAAATATATAGCTAAAAACATACCATTGTGGATGATCTAAGTTTTGAAACTTGAGATATGAGTAGTTCTAAATGTCCCAAGTAGGATTCTAATATTCATCTGTTCACTGGATAGTAGCACCCAGTTTGGATAGTAGTGACATTCATGTGTAGTGTCCAAGATGTGGCACTAATCTCCTCTTTACAAGAATGTTCCTATTTTTGGGGAGTACTTGTGCCTGTGTCTAAATGTTTTGTTCCTCTGAGAGTGAAGTATGTAGTTGTGTATTGTACTTAAAAAGCTTGATTTTGTTTGTAAACCTTAGTTATCTTTGCAAGTGTTATATGAGCAAGAATTTGAGTGTGTTAGTAGGATGGAATGGACATACTCAACACCCCACTATGTAGAGAGTTGCCTACATACCCATACTCCGAAGAGGGATCAAGAATGATGTAGTTTTCCCACCTAGTGCTTGATGTATGTGCAAGTAAATGCTAGAATGAGAGTAGCCTTGGTTTGTTGAATGTGTTTGAGCTTTGGAATGATTAAAAATTGGACTTAGGATTACTATAGATGGTAGTATTCAAAAAGTAGGGTAGAATAAGGATAATACACCATAATTTTGCACAAATTTGTCTTTGGTTTGAATAACTTTTGCATCTATTTTCCATCTAGTCAATAGAGGTGGATTAGACTTATATTTATAGGGGTCTATTGCTTGGGAAAATAAGAAAATGAGCCTAGGCTCACCTTAGGAGGGATACACATTTGAAAAGTATCCATTGGGAAAAGTTAGGGATAAAGACATAGTGCTTAGTTGGGGGAACTAGTGTCATATGGTTGTAGTGTCCCAAATGTGGTGCTAATGTCCTTTTGGTAGACTTATGTTAAAGTTGGATTGGGGTTAGAGGTGATAGTTTAGGGATTGTGTCTTGATTGGATGTAAGTGAAAAAGGTCTATTAAATGGATGTAAATACAAGTTTAAAGCTCTAGAATAGGTCTATGGTAAGCCTAGGGATAGGGTAACTCAAGTGACTCTCTTAGCATCAAATTACCACTTTTAGGTGATTACATTTGCCCCTCATTTATGATAATAATGTAACAAAGAAAAATGACTAGTATAAATGAAAAAGAAGCGTACCTAGCCTTACCTTAGAAGTGAAGCCTGCATAGTTGAGTTTGAATATACAAATTTAGGTTTACATATGTAAAAAATGATCTAAAGTAATGTCCTATAATGAAATATGCAAAAATCAGTCCTCACTAATGAGATAATCAAAAGTAAAAGACTATGATGAAATGAAATAACTGAGTAAAGAGAGAGGAAAGGAATGAATACACCTCATTGGGTATGTGAACCAATGCATGAACATAGTG
The DNA here is from genome assembly GCA_037957365.1 of Torreya grandis. NCBI lineage: Eukaryota > Viridiplantae > Streptophyta > Pinopsida > Cupressales > Taxaceae > Torreya > Torreya grandis. The sequence continues at coordinate 1,549,097 of JARHVA010003700.1, read as the reverse complement.
AAAACGTATGTGTAAAATTGCATAGTGATCATATAATTAAATAAATTTAACTAAGTTGATGGTTTATTCAATCCTCATATGGCTAGCTTAATAACTCAATCCAGTTTTGACTCCATCATTTCCCACCCTTGCTTGGTGGATCTCAATCTTTATGAATATATTGGATAAGTTTATAAATGTGTCAAACCCTATCAATTAGGTTGCTCAATAACTACATTAATCCATGACTCCATCATTCCCCCTATGTGAATTAGATGCATCTATAACTGTACTATGCAAAGTGCTAAAAGTATTTAACTGAATAATCTAACTGTGTATTCAGCTTTGTAGCCACTCAGGTATATTAGGTAACTTTGGGCCACTCAGGAATGCCAACCACTAAAAATGGAGTAAGGCATGAATTTGGTGATAACCTAGAATGTTATATAAAGTGTATACAATGTAGATAATGACATGGAGTTTGCCATTCCATCTAATCAACCTATCTAAAGTTGAGTATATGGAAACTAATGTGTCATGCACATGCCATCAATATGGCATCTAAGTATATTGAATCTAAATCAAGTATGTAATAGATGAATCTATGTGATTAATCTAAATTTATGAGTGATCATGCCACATATTATGCCCTCAATCTAGGGCTATGAATCTAAATTGAAATGATTGAATCTGAGCTAAATCTAAACATAATTGCCAAATTTGTGACTGTATCTATGCAAGTGTATTGGTCTAAATGATATGGATTGTCCTAAAGTTGAGGCTATTATAAAGTAGTGTCCTATTCTATGTGCTAATGACTACTTGGTCTGATCTCTATGTGGTTTGGACTAATTACTGAACCTCTATTCTATTTTATGTCTACACTAAGCCTGATCTTTGTAACTGAGCCTATGTGCTAAAATGTATCTATGAAAAGCAAAATAGGAGCTTGATCTCTATAACAACCCCTATAAATTCCTCCTCTTTTAAAGTTAGTTGTGAAATGTATAGGATAACTACCCTCTAAAGAAGTAGCTCTACAAAATATGTTAGGTAGAGCATGATATTCAAATATAATGTACAAACATAACATCAAAATGTTAGTGTATCTAAGTAATAGTAGGAAATGTAATATGTATGTTGTAATATAACATTAGACAAGGGTGTTAAGATAGATGCAATCAATGTATAATAATAATAAAATCTAGTTTCCTACCTAGGGAGAAGGGGCATGATGTCCATCAATGCTCCAAACATAATATAAATGAGGTAGATGCATGAGGGATCTCATGGCATTGAAAAATGGTGTGTGTGTGTAACAAGCAGATACAATAGTCATGTCATAGAATAATACAAGGAAGCAAACATACAAGCACATGAGGCACACATGAAGTAGGCTAATGGGACATAATACATAGGACATGGGCACATGTCACTAAATATGAGAATGAAAACATATAAGGATATGTTAAAATTTACACATACACAAACAACAAGTAATTTGGCATAAAGCCACAAAGAAGGACATGTTCAAATGTCAACATATATAAGCATGAAAGAGCACACACAAGGGACATGGACATGTGTCTAAGGCATATAAATAGAGAAGTGGCATAGAAGCCAAGGAATAATGGCATATTCAAATTCCCTTGAAGATGTAAGAAGCATAATAACACAATCAAGTCTAATCTCATAACTAGAAATGAGATCATGTATAATTGTGTAATTAAAATATATGTAGATGCCAGGATGCATATATATTGAAGCTAACTAGTGATAGTCGACAAAAAAATTAAGCAATGAATATCAATGATCAATATCAAGATAAATCAATGCATAAATAGAATGTAGAGTATGTAAAGATGAAACTTGGGTATAACAACTATGTAGGACATACCCCCAAGTGGGAAGATGTAAAAATTTATAAACCTAGATCGGTGTGAATGCCCCCAATGGGTAGATGATAACTGGTTTGGATTAGTGTAGTGGACTAGAGTCATATTTTAAATTTGCAAGCACTCGATAAAAACAAGTGAAGAATATGTGTATGATGAATCCAACTACACTAGGATAGTTAGCAATATGCAATATATAGAAATTAATAGAAATGTAAACAAAGCAATGCATATAATCTATAAAAAAAATTGAATTTTTGAACTATTTGAATGTTTTTGTGTTTTTTGAGTATAAGCTATGTACAAGCATATAAAAGTAAACTATTTACAAGGAGAAAAAGAGAGAAAGTAAATACTAAAAATTCAAATTAAATAAAATACAAAAAAAGTGTAATATCTCTATAGACCGAAGATCACATCCATGGGATGTGGATAATCAAATGGTGGATTTGGTGGAAGATCATCTAGTGTTAGATACTAAGCTTAACCAAACTAAAATAAGTCATCATCATCATGATCATCACACCAATATATATGTATTAGTGGGACCTTATCCTTGGCATGAGTCTAGAGTCTATGCATTTGAATAACATGTTGCTAAACTATGTAATATACCTCTTACATGGTCCCAAGGTAAACCACATCAAACCATGAAGCATCTATGTGAAACCTATGGTGCTCATCAATGTCATCATGTAAAATGTAAACCATGTGTCCATATAAGTAAATTTTAATCATCAATCTGATTGCTCAACTATATGTTCTATCACTTATAACCATGTACTACCAATGTAACCTATAGATGTGTGTCTCTACTCAAAATGAAGAATAATGTATTGGCCACCTTGGGCCACATGTAATTGGTAATGTAATATGTCCAATGGAGTCTTGATAGTGTATATCATGTTGTAGCTCACTCTCATCAAAACTAATGTGGTGTAAAAATCCCAAAGTGCAAGTATTAGGTTCAGAATCCTCATCTATAGACACATGTATAAGATATCTATCTATGACAAATATCTATATATTCAATGGATTACATTGTGAATATTTGGGTTGATGACAACTCTGTTGTGATGCTCATATCTATGTAGAATCTTATATCACTGGTGGTGGTACCTATAGAGGTGGAGGATATATAATCTAGATAGTGTCCTTAGCCTTAAATTTATTTAGCTTATGTTGTAGTGATATACACATGTCTGTACTATGTCTTATGAGTATGAAAATGACAAAATGGTTACCCTTCTTATGGTGACAATTTGCTATCTAATATGTGTCAGAGTGTGGGTAATAACATTAATCCCCTATCAAGTAATATCTGTAATATATGGCATGGTTTATCCTATGAGCTCCTTACCTAAATCTATATGACTAAATTGATAGCCATGGATGTGACCATATATACAAAGTGGATCAAGGGATTTGTTACTAACTGTGGCTAAGTATGGAATCCTATAACTATAAAATCTTTAAAAAATAATGATACTAGTGTATGGTGAGGTATAAGAGCCTTTAAATTATCTTTGTATTCCCTTGGACCCAATAGGGTAAATCTCAATCCACATAAATAATCATTGATGTCTATAGGTGGTTGATCATCCTCTATAGTGTCCTATGAATTAGTGTCAAAATTATGAATGTAAGCCTCTTATAAATTGATAAGAAAAGGTAACAAGGTTGTGAGAATCTCATTATCTATCCTAAATGAGTATTTATATACTAGGAGAGGCTATTCCTCTATGCTCGATGAAGGTAACTGTGCTAAAAAAGGCTGGTATTATATCATTAGAGAAGGTAGCTATGGTCAAAGAGGCTAGTGATCTATCATAAGTGAAGGGGTTTATGTTATAGGATGCTCTAAAGGTGGTGTATGAACAATCTTACTAGACTCCCCCACCTCCTAAGTATGCATCTATTGAATAAGAATATAGTGAGGTCAGGTTTGATGAGAACATGAGGTGTCCCGTTGGATGATGTACTTGGTGTAGGAGGCTCAGTGAGCCTATAATATCAAAATGACTGATTATCTATTGGGCATGTGTATAAGTGCCTATCATGTAAAACTTTAACACATCTATGAAGCATGGAAGGTACAACCTATATAACATGTATCTAGGGTTTCCCTAGTAGCATATTATAATGTAAATTATTTGGCATGACTTGAAAGTAGGTAGATAATGTCTTTGGTCCCACTGTAATATCTAATGTGATTGATCCCAATGTCTGATTAGGAATGTCATCAAAACCTTGAATGTTCTTGTATGTTTTTTAAATATATGCTATATCGACCCCATGATTTTCAAGAATTTAAGGTTACATATATTGAGATATAAACCACTATAAATGAGAACTCATTTAATAGATGTATTATTGATTTGAGCTTGAATAAAAAGTGGCAAGTTTTATCAATGACTGATTGTGATGGTAAATCCTCATTTGAAAAAGATATCATATCCTCCACATCTTTGATAATATTCATGATAGATGAAAAATATGATGGCTCAGTATCATGAGGCATAAATTTGTGATTAAGTGTTTGAAATAGAATATATTTGAAGATTTTTGACTTTTGTAGTAACTCCAAAATAGATATTTAACTTGGTGTATTCCTCAATTGATCCATAATGTCAAACTCTCTTTGCTGATCTCTAGGTGTTATTGTAGTCTACTAGGGACAAGGAGGGATGGTAGGGTTATGTTTCTCCTATATAGGCTGAGGAGGAACCTTGTTATGCCTAGTGACAACTCAAACTATGGGAGTTACTATTTGATTAGGGTGAGTAGTAGAAGCGGGATGGGAGTAGAGATAATCAAGTGGTCTAGGTGGAACAAAAGGAGTCCTATAATTCCTCTATCATCTAGTAGTGATCAGAGGTAACTCAAAGTGAGCCACATAAAAATGATCTATAGGAAAATGAGGCTTACACGATAAAGGACCAATATGTGAAATAAGCTTAGCTCAAACTGATCCATGATAGGAGTAACATACATATGTACCTTTCTACAAATAATTAGAAATAAACATGCTAAGTAAATTTCCAATCTTTATACCATGAAATAAAATATGGATTCTATCATGATAATCATGGTATCAAGCTATAATTGTAGTGATTGATAAAAATGTGAACATTAAGGTTGCCTAGGGTTGGGGTTTTTTAAACTAGGGTTCTTTGTAATAATTTAAATTAGGTGTAAAATAAATTAAAAGATTAACATAAAATGGATTTTAATTAGCTAGGTTCTCTAAATAAAATCATAAAATTAGAAGTATGTAACCCTAAATTTATTGCACAAAAATAGGAATTAATACAATCCAAGTTTTTATGCAATGCTCAAAGTAAGATGGGTTCACTAATTTATTTAACCTTTTAGGGTTTTTAGAAGTGTAATTACCTATGTTTGGTTAAAAGGCTGAGATGTCTAAATTAGTTAAATAAACTACAATAATTATTCTACTAATTTGTTATGATTTTGAATTCTTTTGAATTTATATAAATAACAATAAATAGGGATAAATAGAGACTTATCTAGAAAAAAACTATCATAGATGATATAGGTTCTAAAACTTGATATTTGAGAAGTTTTGAATGTCACAAGTAGGATTATGATATTCATCTATTCACTGGATAACAGTAACTAATTTAGATAGTAGTTCCATCCATGTGTAGTGTCTAAGATGTGGTGCTAATGTCCTATTTGTGGGTCTATTCTTATTTTCAAGGAGTACCTATACCTATGTCTGTATGTTTTGTTCTTCTAAGACTGAAGCCTATAACTTTGTATTATACCTAGAAAATTTGATTTGGTGTACAAACCTTATTTATCTTTGTAAGTGTGATATGATCAAGAATTTAAGTGTGTTATTAGGATGGAATGGACATATTCAACACCCCATTGTGTAGAGAGTTGATTACATATCAATACTCTGAAGAGGGATCAAGTCCAATGTAGTTCTCCCACTTAGTGCTTAATGTTTGTGCAAATGAATATTATAATAAGAGTGACCATGGATGCCTTGAATGTGCTTAAGCTTTGGAATGTTTTTAAATTGGACTTAGGGTTATTTTAGATGGTAGTATGTAGAAAGTAATACAAAATAGGGATAATGTACCTTAATTTTGCAAAACTTTGTCTTTGGTTTGAATAGCTTTGCATCAATTTTCCATATAGTCAATAGAGGTGGATTAAACTTGTATTTATAGGTTTTTTTTGCTTTTGTAGATAATAAAATTATCTTAATATGACCTTAGGAGGGTCACAAAGGAGGCCACATCCACAATAACATCTAATTGGCTATATGGAATGAAAGTACAATAGGTTAGGTGGGCTATCAAGCTAACACATGTAAACATATCTCATCAAGAGATGGGTTTTAAAAATTATGAACTACCATTATGAAAGAGTGAGGTAGATTTATTTCCTAATGACAAAGGCATCATGCTTCCCAAGCTTGTTTCAAAATTTTTAAACCAGTCTATTCTAAAACCTCCTAAATGTCTATCTCAGGTCCATTAACATAGAGGTAATGGGGGGTGACAAAGGGCGATTACATCCCACCTCATGTTTTAAGGTGTGTGGAAAAAATAAAGTCTAGAAAAATTTACGATGGAGGGATTCATAAAACTAATGTTACAAATTATAGAGCATGATGCTAATGTTGTTAGGGACTTTATCATTGGATGGCATAAGCATTTGGTGCTAATGCAGGGAATTAAGATTGAAGTCATAGAGGAATTTATAAGAGAGTCCATAAGCATGATGTGTGAAGGGGTGAAGGCTTAAAAATATTAGAATACAAATAAATAACACCTCCAATGCTTCTTTTGCATAAATGAGTTTGTAAAAATAGATAAAAAGGGTTTCCCCCAAGCCGATCTCCTACAAAAATGGCTGGAGGTATGTCTCCAGGTGATGAGATACTTTAATATCGAGGGTAAGTATACTTTAATTTTATCCCACCATTTTCTATTATTAAACCATTTTTAGGGTTATAATATTAGCCTATCATTTTACCTATTAAAGTCTTTAGAATGCATAACCCTTGCCCTCTAAGTTAATGAGTCTAACCCCATACTGCATTAAGGGCTTATACTGCTATTAGTTAAACATGGTAAAACATTGTAAGGGAGGGAGGTCCCCCTGGGGGGGTCCTCCACTGAGGAGGACTCCCTAGAGGAGGACCCCACCTTGGGATCCTATCATCCCTCTACAAGTACCCCCCAAACTAGCTTGCCCAAAACCTTCACTGATGACCTTTCACTAAAGTTGTTTGTCCCTAAGCCCAAAATGGTATTTATAGATGAGGATACCTATATGGAGGCCTTTGGGAAGGATAATTTCCTCATATATGAAGAGATGAAAAACAATAAAGAGAAACTAGATAGTTTCAACAATAGGATGTAGAAAGCAAGATTTGAACTTGGATAGTCTTATCCAAGAATGAAATACCTTACATAGGCAAGCAAACATGATTGTTCAATATTTTTTCCATTCCATAAAGTTGAATCAAACCCATACTAAGTAGTCACTAAAGGTTATAGAGATCCCCCCCACATGATATCCCCACTTTGACCCCTATCAAGAAAACCCCTTTGTAGGTACATGTTAAAAAAATGTCATGTATGATCCTCCCCATAGACGGTGCTAAAGGACCCAACAATAGAATGAGGGACAAAGTTTTCAATAACAAGTGAGGATTACCTAAGAATATATCTAAAGAGAAGAAGGAACCACTAAAGGGTCCTCCCTCCTGATATATTTTTTTCTATTTTTATTTCGTCATCTGAGGGGCCTTCTAACTAGTTTTTTATTATTTTTTCCTATTTGGCCATGGTGTCCTGGTACTTTTTTGTATAACACTTTTATGGTTCCTGGATCCTTATAAAACTAGGTTGTTTTCCTGTTGAAATAAAAAAGGCTAATGATAATAGTGCCTAGTTGGGGACACTAGTGCCATGTGGATGTAGTGTCCCAAATGTGACACTAATGCCATTTTGATAGAATTTTGGGAAAGTTGGATTAGAATCAGAGGTGACAGTTTAAGGATTTTGTCTTGACTAGATGTAAGTGAACAAGGTATACTGAATGATAGGAAATGCAAGTATAAGGCTCTAGAATAGGTCTATGGCAAGCCTAGGTATAGGGTAACTCAAATGACACTCTTAGCATCTAATTATTACTTTTAGGTGATTACATATACATAATTGAATTCCAATTAAGACCTCATTGGTATGTGAAATGACATCAAACAAATAAAAGGACAAAATTTGAGACAAAGGGGACATGTGCAACTTTAATTAAATAAGACCAAAATATAAGGGACCAAAAACATTGACACTTATGACATGTGTCAAGAGCATCGATGCTTTTAGCATTGAGACCCAAAAACATAGGAAGATAGAAATAAGTACATGGCGATGAGAAGAAACAGGGAGGACCATTAAAATTTAACAAACATGCCAATAATGCCACACTTAATAAATGCCTCAGATCTATTTTATATGTCTACTTTTGCCCAATTTTGAGGTTTCTATGTAATCTCATTCTCAAAGTTTGAATATATATAAAGGATAAAATTACATGTCTAGATCTTTAAAATTGAGATTAATGCACTTGAGACCTTGAAAACCATCTACACACATGGAAGAATGCCAAATAATAATAAATGATTAAATTTGAGTTATTAAAATAAGATATAATTTTGATGACAAGAAAATGATGAGATTGAATCTGAGCTAAATTTTAGTATAATCTAAATAAACCATGAGTAAACTATGTGAAATGCAAGTACAATCTAAGTCCCTAGAATTTGAAGATAGATACCTTACTAGCTGTGGGCCTCCAATATTTGTATTTATGAATGATTTGTTTATTGGAAAGCATATATTGAGAAAAATGCGTACTTAAAGATATGCCATAATTAGAGTAATAATGATAATTAAAAAATATAGTTTCCTCCTCAAGATTTGAGAAGAGCAAATGAAACATAGTGAAAAACACATTTCAAGTAAGATAAAAGATATTACCCTTGCAAGATACACAAGATTGAATGATCGAAAAATATGAAAAACTACATGCTAGATAATGTCATATGATAACACAAATAAATATACCAAAGTATTTTGGCCTTAGCATTTTAAATTTGATTGGACATATATAAAATGAATGTGAAAATATAAAACCATACGTCATTCTTACTGTTTAACAAATAGAGTTTGAGCGAGATTTGTTACCATCAAGAATTGAGGACCATTATTCTCAATGATTGGATCATGTAAGGGAAGATAAAATAACACTTGAGAATATGAGGTTGGTAAGTCATTCTTTATATTTTTTAATCTTCTATTTTTTTGGTTATTTAATGAAAATTTGAAATATGTATATTTGGTAGGAAGTCTTCTCCTAGTTTGGGACTCATACGCTCTTGGTAGGTGTTGTACAAGATTTAAATGATATGTATGATCATTATTAATATATGTATAGTAATAACCAACATATGCATGATTATAATTGAATTCATAAGGTTAGGATAAAAACTATAGTCCTGATAAATTTTTAAAAAATTTTAAATTTCTGATACATGCAATTATATAATTTGGTAATGAAAATATATTATGTTGGAAAAATTATTATTTTTGTCTTTATTTAATGTGATGAAAAATATAATATTACTATGGGAGATATAAAAGTAACTGTGTTGATTATATAGGCACTCAAGCATCTAGATATGTTTTTCCTATGGTAAATATGTAACATTTATTTATTTTTATGTGATTTGACCACATTATGCTGATTTCTTTGGATATAGGGTGGAATAATGAAACTTTCACATTATGAATGTTGACATGGGATATGCTTATGACTATGGAGGATGTGTGGAGGTATATGAGGCTGATTATCATAGGAATACATGTGATAATGGATGAAACTCCCAAGTAGAAATAATTAGTTTATGAGTAATATATGGGGAGAGCTAGAGATCCTAAGGATGTTGGAGGGATTATACTAAGAACATTTGTTGAGGGAAAAAAACCATGGTTCTAAAGATACATGGTTGTAGTGTTGAGTTCACTTATGTTTTTTAATGTAAGGGATGTATCTTGTTCATATGACATATATCACATAGTACACAAGATGGAGGATAGGTGAACCGTATACTCTTGGGGACATTATATGATCACCCATATGTACATGGACCTCTATACATTTGGGTATGAGATAAAAACTTGAGGGATTATAGGGGGAAACTATATAATCACATGGAGGACTATAGAATCTTTGGGGTACATAAACATCAAATGTAACCCATATATAACTCATCTAGGCTAGGCTAAGGATGCCACAAAGATGTATATGATTAGGAAAGATAGTACCAGTGTTTGTTTACATACACCCTCAAGTAATTTGATTATGAGAGGGTAGTGATGAAGTTTGGGATGACATAAGATGTGCCTCTAAGGATTTATATTTAGTGTAGTACTTAATGATGCTCACAAAGTGACACAAAGTAGATGGTACATCCATTTTAGGATCAAGCACCAAAATATGATGAAGTTGAGAGGCATCCAGATCTTGGGGTCAATAATGTGGGAGCCAAATATGTATGGAGGGAATGGTGTTTTGGTTTCACCCACCACTATTAATTTTATTTAAAGGAGAGGGACACTATCTTAAAGGAGCACATTTTACATAAGGTCTTGATGATCTGGGAGAAAAGGGGGTGGAGGAGGAACCACTTGTGGTTTATCCAATCTAAGTGACATGGGACCTAAGCTAGCAGTAGGGAGTCCTATGTGAAAAGGTAAAATGCTCTTATTTTATTATCTTTAATTTTATGTTTGAGATATCATTGATTAATATGTTATTAATGTGAAACAAAGATGGTGGATAATTTTTCAACTGACATTGTGACCATAATACATAAAGTGAAATGAGACATAATATAAAATACTTAGAGCATGATTAAGTGAGTTAAATTTGAGGTGTAAAGGCATATCCCTATATATGATATTTTGTGATTATGTATCACCTCAATCATGTACACTTGGAAAACTTAGACCTTGGCTATTCTTAATAGTTATACACTCTCTTTACTTATACAAGCCTCACATCTACCTTATCTTGTGCCCCTTGTCCTATCTATTAGTTTGAGTAGTCTTCTATTGATGACATAAACATCCTATCTTGCCCAAAATGCTTAAAATGTACTTATCTTTCACCTCTAAGTTTTGAGCTAGTACTTGCTCTCTTGCTTCTTGGACACTAATGCTTATGATAGACAATAGTGTCAACATTACTATCCTACCTTGAAGCAAGTGTCCAATGCCCTAAAATTATCCAATTTTTATTTGAAACATATTAGAGTGGTTGACCTAAGTTATTTAATGTAAGGTATCTCCTCATAGGATTGATATAAATAAAATATCAACCTTCATTAAGTCCTCACCTAACAATAAGACCAAAGAGACCAATGAATTTATCTCACTCTATCAAACATTTAATTGATCAAAAAATTCCCTATTTCTACACCAGTCATAGGTACAACACATCTACAGGTCTAAAGTACTAAAAGAACAATCATAAGGTCTTATTTGTCAAGTTACAAGCTAGGTCATTTCTATACTTGATTTAAACACATTACATGATTCACACACAAGATAACACATAAGGGAGAACTACATGAGTCTAAGGACCTCTTATGGAATATTGACTATGTAGGGTCATTATAGGTTAGTTTGACATTGTGCGCCTACTAACCTATTTTCCCCTAAGGTCACATTAAAGATGAAAATCTAGGTTTTTTATATTTCATAATGAGTAACAATCCATGACCCAAATATAAATACACTAGAGTGAAGGTAAAGCCAAACTTGAAAGCATCCAGGTGGTCACATACTATTTTAATGGATATTATATACATGACACTAGTGTCACACCTAGAAAATAATGTCAAAGCAACAATCTAGGGTTGATGCAACTATCCAAAGAGTTAGAGGCACTAGATCTAGAATTTGATAATTGCTCAAAAACTATCTTCTTGCCTCTTTTTAGCTTGTCATAAACCCAAATCTACATTAGCATCAAAATAAGATAATTAATTCACTTCTTTGTCATTTATATATCTAGCATAGATGTAATTTCCATTAATAACTTATCTCAATTTAATAAATTCAACATATGGTTCATCTGAGTTTAACATTTAATTAGCCTACTATAGATATGATATTCAACCTTATGCCCTATCATTTGTATATTATTAACCACATATACCCAATTAGGATCCTTATACAAAAAATGATAAACATTTGGTGAACCTGATCTTTGAACATAAAACCCTAGGTCAGCTAGGGTTTTGTAATTTCTTTTTCTATTACTGATCCTTAATTGTCATATAATATGGGTACTATGGATGTATCCATCACCCATTTTGTGTTACAATTTATGATATTTGTAATGGTTTTATACATTAATTTTCTTGTAAAAACTATTGTCACTTGAATTTTCACCCTTTGAAGAGATTCCTAAGCTACCCTCATCTAAGTGGCACAATGGAAACACCTCTAGGCTTGTGGGTAACCTAAGGATGAGGTGAATCTCTAGATAGGGATAACTCCTTTTATGTACCACTTTGGATTACAACTACACCTAAAATTTGGGGGGGAAAGGGGAGAGAGATAACTAAAAGAAAACTATTCTAAGGGAGGTGATACACCAAATAAGATGATGACTTCCAACCAGCTGCATATTACATATGAAATCTAGGGATAAACTGACCATACACTTCTCCAATCTGCATCTTCTCACATCAATGTTACATTACGAGGTTATGGATGAATGTGAAAATTTAGGATGACTAGACAAGAGGCCTTGAATGGTACTAATGAATATACTAACTGATTAAATCATTGACATTTCTTAGAACACTTCACATGCCGTCCAAGAAGAAGCTTTCCAACTATAACTAGGGTGAAAGAATGATATAACATGCTAAGAAATCCATAGTCTTCACAAAGTAAGATTCATAATACAAGTAAATCACACTTATGAACAATCATGAAGTGGTAAAAATTAGTAGTCTTATTGATCAAATGGAATTCAAATGAGTAGGGCTTTGCCATGCTTAGGTGGAGCATAAGTTAAAATGGCCAAAATGACTAGTTATTATAGAACTTGAGAGAGAGAGAGAGAGAAGAAGAGAGAAGTCCAAGGGTCACAAAGACACTTTTAAAACTAAAAAAAATAGTTACTTGTGCATGAGAAGAGGATAAGAGATGAATCATGCAAGGTTATAAATCACAAGTGTCCATCCATATTATAAAACTCATGAAAAGTGGCATGAAACTCCTCATTCTAGATCAAAAAATTATGTTTATGATTTAGACCTATTTGAATATCCCAAAATTGTTTAGGGATAGGTATAATTATTGGAATTAAGGGGATGTATTTTATACGTTCTTCTTCATGCATTTGTTATAATCCTAGTCATATAAAATCATTTGGGAATGATCTATCATCATCTGTAGTCCAAAAAACTCATCCTTCATGCACCCTGCACACTTGGCCTCAAATTTGGATTCATTTTACCTTGAAAATATATGAGATGTAATGGATGAAAATTTTCAAGACCCTCTATTCCCTTATAAGCATCAAGGACACCTTAAAATCACCCCACTTGAAGTTTTCCACCCTTCTCACTATCTTGTCCACTATGACACTTTTGATTGGATAAGATGAGGAGATCATATTGAGGTAATTAAGAGTTTTTTTGATGAATTAAATTAACATTTGGAGTTATCATAAGTCTTAATCCTTCTCCCAAATTTATTTTCATCTTCAGACTCCTCTTAGAACATGCATAATGCACGAAATTATCAAGAAAATTCTATTTTGAAATCCATCTGTATAGTTCCATATAAATAATCCTAATGAAAAGTATCTTGAGTGAGTCTTATATAAGGTAAAAACATAATACTAGTCAAAATGGTCCATTAGAGTATCTATCCAAGTCCATTTCTCCAAACTGGTCACTAGTAAGGGTTTAAGAGGGTTTAGGCCCATTTTACCCTCTTAAGGTTCATTCATAAATATGGGACATTGAATCTACCAAAAATTTTCACTATAACATATTTCAAGACCTTTATCAACTTCCACTAACTCCTTAGACATCTATGCATAGTCTCCAAAAAGATGTAAGCATCTAAACTTCTCCTATCGAGCTCTTCTTTCCATTTCTTGCAGGTCTAGTGTTCTCTCTGAGCCAAAAATGGATTAATAAAGGATTTATTTGACTTAAAAAGGATTTAAATTTTTTTATTTACCCCCATATGCATGTTATAATAGGTTTGAGTGATCATCTAAAGCTAAATATGAAGTTAACCCCTTTTTTAGATGCTAGGCCTAGTCATGCTTAGTAGGCTTGTTTACACCTTAAAGTCCAACATGAGTTTTTGATGGTTCCTCTACATACCAATGGATTATAAAATTTTATAATCATCCCATAATAATTCTCAAATATATTATAAATCATATATATGACTATAAGTGAAAATGACCTCCTCATTTAGCACTAGGCCTAAACCTTGCCTTTAGGCCTACCTATAACTTTTGTAATCTAGGCCATCAAGATGAGATTATTACTTAAATGAAAGGATATTAATAATTTATTAAGTTTTTTAAAACTTAATACACCTCTCTACAATTCTCAATCAGTCCCTTGACCTACCATTTTCATCTTGTTCACTAAAATAGATAGTTTGCATTTAAGGGAAAGTACCCTCTATCTGAGACAAAATAGAGGGTACTTACCCTATTCTCCAAAAAAAAAAGAATTTTAATGGGATTAATCATGTATTATATATTATATTTACCAATTTTTATCTCTTTTTTATGTCAATAAACCTTTCAACTCATTCAAAACGTAAAACATACCCATGGTGGAATGGACTATGTGCAGGATTCAAGACTATAGACTATATGATGTAGGTTTATAGTCCTTTATTTTCTTATTTATAAATCATGAGGGTTACATTATAATATTATAATAATGATAATATTCTCTTATCTTGTTCATCATGTCAAATATTTAATACATACCTCATACTGCTCAACCCTCCATCTCACTATTTTAGATTGTAGACTGTACCTTTTAATTTGGAGTGTGCCTGTAGGTATTCTTAGCTTGAATTTGGATTTGGATATATAAATCATAACCGTAAAAACCTTATTAGTTAATTTTTTTTGTGTTTTGACGTTTCCACTCATGTTTGGATAATACCAATCACTAAGAAACCTCTGTCTCTAGCTCACTATCTTAGACAGTCAAATACAATTGACTGTAGGTGCATATTGTAGGTGTTAGGCCTTTAAATCATGTTTATAATATTTTTTAAAGTTTAAATGAACATATAAAATTTATATTGACTCATTATTTCACCTTTAATAGTCTTTATACCATCACTTTAGACCTTAATCCTACTCACTGTTAACATAGTTGGCTGTAGGTGTATACAGGGCATTTGGGAGGTCTGTGTAGGTTTGATTTAAATTATTTATAGATTATTAAATTTATCATGATATTTAAAAAGGCTATAAAATTCTTGGATCATCATTAAAATATCCTTTTACCTTCATATCCATTTTGTGTTCCTTAACTGAGTCTTCCCTACCTTTTGACTATGAATTCTACCTTTAGATTGTTGTAGGTGAGAATTTGCTTATTTGGACCCTAACCATGATGTTTGAAGAATTAATTTTTAATACCTTGAGATAAAATAACATTAATATATACATTAATTCAATTTGAGTGTCCTAAAAGAAACCTAAACACCCATACCATCCCCCTTTCTATATCCCTAGTTGTAGGTGCACATTCCTTGCTAGAAAGACCCTTGTAGGTGTTTCATGAGAACCAAA
This sequence comes from Torreya grandis, assembly GCA_037957365.1. Taxonomy (NCBI): domain Eukaryota; kingdom Viridiplantae; phylum Streptophyta; class Pinopsida; order Cupressales; family Taxaceae; genus Torreya; species Torreya grandis. The sequence continues at coordinate 1,533,309 of JARHVA010003700.1, read as the reverse complement.
CACAATATAATATACCCTTTGGATGATATATAGGTAATAAATTATATTTTAAACCAGTTTTAAACACTCATGCAAGTGGCAAGGTCTAGTTGTAACCTTGGGTGAACAAAGGTCCCTTTGTAACTCACATCCTGTAGATAACACTAACTAAAAATAGTGCATAAATATGCAACTTTGGCCCATCTAAAAATTTCTCTCCACCAATCATATTATCTCAAAATTTTGTATAGTACTCATCCTATAAATATTATAAAATGTAAATATAATTATATGCATCTAAAGTCTTAATAACTTTGTTTTTTGATTTTGACAAAAGTGCTAGGACCTCTATTTTCATAGTTTAGGGAAAGTGGGCCTGAACCTATCTTCTCATGTTTTGAAGGTGATATTCAACTTTCCTAGCCATATATCACTTAAAATATGAATTTTAGGATATATATAAAACCTTATGACTTGAAACATGGTTCTTAATTATCCAAATTCCTCCAACATGAACCTCAGTCATGTGCTGACACCTGTAGATGGCCATTTCCATGTCTACAACCAATGAACAAATTTGAGTTTGCAAGCTATAAGGTTCATGATAAATTAAATCCTTAAAAATGTATTAAAATTTACTCATAAAATTATTTTAATATTTAAATAGTTATCCAACCTTCCATCTCAACATGATGTCATCTTGAGAGGTTGCATATGCAGTGTGGGTTGCATATGGGCAGTGAGGATGAAATGGTCTATGTATTGAAGGAATTTGCCTTCTCAATCAAATAGTATCATTTAAATTTATGTTTAAATGGATTATAAGGATGTTAAAACTCAAAAAAATCTTTTATAATTCCATTTCAATGTTGATCTCCCCATAGAGAAAACCTGTAGGTGCACATTGAGCTATAACAGGCAGACTGTGAGTATGTGTTGTTATGATTGAAACTTCAAGGAGAATATTGATTTAGAGGATAAAATTTAAATGTGATTTGATTTATAATACTTTAAAAATATGATAATGAACCTATCCCCATATTATAAAACCATTACCAAATCATGAATGTACTATAAATAGTAAAAACCTACCAACAACACAAAATTGGACTAGTCTACAAACTTGAGTTTATTGGCTCTTAAAATCAACTAAAAACTAGAAAAAATGATTGGGAACATGTGAGAAGAGATTAAAATACCTCTATAATCAGTCCTAGTATCTATATTGTATGGACCTACTAAAACCAAGGTAAAACCTATAGTGAACATAGATTAACAAGCAGATTTGAAAGGTCAACTTCATGAGGATTGATCATAAATAACAAGCCATTATTATTTGAACTATTGTAATTAAAATGAATATGTATAATTTTAATTTCACCTTCATAATGAATTTGATCTAAAACTTGCCTTGCTGGCCATACCAAGTACAAACTTGAAGACTACTTTTGCTTACCAAGAAGGGTGAAAAAGCAGTAGAATGGTTTTAGCTCAAGAATTTCAATTTCAAAGAATTTAAAATGTGTATGTGATCTTGAGGGAGATGAATATATATTCCATGATCTTATTCAATGTTACACACTTCCCCATGGGCTGTATAATTTCCATTTTCTTCTCTTTTCCCAAGAAAACTATCTTTTATTCTAAAGAAGCTACCACTTTTAGTTACTAGTAGTTGATTAAGACCTCTTAGGACACATGTCATATGACATCAAATTTTGAAACCTTCACACTTCCTAATAAATCTGTATAACTCATTAAATTCCCCCTTTTTGACCTCAAAATGACTAAAAGGACTAAAATGACTCAGCACTAAGGCTAGTATAACATTAAATGACATTAATTAACCTATAAAAATCCCTTTGAAATATTTAATATACCACTAAAACACTTAAAATTCAATTTTTTACCTATAGGGATCCCAATTTGACCTAAAAGTCAAATTTGGTTAACAAATTGGTGACTCATAGGGGTAGTATGCCTGCTATACTAACTGGACCAGTAGCCTTATTAGTCCTTTGGGCTTGGGGAGTAATTTTAAGTCTGGGAAAAACAAGAGGACTTAGAATATAGGCTTTGATCAACACAAGACCACTTGATTACCTCAACCACACAAATCAAGGACAACAAAAGCAAAGAAAACAAATTGACAAGACACACACACACACATGCTCAAGGCACTTAAGGAAAATAGGAAAAAAAAAATTATTCACAACTAAAAGATAATCATACCTCATTTATAGGATCAAAATTAAAATTCCTTGAATCTTATTCTTCATGAGATGAGTTATAGTGCCAAGCATGTTTCTCCTTAAAATGGATGTTTTATAGATTAGACCTATTCCTTGACACTTCACTTGATCTGATCTTAAGAAAATAATCCTTAAATAGGTCTCCAATGTAGATATATTCCTTTTTAAATTGTTCAAATACCTCATACTGCTTCCCAATCTTCATCTCATGGTCAACTTGCATCTTTTTTGTAGGCATAACTTCAAGAGGATTGGTTTCTTATTCCTTAGAAGATTGAGGCCAATAGGATCTTGTTTCATCCTTTAAGAGATTATGTGTTTTTATAAATTGATTGAGAGGATGATAGACCATATTGATGACTTGAAACATGCCATCATGAAATGTATATGCTTCTTGAAAGGATAGATTTGAAAGGTTGCTTTTCCTTTGCATACTTACTTGAGTGCTAAAGCTACTTTATCCATATTTGACTAGATCATAGCCTCGTTGAAGAGGAGTATAGCCTAATATAATGATTTCAAAAAATTAATCCAAAGGTTTATTAAGAACTTTTCCTTCCCTATCCATGACATCTTTCAAAGTGATGGAAGAACCAATGAAGGTTTCCTCTTCTTTGGCAAAAGGAAAACATTCTTCCTCATCAAACCAATTAGAAATATCCACACAAGAAGTCACCTCTTTTTCCCCATTTAGGATACCTTGAGGGATATCAATTTACATCTCAACTACCATATCATGAATTTTATTCTCAAGGTCTTCAAGAGCCTCCATTTCTTTCTCCTTCTTGGTGATGCCAAAACTTGGCATCTTGTAATCATGTGACTTAGTTCAATGAGGCTGCCAAGGAGTTAAGATTTTATCAAGAAAGAGTTATAAGTTTTTTTCAAAAAAATACTCCTTTTTAGGTTCCCAAACCATAGGTCCATTGAGGAAAAGGGTGATGGGGTGTGGACAAGATGAACTAGTTGGTGGAGGTGGCTCATAGAACTCAAAATCAGATTAGGAGTGAAATTTAGGGGATTCTTTTGAAAGCTCTTGAAGAAGGGGAGGCAGCTCTTGGGATTAAAAAACTTGATTTTATTCTTTCCACTTGATAATAAATTCATTCACATCTGATTTATCTTGAGGACTCTCTTGAAGAAGGGTATATGGGGTGTGTTTATTCATAAGATCTTCTTTTGGATCTAAACCTTCCATCACACCTTGACTTAACAATTTCATCTTTGCCTCAAAATATTCAATCTACTTTGATAGATTCTCTTGGAAAAATATCTCTTTAAATTTAGAGTAATCATCATGAGGAGGAGGAGTAAAAGAGGGCTAACATGGAGAACAAGAGGTCTCTTGAGGAAGAGTAGGAGGGACTTACATAGGATCAAGTTTTTCTTCAACTTTACACTCTTTATCTAGGATTTTCTCCTCCTTTCTCCATGATTCCACTGTCTTACTTCAGATTAAGATGTTAGGATTAGGATTATTTTGTTGAGGTGGTGATGAAACTTGAGGATTGGATGAAATATTCAATAAACTTGGAATCTCCTTAGGCTTGGAATCTCTATCTTGTCTCCAACTTGGAATGGCATATCTAGAGGTCTCTTCTTGAGGTGGGGATGTAATAGGAGAGGGAAATGAGGGATTTAATTCCACTTCCTTTTCTTCTAACATGGAATGTTGAATCTTCATATTTTACAACTCAATTTTCCTATCAAGGTTTGCTTGAAACACAAGGCTAGTCTTTTCAACTCTCTTCCACTTGATTTAGAGAAGGATGACTTTGGAAATTTTTATTGGGCTCATGAGAAGGGATCAAATATGGTTGAAAAAAAACTTGGGGAAGTGAATATGAAGGATGATAGATGTGGTGAAACCACTCCTCATGGAATTTTATTTTATGTTCTAAGGATGCAATTAATCCACTCATATTTAGTATCTCACTTATGAGCCTTTGCCAATTATCTTTTTCAATAGGTATCCTCTCTCTTTTGAATAGATCTAATGTATCTCTTTCCTTATGAATGAAATGTCTAAGAACATATTGACCATGTCACCTTAGTGTATCAAGATCCAACATGTACTTATCATATCCCAAGAGTGTCTTCTTGAAGGTGGAAATGGATTGAGTTGAGAAGTGTCTAGGTTGATTAGGGAGAACAAGACATTGAGGAGGCTGGCTATAAGACTGGTAATAATCATGAGAAGACTGATAATGTCCATGTGGGAGTTGATAAGGATCATAAAAATATTGATAAGGATCACACTAAGGTTGATATGGAGTGCCATAAAATGGATATGTCTCACCAACTTGTGTAAAATAATATTCATAAAATTAGCCATGAAATTTCATTGAAAGGAAGAACACAAAGAAAAATATTACCAAAAATATTCAAAAGAAAACTTGGGCTACTTGACTAGCTGATATAATTTTGGAGTCACCATTGATGCTTGGATAAATGCCTTTAAATGTCAATTATTGAGAGACAAAACCAAAAATATCTCAACTTATTGGACCAAGAATCCCACCAAGCATGCCAAAAATTATTGTCACTTGGATTTTCACCCTTTGAGGATATGTCTAATCTCTCATCATCCAAGTGGCATAATGGAAACACCTCTAGGCTTGTGGGTAGCCTAAGGATGAGGTGAATCTCTAGATAAGGATATCTCCCTTGATGTACCATTTTAGATTTCAACTACACCTAAAATTTTGTCGGGGGGGAAGGGAGAGAGATAAATAAAATAAAACTATTGTAAGGGAGGTGATACACTCAATAAGATGATTATTTCCAACTAGTTTCATGTTATGTATGAAATCAAGGGACAAAATGAACATACACTTCTCTAATTTGCATCTTCTCACATCAATGTTACATTATGAGGTTATGGATGAATGTGTAAATCTAGGAGGAATAGACAAAAGGCCTTGAATGGAACTAATAAATAGAATAACTCACTTAATATATGACTTTTACTATAACACTTCACATGCCCTATAAGAAGAAGCTTTCCAACTACAAATAGGGTGAAAAAATGAGACAACATGCTAAGAAATACATAGTCTTCACTAAGTAAGATTCATAATCCAAGTAAAAATAAATTATGAATAATAATGAAGAGTTAAAAATCAATAGTCTTATTGATCAAATTGTATGAAAATGAGTATGGCTTCACCATACTCAGGTGGATCATATGTTATAATGGCTAAAATGACTAATTCTTATAGAACTTGAGAGATAGAGAAGAAGAGATAAGTCCAAGTGTCACAAGTACACTTTTAAAGCTAATAAAATTAGTTACTTTTGCATGATAAGAGGATATGGGATGAACCATGCAATGTTAGAAAGCACAAGTGTCCATCTAGGTTATAAAACTCATGAAAAGTGGCATGAAACTCCTCATTCTGGTTAAGAAAGCTACCTTTATGATTTAGAACTATTTGAACATCCCAAAACTTATTATGGATAGTTATGATGATTGTAATGAAGGGGATATATTTTATACATTCTTCTCTATGTATTGGTTTTAGGCTTGGTCATCTAGAATCATCTGTGAATGAGCCATCATCATTTATAGTTTAAAAAACTCCTCTTTCATACATGTTTCAAACTTGGCCTCAAATTTGGATTAAATTTCTCATGAAAATACATGGGAGGGAGTGTATGAAAAGTTTAAACACCCTCCATATCCTTAGAAGCATTCAGGGACACCTTAAAATCACCCCACTTGAAGTTTCCTTCTCACTAGCTTGTCCACTATGCTAGTTTTGATTGGCTAAGATAAGAGCTCTTATTAAGGAACTTAGGAGTTTTTATAAGGAATTAAATGAAAATTTAGAGTTATCATAATTTATAATCCTTCTCCCAAAGTTTTTTTCATCTTTAGACTCCTCTTAGAACCTGTACAATACATAAAACTATCAAAAAGCCTATTTTGCACTCCATATGTATAGTTCCATAGAACTAATCCTAATGGGAAGTATATTTAGTGATTCCTCTACAAGGTCAAAAAATACTCCTAGTCAAATTTATCCATTAGAGCAACTATCCAACTCTATTTTTATAAACTAGTCACTGGCAAGGGTTTAGGAGGGTTTAGGCATGTTTTACACTCTTAACGTTCATTCATAAATATGGGTTGTTTAATCTACAAAAAAATTTCACTATAAAATATTTATATACCCTTCACAACTTCCCTTAACTCCTTAGACATCCATGCATAGTCTCCAAAAAGATGTAAGCATCTAAACTTCTCCTATCAAGTTCTTTCCATTTCCTACAGGTCTAGTTGTGTCTTTGAGCCAAAAATGGATCCCTCAAGGGTTTATTTTACTTAAAAAATATTATTTACCCCAATATTAATTATACAATAGGTTTTAATGATCATCTAAAGCCAAATATGAATTTGACCCCCTTTTTGGATGGTTGGCCTAGTCATGCTTAGTAGGTGTATTTACACCTTAAAGCCCAACTTGAGTTTTTGATGGTTCCTCTACATAAAAATGGATTAGAGAATTATATAATGATTCCATAATAATTATAAAATATATTATAAATCATATATATGACTATAAGTGAAAATGATCTCCTCATTTGGCACTAGGCCTAAACCTTGCCTTTAGACCTGCCTGCAAATTTTGTATTATAGGACATCAAGATGAGATTATTACTTACATGTAAGTATATTCATAATTTCTCTAGTGTGTTTCAAATTAAGATACATCTATTCAATTCTCAATCAGTCCTTTGACCCACCATTTTCATCTTGTTCACTAAAATAGGTAGTTTGCATTCAAGGGGAAGTACCCTCTATCTGAGACAAAATAGAGGGTACTTCCCATATTATAAAAATAAAATAGATATTATATGTCATTAATCATGTATTATATAGGATTTATACCAATTTTTATCTCTTGGTCTGGTTAATAGACCTCTCAACTCATTCAAAAACCTAAAATAGACCCATGGTGGAATGGACTGTGTGCAGGATTCAAGACTGTGGACTATATGATGTAGGTTCATAGTACTTTATTTGATTGTTTATAACTCATGAGGGTTACATTATACTATTATAATAATTATAATGTGATATAAAATTGTTTATCACCTTAAATATTTAATACATACCTCATACTACTCAACCCTCCATCTCACTATTTTAGACTGCAGACTATACTTTTTGTTTTGGAGGGTGCCTGTAGGTACTATTAGCTTGAATTTGGGTTTGGATATATATATATATATATATATATATAACATATAAAAACATTCTTAGATAATTTTTTATGTGTTTGGACCTTTCTACTCATGTTTGGAGAGTACCAATTGCTAATGAACCTCTCTCTCTAGCTCACTATCTTAGATAGTCAAACATAGTTGACTGTAGGTGCATACTATAGGTGTTAGGCATTAAAATCATGGTTAGAACAATTTTTGAAGTTTATATTACCATCTAACATTTATCTTGACTCATTAGTTCACCTTGAGTAGTCTTTATACCATCACTTTGGACCTTAATCCTACTCACTGTTAACACCTAACAATCTCAGTTACCAACAATTGATTAAGACCTCTTAGGACACATGTCATGTGAAATCACAATTTAGAAATACACACTTCCAAATAAATCCATATATATCATTAAATTCCCCTTTTTTGACCTCATAATGACTTAAAATGACTAAAATGGCTAAAGACCAAGGCTAGTATAACATCAAATGACATTAATTAACCTATAAAACACCTTATGACATATTTATTAGACCCCTAAAACACCTAAAATTCAAGTTTTTACCTATAAGGGTCTCAATTTGAACTAAAATTCAAATTTGGTCAACAAAAACTATTAAGCAAATTCGTGTGCATAATGAGAGAGTGTTAAAACAAAGACAAAATTTGATATCTCTTCATAATTATTATTTAAATACAATAGAGCTAGTATCTAGACACCAGCATGCATGTTCTCAACCAATTTTTCTACCCAATACTTATTTGAGTGAAATTTACCATCCCGTACCCATTATTAAACCACAACTTATATTAGATTTTGTGGTCTATGTTGTTACTACTCAAAGATGTAAGATTATTCAACCTACTTTGCCACCTGTTAATATATAATAATTACCTCCTAAGCCAAGGTTGAGGTATGTTCCTATTGTTGGTGTCATTGATTTCAATATTAATGTCAACGTCAAAATTGAGGCCATGCATGGTTGAATGGTATGTGATGAAGAAGTCTTATGACAAGAGAAAATTTCAAGGCAATCTACTGTTTCTATATTGAGATAGAATTGAAGGCAACCTAGTAATTCCTCTGAAGTTGATGGCATGTCAAGGTCAATATCATGTTACAAGGTAAATTATTATTGAGTACAAGTCTTTAGAAGCCTAGTCTAGCCCTGAGAGAAGGTGTATGCATGAATAATAGTTAATCTTGGTGAATTATGTTAGTAGAATGTATGAGAGAGTATATTAAATCTATGTAAACATGAAAAAGAGGTAAAGAAGCCTTCAAATGAGTTCCAAGGTCATAAGCCATATTCTTGAGAGACCTCATGAGAAGGCATAGGTCTGATAGCATGATGAGATGATCAATATGAGACTTGTGTGAATAAGGTTGGTAGTGTGTGAGAATGGTATGAGATCATTTTATATGTGGTTGAGGTATTTAGAGTAGTGTAATGAGTTTTAAGGTGTGTTCAAGGTCTAAGTATGACTGACAGTTCAAGGCCTAATGTACAAAGAGACTTATTATGGCCTAATGAGGGGCCAAGTTCATTTATTAAGGTGAAAAAGCTCTTGATATAATTTTCATAGTTGTGAAAGGTTGTGTTAAGTGTGTTGACCAAGTTTTAAGTCATATCCTAAAGGAGAAATCATGAAATTTGGTGTTGAGGTTTTTTGTGTACACAGAATGAGGTGTTGCAGACCCAAGAAGGATTTTATTATGATCATTGGCATGTGAAAAATTTAAATGAGTTATTTATTAGTTAATGGATCTTAGGGAATGGTCCTATATTTATATTCTTGGTATTAGTTTTGGATTTGAGGGGCAATCCTTTATGAATGATTACTAAGAATGGAAGGTAGTCTAAATCCTCCTAAAACCCTCATTATGACTTGATAGGAAATCTATAGTTATAAATATATTAGAATGGATTTTTTTACCTATTTTTATGTTTTGGAAATGTATAGGACTCTTCCAATTTTTTATAGGTGGCTTTCGTTTGTCAAAAGAGTAAGTGGAAGCTATAAGAAACCTCTTCTTTCTTAGAATTTTGATGTAGTAGGTGGGGTTGACTAGGTAAAAACATGAAAATAGATGGAGGATTATGTGTGAGAGTTATATTTTGTGCCCATTTAATTTTATAAGTATGTTTTATACCTCAAATATTTTAAACTAATCATGGAAATTGACTTATCACTAAATAGGCCTAATGAGGAAGACAATGAGAAAACTAAGAAAAAGTGAGAATGAGATTAGGGATTGGTTATAGAGGATTAGGTATGGATGAAAATGTATGATTTAATTTTTTAATATATATCTCACATATCCCCTTTGGTTATAATTTTTTATGGTGCTCATATACAAGCAAAAGTTGTTCTGAAAGTGACCTGTGTAACACAATGAAGTCTTTATAGGGTGAAGACATGAGATTGGTCTATAAGACTAATACTAATATTAAAAATTGTAATATATATATATATATATATATATATATATATATATATATATATATAACTATGATGAATTATCATTTAAACCCATTTTAATTTAATAAAAGTGTTCACATAGGCGTTCTAAATCTTGATTTTCATGACTATGTTTTTGGAGCTACAAGCAATTTTTTGTGTATGAGTGAGAATGATGTTCCTGATTTTTTTGCATAGATTTTAAGATTAAAATTTAAATTAATTTGTTATATATGTATCATATTATAATTTTAACATAATTTTATGCATGATAAACTCCTATAAATATGTGAAAAGTCAAAGGCTTTTGACTAGGTTCTTAAGGCACGCATGTAATTCTAAGTAAGCATATGAAGTTGATCAGTTTGAGGTCTTTTACCTTGTATTGTGAAATATAATGGACTTGGTGATGACCCTAAGGTAATTTATATTATATAAATGCGATATTTTTTTATGTTATGTGGCAAATTTGAGTTTATGCATCATATTTATAAGACTCTTTCTGGCAGTGACAAGGCCTAATTACAAGTAGACCTAATTATGTGGTTCAAGGAGTGAAATAAGATAAATGGTGTTGGGGACATAGGGTGAGATTATAAGGGGTATAAATTAATAACTTTTGAATATTTTAATACATTTATGGAGGCTCATGGTCTTCTATAGTGGTCCAACTTGTTCTATAGAGAAGATAGATCTAATGCATTAGGACTCTAAGTAGGCCTAGAAGAGGATTGAGGTTTAAATGAGTTTGGCCGACCTAATGGTGATACTAGTTTGATTGATTATTGTGTTTAATGTGTCATAATAAATGTTTTGGGTCTGATCCTAATGGATTAATTTCTTGGCTGACTAAGAGTGTGAGTGACCTAGTGATTGGTATAAACATAAGGCATAATAGGCTTATTTGTGTAAGGTGTGGTATGAAAGAGAAAACAAAGAAAAGGGGTGTTTGAGAAGAATAAGTAGGTAATTTAGACCTTAAAATGGGAGTATATGATCATTCATGAATATCCATCATAATTTTTAAATGTGATGAGCAAATTCACATGACCTAAATTTGCCAAGAAGAAAGCTTATTGAGCGAAGTAGACTAATAGGCTATTTGAGATAGATAAAAGATTGAGAAGAGAAAAATAAGGTGGTCATATTAATTTGAGTGATTAAATTTTTAAAAAAATTTCTCAAAGTTTCAAGGTATTTTAGTTGGTGTTGAGTTACCTAGGGGGTTGGAGCCTTATTTCAAGTTGGAGATTTCTAAAGTACTAGTTGAGATGGTACTTGAATAGTAAGGGGTTGGTCCTCATTGTGGGGTTGGTGCCTCACTAAATTTTGATTAATTTATTATAGGAATATATTCAAAGTGGTGTATCCATGCATTTTATCACTCGAGGGTATCCCACATATATTTTATGTTCTTATGATTGTTTGCTTTCATAGATGCTTGTTGGTGTATTAGTTAATGCATGTATGTGAATAAATGTTTCATGAATGCTATAGAAAATTGAAGGAATATTTCAAAGTAAATGATTAAAAACCCATCTTATTATTTATAATTCCAATATTTGGTATCATATTGGGTCCTTTGAATGAGGTATAATAGCATAAAATAGATCCTAAGTAAGCAGATGGCTAGTCAAACACAAGGTGGTTTTTATAGAACCAAGGCTCCATTGTTTAAAGGATCCAATTATGCTTTTTGGAGTATAAAAAAGAGTAAATATTTTATGTATCAAGGTCATGATGTTAATCAATATATTTTTGATGGGTATACTTCACCCCCTTTTCCTCCTATAGATGCACTAGGCAAGAAAGCTAGTGACAATAATTTAAAATCTATGAATGGTATTATGTGTGGTCTATTAGAGGAAAAAATTGTGAATGCTATGCACTATATGTATACTAAATAAATGTGGGAAAAGCTGAAGACTATCCATTATGGATATTCTAAGGTCAATTTGGATAAGTTATAAACCCATAGAAGATAGTTTGAAAGCCTAAGGATGAATGAAGATGAGACCATTACAACCTACTTATTGAGATTTGATGAAGTGGTTAAATCATAAGAGGACTAGGTGAATAACTGAAAGAATATACTATTTTTAAAAAGGTTTTTAGATATTGAAATCCCAAATTTGATTATAAAGTATCTGATGTTGAAGAGATGCAATATTTAGACAAGCTAGAGATGGATGGACTTCATGGCACCCTAACAATCTATGAGATGAGGACACATGAAGAAAGAACTAACAATAAGGAAGATAATTTGAAAGTAAACAATAAGTCAAAGGAGAAGAAGACACAAGGTAATAAAGTCAAAGATAATGATGAATTTGATATTGATGATGATGAGTTGATAGCTATGTTTTCAAGAAAGTTGAAGACAGTCTTAGGTAAATATAAGGGTAAGTTGCCCTTTAAATGTTTCAATTATGGAGAGATTAGACACTTAAATCATAAAATACATTATAATAATAAGGAAAATGATGATTAAGAGTATGATTAAGGTCATGATGATGATAAAAATTCCTATAGGTCTATTAAGAGAAAGAAAAACTTTAGAAGGTATGATGATAAGAAGATGTTTTTTAAGAACGAAAGAAGCCCTTACATCAAGGAAGATTGCAGCTCATTTGATGAGAGTGAGAGAAGTGATTATGAGAGTGACCATGAAGGTGATGGTCCTGATGTTAGTGAAGTTTTATTCATGGTTGAGGAAGCAAGCTGTTCAAATCAAGAAGAATCTATATGGATTGGAGGTGCTATTGGTGATTCAGATGAAGAAGATGAGGTGGACCTTGAGGCTGAGTTGATGAATACTCTAGAAGAAATTAAGATGGTGAAGAAGAAGAATAGGGTGATGAGGTATATTATCAAATATTATGAGGAGAAAATCAACTTTGTTGAAGCTAGACTCAACAACAACTCTAAAGAATAAGAGTAAATATTTAAACAAGTAAAGACTCAAATGGAGATTATGACTACAAGCCTAAAGGAAAAGTAAGAAGAAGGTGCAAGGTATGCAACTATTGTAGATTCATTGAGAGCTGAGTTGGATTAGGCATGAATTATAATGCAGTCTTTTGTGAAGTTTGAAAAGAGTACCAATGATCTAGACAACATTTTGAGTAGTCAAAAGACTACTAATGATAAAATAGGCCTTGGTTTTAATGAAGACCAAAATAAAAAAAACTAATGAGATAAAGAAGGTCAATGATGAATCAAAGAATGAGGGTGTTGGTAGAATGAAGGATAATACTATCAGGTATCCTAATACTAAAGGTATGCTAATCATTTCAATGGTTATTGTTATTCATGTAACTAATTTGGTCATAGAGTAAGGTATTCTAGAAGGCCCTCCAAGAATGAATATGCATAGAACTATGAGGAGAGTCATAATTCAAGAGGTATGGGTCATAGTGTGTTTCCATCAAGAGGATTAATGTGTTTTAATTGTAAGAATGTTGGCCATATTACAAGGTACTATAAATATGGATTCTCAAATGAAAACAAGAAAGTTGAGACTCCTAGAATACAATAAAGAAGACAAGACAATGAGTGGAAACCTAAGGTATCTAAGGTGAATGTTGACAAGACTACAAGTAAAATCAGACTATTTTCCATGGTGGATCATACTTCAAATGCAAAGGAGTGTTAAGAGTTCTCCCTATCAACTCAGATTGTGGATGATGAAGTCAAGTAAAATAAACCAAGTCATGATGGTGTTTAAATGGAGATTGAAGAGTTCAAGCCTAAAATGATTATGAATAAAGTTTAGTCTTGTAAGGACATGGAAATATATGAATCTCTTAAGTTTATGTTATTTCATTACTCAAGAGAGAAGAGGTGACTCCATTCAGCTTCATGGAGTCACTCAGCTAGTGAGAAAAAGCATGAAGGATGCTTGGTCTTAGGGTGAGTTTTGTATTCTATTTTGACATTAAGATCCAAAGCTCAGTTAAGAGTATTTTATAGGTATGATAAAAAGAGTTTTTATTGAAATAATTTGTATGATGACTTGATCAAACCAAGTCATAGTCTTGATAATGTTTGAATATCTCATGGAGACAAGGGGAGTCACTCATGCTCCAAGAGTAGGTATGTGAGCTTGATTTATGTTAAGTTTGTTTGAAGAGAAAAGGCGTGTTGTTTTAGGTACAAGGATAATATATTTTCTAAGAAGATGACCCTTTGTCATTAATGTCAAAGGGGGAGAAAAGTTCCATTTTGGGAGAAATGTCAGTTTGAAGAAGATCCAGCTTGGGGAGTTGGAATGATCAATTTTGTGTAAATGTTTACCATTAATGACAAAGGGGGAGATTATTGAGGTATGTTTATGTTTTAGGTGTTGAGGCATTATTGTTTTAGATTAAGGTAAAAATAGGTTTTGAAGGGGCCTCAAAACCCTTATACATCAAAAGAAAGATAAGCCTTAAGCACTTCTAGGATACAAAATAGCCTGGAACCTGCAAAAGAAAAACCAGATTTACCAGAAATCTGAAAACAACAGCCAAGAGCTAGACAAACAATAAAATTATTTCTTACAAGACTAAAGTTTCATATCTAGAGGAGGGATCAAAGGCTTAGACTTTTTCCTCTTAACAACTGTCCACCCATCCTCTACCTTAGCTGCCTCAGCAACCCAATCCTCAGAAGGCCATGATCCTTGAAGTCTAGGGGGCGTTAAAGCCTCTGCAAAATCCTTATGAGAACAAGCCAACTTCTAGCTCCTAGGAGAAACCTTCAAAATAGATGAAGGAACCACCACCTCCTCAATAATCAGTTTTGAGAGAACACCATCTCCAATCTCCGTGGTACCTTCAACAGGATCAGTCTCTTGCGAAGTTACCTGTTCTGTCGATTCAGAATGAATACTCACTTCATTCTCATTCTCTGAATCAGTCAAAACATCATCAGGTTGTTTAACAATATAGTGTTCATGTTCAGCTTCTGACCACCACACAGAAGAACTCCTTGGTTTGGATTTCCCTGCAGTACACCGGACTGCTACATGCCCCATCTGGTGACACTTTCTGCATCAAAAAGGTAAACCTTCATAATCTAACATTTGCGTCCAAGAACCCCTAGGGGAATCTAGACAAATCGCCTCTGGAAGGCCCTTAGAAACATCCACCTCAACCAAAATGCGAGCACATGTCGAGCGGTAAAAATCCTTAGTTTCATCATCTTCATATAAAAATTCTCCTAAAACATTTTCGATGGTTTTAAACACAGGTACTTGCCATAAATGTATCAGTAGATTAGGGAGCCAGACCCAGACAGGGATCTTATTGAAGGTTTCCGTGAGAGGGTTGAAATCCTTATGCCACTGTTTGGCCATAAGAGGGTACTTACCCTGCAGTAAAAGATTACTGTTAGACAGAATAATCTTCCTATCCTTAGAAAATTGGAAAAAAGCTAAGAAAAAACCTTTAACACAAGGGAAAATTTCAACATTTCCATCCACCTCAACCAAAATGTTGAGGCATTATTGTTTTTATTGATGTCAAAGTAAAGATAGATGTCATTAATGTCAAAGTCATAATTGAGGCCATACATGGTTAAATGGTATGTGACAAAGAAGTCTTATGACAAGAGAAAATTTAAAGGAAACCTATTGTATCTCTATTGAGAGATAATTTTAAATAAACTTGGAAATTAATATGAGGTTGATGGCATGCTAAGGTTAAGATCATGATATAAGGTAAGCTATTGTTGAGTACTAGTCTTGAGAAGCCTAGTATAGCCCGGAGAGAAGTTGTATGCATGAAGAATAGAAAATATTAGTGAATTGTGTTGGTACGGGAATGAGAGAGTGTATATAAGCATTGTAAACATGAAAAAGAGGCAAACAAGCCTTCAAATGAGTTCCAAGGTCATAATCCATGTTCTTGAGAGACCTAGTGAGAAGGCATAGGTATGATAACATGATGAGATTAGAAGTATGAGACTTGTGTGAATAATATTGGTCATGTGTGAGCATGGTATGAGATTATTTTACATGTGGTTTAGGTATTGAGATTAATTCAAGAAGTTTCAAGGTGTGTTCAAGTTCTAAGTATGACTGATAGTTCAAGGCCTAATGTGTAAAGAGACCTAGTATCACGTAATGAGGGGTTAAGTTAATTTCCCTAGGTATCAGAGCTATTGAGAGCATTTTAAGAGGTGTAAAAGGTTTTTTTAAGTGTGTTTACCGAGTTGAAAGTTATATCCTAAAGGATAAATGATAAAAATTGGTGTTGAGGTTTTCTATGTGCACAAAATGAAGATTATAGACTCGAAAAGGATTTTATTATGATCGTTAGCATGTGAAAAATTTGCATGAGACATTGATTAGTTCATGGAATTTGGGTAAGGGTCATGGATTTATTTTCTTTGCATTGGTTTTGGAGTTGATGGGCAATCCTTTATGAAAGATTACTAAGAATGGAAAGTAGTCTAAACCCTCCTAAACCCTCATTATGAATTGATACAAAAGATATTAGTTTAAATGGATTTGAATGGATTGGTTGACATATTTTTATGTTTTTAACATGTATAGGACTCTATCAAGTTTCTCTAGGTGGTATTTATTTGTCATAAGAGTTAGTGGAAGCTATAGGAAAGCCCTTATTTCTAAGAATTTTGACGTAGTAGGCAAGGTTGACTAGATCAAAGCATGAAAATGGATGGAGGATGATGTGTGAGAATTATATTTTGTGCCAATGTAAGTTTATAATCAGGTTTTAGACCTTAAATATGCTAAACCAATCATGAAATTTGACCTATTTCTTAATATGCCTAATGAGGAAGACAATGAGAAAACTAGGTAAAAGTGAGAATGAGATTAGGGATTGGTTGTAGAGGATTAGGGATGGATAAAAATTCATGATTTAATTTTTCAAGACCTATATCTAATATCCACTTTGATTATAAGTTTTGATAATGCACATATAAAAGTAAAATTTATTCTCCAAGTGACATGTCTAACATAGTGAAGTATGTGTAGGGTGAAGACATGAGATTGGTTTGTAAGACCAATATTGATATATATATATATATATATATATATATATAAAGATTTTATAATGATGATTAAGTATAATTTAAATCCATTTTAAGTTCATAAAAGTGTTCACACGTATTCAAAATCTTGGTCTTCATGATTGTGTTTTTAGAGTTATAGGCAATTTTTTGTGTGAGTTGGAATGATGTTCCTGAGTATTTTTGCATAAAGTTAAAGAATAAAATGCAAATTAATTTGTTATATAGGTATACTATTTTAATTTTAACATAATTTTATGAATGATAAACTCCTCTGAAGGTATGAAAATTCAAAGGATTTTGATTAGGTTCTTAAGGCCCATGTGTAATTCTAAGTAAGCATATAAAGTTGATCAGTTTGAGGTATTTTACCCTTATTGTGAAATATAATGTACTTGGTGATGAAAATTAGGTCATTTATATTTTATCCATGTGATATTTTTTTTAGGTTATGTGCTAAAGTTGAGTGTATGCATCATATTTGTAAGATAGACTTTTTGGTAATGACAAGGCCTAATTACAAGTAGACCTAATTGTGTGGTTCAAGGAGTGAAATGAGATAAATGGTGTTAGGGAAATAAGGTGAGATTATAAGAGGTATAATTTAATAATTTTTGAAGTGTTTAATCCATTTATGTAGGTTCATGGTGTTCCATAGTGGTCTATGTTATTCTGTGAAGAAGATAGACCTAATGCATTAGGTCTCTAAGTAGGCCTAGAAGAAGATTGAGGTCTAAATGAGTTTGGATGACATAATGGTGATAATATTTTGATTTATTATTATGTGTGACATTTAATAAGACATGTTTTGGGCCTAAACCTAATGTATTAATGTTTTGGACTACCAATAATGTGAGTTACCTAGTGATTGGTATAAGTAGGAGGCATAATAGGCTTATTCGTGTAAGGTATGGTATGAAAGAGAACACAAAGATAAGGGATATCTGAGAAGCATAATTAGGTCATGTAGACCTTAAAAATGGAGTATACTATTATTCATGAATATCCATAATTTTTTTTAGTGTAATAAGCAAATTCATATGACCTAAATCTGCCAAGAAGAAGGCTAGTTGAGCGAAGAGGCATAATAGGCTACTTAAGAGAGATTAAAGAGGGAGAAGGGTAAAATAAGGTGGTAATATTCAATTGAGTGATAAAAAAGTGTTCAAATTTTACCAAAATTTCAAGGTATCTGAGTTGGTGTTGAGTTACCTAGGGGGTTGGAACCTCCTTGTAAGTTGGAGCTTGATCAAGGAGTAGTTGAGATGGTGCTTGACTAGTAAGGGGTTGATGCTCCTTGTGCGGATAGTGCCTCAATAAATTTTTATTAATTTATTATAGGAATATATTCCAAGTGGTGTATTAGTGAATTTTATTACCCAATAGGGTTTTCCACATATCTTCTATGTTCTTATGATTGTTTGCTTTCATAGATGCTTGTTGGTGTATTAGTTAATGCATATATGTGAATGAATGCTAAAGAAAATTGAAGGATTGTTTCAAAGAAATTGATTCACCCAAATCTTAGTATCTATACTTAAAACATTTATTATTAGAGAAGGTACTTTGAAAGAGGTATAATAGTGTAAATGAGATCCTAAGCAAGTAGATGGCTAGTCAAACACAAGGTGGTTTTTATACAACCAAGGCTCTATTGTTTAATGGATCCAATTATGATTTTTGGACTATTAGGATGAGTAAATATTTGATGTCTCAAGGTCATGATGCATGGAAATAATTTTTGGATGGGTATACTACACCGACTATTCCTCTAATATATGTAGTAGGCAAGAAAGCTAGTGATAATAAATCAAAATCTATGAATGGTATTATGTGTACCCTATTAGAGGCAGAACTTATGAAGGTAATGCACTATATGCATACTAATAAATGAGGGACAAGTTGAATAATATACATGAGGGAGATTCCAAGGTCAAGCTAGCTAAGTTACAAACCCATAGAAGATAATTTTAAAGCCTAAGGATGAATGAAGATGAGACCATTGTAACCTACTTGTTGAGAGTTTATGAAGTGGTCAACATCATAAGAGGCATAGGTTTAGAATTGAAAGAGTCTACTATTTTTCAAAAGGTTTTGAGATATTTAACTCCAAAATTTGATTCTAAAGTATCTGCTATTGAAAATATGTAAGATCTAGACAAGCTAGAGATGGATGGACTTCATGGCACCCTAATAGCCTATGAGATGAGGACATGTGAAGGAAGATGTACAAATAAAGAAGCTACTTTCAAGGTAGAAAATAATTCAAAGAAGAAGAATACATAAGGTAATAAAGTCAAATACAATGGTAAATTTGATATTGATGATGATGAGTTGATAGCTATGTTTACAATAAAGTTGAAGATAGGCTCAGGTAAATACAAGGGTAAGCTACCCTTTAAAAGATTTAATTATGGAGAAATTGGATAGTTTGATAACAAGTGCCCTCATAATAATAATGAAAAGGATGATTAAGAGCATGATGAAGGTCATGATGATTATAAAAGGTCATATAGGTCTGATAAGATCAAGAAAAAATTCAGAAGGTATGATGACAAGAGGGTTTTTAAGAACAAAAGAAGACTTTACATCAAGGAAGATTGAAGCTCATCTGATGAGAGTGAGAGAAGTGATTATTAGAGTGACCATGAATGTGATGGTCCTAATTTTAATGAATTTATCTTCATGGCTAAGGAATCAAGCTGTTCAAATCAAGAAAAATCCATATGGATTGGAGGTGCTATTGGTGATTCAAATGAAGAAGATGAGGTGGAATTTGAGGTTGAGTTGATGAATAATCTAAAAGAAATTAAGATTTTGAAAAATAAGAATAGGGTGATGATGTATCTTATCAAATACTATGATCAGGATCAAATCAACTTGTTTGAAGCTAGACTGAGCAACAACTACAAGGAACAAGATGAAATAGTCAAACAAGTGGAGACTCAAATGGAGATTATGACTATAAGCCTAAAGGAAAAAAGAAGAATATGGTGAATGGCATGTAACTATTGTATATTACTTGAGAGCTAATTTAGATTTGGTATCAACTAAAATTAAGTCTTTTATGAAAATTGAAAAGAGTACCAATGATCTATACAACAATTGAGTAGTCAAATGACTACTAATGATAAAACATGCCTTGGTTTCAATGGAGACCAAAAGAAGAACACTAATGAGATCAAGGAGGTTAACGATGAATCAAATAATTAGGGTGATATTAGAATGAAGGATAATACTTTTAGGTAGCCTAATACTATAAGTTATGTTAACCATTTCAAAATTTATTATTTTTCATGTAACCAATTTGGTCATAGAGCAAGTCATTGTAGAAGGCCATCCAATAATGAATATGCATGGAACAATGAGGAGAGTCATAAGTCAAGAGGTATGGGTCATGGTGTGTTTCCATCAAGAGGATTAATGTGTTTTAATTGTCAAAAAGTTGGTCATATTACAAAGTATTGTAATCATGGATTCTCAAACCAAAACAAGAAAGTTGAGACTCTTAGAATACAAGAGAGAAGACAAGACAGTGAGTGGAAACCAAAGGTAGCTAAGGTGAATTATGACAAACTTTCTAGTACAATTATACTATTTCCCATGGTGTAGCATAGTTTAGATGTAAAGGAGTGTCAAGAATTCTCCCTATCAACTTAGGTCATGTATGATGAAGTCAAGTCAAATAAACCAAGTCACGATGGTATTCAAATAGAGATTAAATAATTCAAGATTAAAAGGATCATGAATAATGTTTAATCTAGTAAGGATATGGAGATCTAAGAATCTCTTTAGTTTATGTTGTTTTAGTACTCAAAAGAGAAGAGGTGACTAGTGAAGAGAAGCATGAAGGATGCTTGGTCCTAGGGGGAGTTTTGTATTATTTGTTGACATTTAGATCCAAGGCTCAGTCAAGAGTCTACTATAGGTGTGATCACAAGAGTTTTATCACAAAGAATTTGTATGATGACTTGATCAAACCAAGTCATAGTCTTGATAATGTCTGAATATCTCATGGAGACTATGGGACTCAATCATGATCCAAGAGTGGATATGTGAGCCTGATCTATGTTAAGTTTGTTTGGAGAGAAAATATTTGTTATTTCAAGTCTAAAGATTAGATATTTTCTAATAAGATGAACCTTTGTGATTAATGTGGAAGGGATAGAAAAGTTCTAGCTTGGGAGAAACGTAAATTTGAAGAAGATCCAACTTGGGGAGTTTTGAATGATCAATTTTATGTAAATTTTTGCCATCAATGACAAATGGGGAGATTTTTGAGGTATGTTCATGTTGTAGGTGTTAAGGAATTGCTTTTTCATTGATGTCAAAGTCAAGATAGATGTCATTAATGTCAAAGTCATAATTGAGGCCATGCATGGTCAAATGGTATGTGACAAACAAGTCTTATTACAAGAGAAAATTTAAAGTCAACCTATTTTATCTCTATTAAGAGACAATTTGAAGGCAACCTGGTATCTCTATTGAAAGATTACTAAAAATAAAAGGTAATCTAAACCCTCCTAAAACCCTCATTATGACCTGATAAGAAAGATATTATTTTAAATGGACTAGAATGGATTGGTTGAACTAGTTTTATGTTTTGAAGATGTATAATACTCTTCCAAGTTTATCTAGGTGGCATTGGTTGGTCATAAGTGTGAGTGGAAGTTATAAGAAAGCCCTTATTTCTCATAATTATATTATAGTAGGTAGGGTTGACTAGGTTAAAGCATGTAAATGGATGGAAGATGATGTGTGAGAATTATATTTTGTGACCATATAAGTTTTTTATTAGGTTACAATCCTTAAATATGCTAAAATAGTCATGAAAGTTGACCTATCGCTAAATAGGCCTAATGAGGAAGACAATGAGAAAACTAGGTAGAAGTGAGAATGGGATTAGGGATTGGTTGTAGAGGATTAGATATGGATACAAATGAATTATGTTATTATTTAGGACATATATCTCATACTAACTTTGATTATAAGTTTTTATGATGCTCATATGCAAGCAAAAGTTGTTCTCAAAGTGACATGTCTAACACAATGAAGTCTGTGTAGGGTGAAGACATGAGATTGGTCTGTAAGATCAATATTGATATTAAAAATTATAATATATATATTAATATAAGTTATAAATTTTATGAAAGATAATTTTAACACATTTAAAGTTCATAAAAATGTTTGCACAGGTGTTCTAAATCTTGATCTTCATGATTGTGTTTTTGGAGCTATAGGTAATTTTCTATGTATGAGTTAGAATGATGTTCTTGAGTATTTTTACATATATTTAAAGAATAAAAATAAAATTAAGTTATTATAGAGGTGTCATAGGTTCAGTTTAAAATAATTTTTTTCATGAGAAACTCCTATGAAGGTGTGAAAAGTCAAAGGCTTTTGACTAGGTTCTTAAGCCCTGTGTGCAATTCTAAGTAATCATATGAAGTTGATTAGTTTGAGGTATTTTAACCTATATTGTGAAATATAATGGGTTTTTTGATTACCTTGAGCTCACTTATATTATATTAATTTTATAATTTTTTAAAATTATGTGGCAAAGTTGCGTGTATGCATCAGATTTACAAGACATATTTTTTGGCAGTGAGAAGGCCTAATTACAAGTAGACCTAATTATGTGGTTCAAGGAGGGAAATGATATAAATGGTATTGGGTACATAAGGTGAGAATATAAGGGGTATAATTTAAATTTTTCCAAAGTTTTTAATTCATTTACAGAGGCTCATGGTGTTCTATAGTGGTCCAAGTTGTTCCACGGAGAAGATAAACCTAATGCATTAGGTCTCTAAGTAGGCCTAGAAGAAGATTGAGGTCTAAATGAGTTTGGATGACCTAATGGTGATACTATTTTTATTTATTATTATGTGTAACATGTACTAATACTTTTTTTGGGTCTTAACCTAATTGATTAATGTCTTGTCTGACCAAGAGTTTGAGTGACCCAGTGATTGGTATAAGTACAAGGCATAATAGGCCTATTTGTGTAAGGTGTGGTATGAAAGAGAAAGAAAAGAGATATTTGAGAAACATAAGTAGGTCATGTATACCTTAAAATTTGATATGAGGATTATTATTGAATATCCATCATAAGTTTTGAGAGTGATGAGCAAATTCATATGACCTAAATCTACCAAGAAGAAGGTTAGTTGAGTGAAGAGGCCTAATAGACTATTTAAAAGAGATATAAGAGTGAGAAGAGAAAAATAAGGTGGTAATATTTAATTAAGTGAATAAAAAATTCTCAAATATGATTATATTTTCAAGTTAGTTGAGTTGGTGTTGAGTTACCTACGGGGTTAGAGCCTCCTTGCAAAGCTTGCTAAAGGACTAGTTGAGATGGTGCTTGACTAGTAAGGGGTTGTTGTACTTGTGGGGTTGGTGCCTAACTAAATTTTGATTCATTATTTAAATTATATATTAAAAGTGTTATATCAATGGGTTTTATTTCCTAATAGGGTTTCCCACATATCTTCTATGTTCTTATGATTGTTTGCTTTCATAGATGCTTGTTGGTGCATTAGTTAATGTATGTATGTGAATGAATGCTTCATGAATGGTAAAGTAAATTGAAGAATTGTTTCAAATATTATGATTCACCCCCATATCAATAGATATACTTCCAAAATTTGGTATTAAATTAGGTACTTTGAAGGAGGTCTAATATCCTAAAGGAGATCCTAAGTAAGAAGATGGCTAGTCAAGCATGAGGTGGTTTTTATACAACCAAGGATCCATTGTTTAATGGATCCAATTATGATTTTTGGAGTATCAAGATGATGAAATATTTGATGCCTCAAGGTCATTATGTTTTTCAATTAGTTTTGGATGGGTATACTACACCCCCTATTCCTACTATAGATGCAATAGGCAAAAAAATTAGTGACAATAATTCAAATGCTATGAATGGTATTATGTGTGGCCTATCAAAGGAAAACATCATGAAGGTAAGACACTATATGTATATTAAATAAATATGGGATAAGTTAAAAAATATCCATGAGGGAGATTCCAAGGTCAATTTGGCTAAGGTACAAACCCATAGAAGATAGTTTGAAAGCCTAAGGATGCATGAAGATGAGACCATTGCAACCTACTTGTTGAGAGTTGATGAAGTGATCAACATCATAAGAGGCCTAGGTGAATAATTGAAAGAGTATACTATTTTTTAAAAGGTTTTGAGATATTTAAATCCTAAATTTAATTTTAAAGTATCTGTTATTGAAGAGATGCAAGATCTAGACAAGCTAGAGATGGATTGACTTTATGGCACCCTAATTGCCTATGAGATGAGGACATATGAAGGAAGAATTAAAAATAATGACAATACTTTCAAGGTATAAAATAAGTCAAAGGAGAGGAAGACATAGGGTAATAAATTAAAATACAATGATGAATTTGATTTTGATTATGATGAGTTGATGATTATGTTTGCAAGAAAGTTGAAGACAGGCTCAAGTAAATACAAGGGTCAACTACCCTTTAAATGCTTCAATTATGGAGATATTAGAAACTTTGATAATAAGTTACATCATAAGCATAAGGCAAAGGATGATTAAGATAATTATGAAGGTTGTGATGATGATAAAAAGTCTTATAGGTTTGATAAGAGCAAAAAAAACTTTAGAAGGTATGATGACAAGAAGAAGTTTTTTAAGAACAAAATATGCCTTTACACCAAGGAATATTGAAATCATCTAATGAGAGTGAGAAAAGTGATCCTAAGAGTGACCATGAAGGTGATTGTCCTTATGTAAATGATGTTATTTTCATGGATAAGGAAGCAAGCTATTCAAATCAAGAATAATCCATATGGACTCGAGGTGTTGTTGGTGATTTAGATGAAGAAGAAGATGAGGTGGAATTTGAGGATAAGTTGATGAATACTCTAGAATAAATTAAGATGGTTAATAATAATAATAGAATGATGAGGTCTCCTATCAAAGACTATGAGGATCAAATCAACTTGTTGAAGCTAGACTGAGAAATAATTCTAAGGAACAAGAGGAAATAGTCAAACAAGTGGAGACTCAAATGGAGATTGTGAATGCAAGCCTAAAGGAAAAAGAAGAAGAAGGTGCAAGGTATGTAAATATTGTATATTATTTGAGAGTTGAGTTGGATCAGGCATCAACTAAAATGATGTCTTTTTTGAAGTTTGAAAATATTACCAATGATCTAGATAACATCTTGAGTAGTTAATAGATTGTTAATGATAAAATAGGCATTAGTTTCAATGGATACCAAAAGAAGAACACTAATGAGATAAATAAGGTCAATGATCAATCAAATAATGAGGGTTATATCATAATGAAGGCTAACACTATCAAGTAACCTAATAATATAAGGTATGCCAATTGTTTCATTAGTTATTGTTATTCATGTAACGAATTTGGTCATAGAGCAAGGCATTGTAGAAGGCCCTCCAAGAATGAATATGCTTAAACTATGAGGATATTCATCAATCAAAGGTATGGGTCATGGTGTGTTTCCATCAAGAGGAATAATGTGTTTTAATTGTCAAAATTTGGTCATATTATAAGATATTGTAAGCATGGATTCTCAAACTAAAACAAGAAAGTTGAGACTCCTAATAAGCAAGAGAGAGGACAAGACAATAAGTGAAAACCAAAGATAGCTAAGGTGAATGATGAAAATCCTATAAGTATAATTAGACTATTTACTATGGTGGAGTGTATCTTAGATGCAAAGGAGTGTCAAGAATTCTCTTTATCAACTCAGATTATGGATGATGAAGTCAAGTTAAATAGACCAAGTCATGATTGTGTTCAAATGGAGATTGAAGAATTCAAGCCTAAAAGGATCATGAATAAATTTTAGTCTAGTAAGGACATGGAGATCTAGGAATCTCATGAGTTTATGTTGTTTTAGTACTCAAGAGATAAGAGGTGACTCCATTAAGCTTCATGGAGGCACTTAACTAGTGAGACATATCATGAAGGATGCTTGGTCTTAGGGGGAGTTTTATATTCTTTGTTGACATTTAGATCCAAGGCTCAATCAAGATTTTGCTATAGGTGTGATCACAAGCATTTTGTTAGAAAGAGTTTGTATGATGATTTGATCAAACCAAGTCACAGTCTTGATAATGTCTAAATATCTCATGGATACAAGGGGAGTCAATCATGCTCCAAGAGTAGGTATGTGAGTGTAATCTGTGTTGAGTTTCTTTGGAGAGAAAAGGTGTGTTGCTATAGGTCTAAGGATTAGATATTTTTCAAGATGACCCTTTGTAATTAATGTCAAAGGGGAAAAAAATTATAGTTTAGGAGAAAGGTCAGTTTGAAAAAGATCCAACTTGGGGAATTGTGAATGATCAATTTTGTGTAAATGTTTTCCATCAATGACAAAGGAGGAGATCGTTGAGGTATATTAATATTTTAGGTGTTAAGGCATTGTTATTTTCATTGATGTCAAAGTTAAGATAGATGTCATTAATGTCAAAGTTAGAATTAAGGCCATGTATGGTTAAATGGAATGTGAAAAAGAAGTCTTATGACAAGATAAAATTTAAAGGCAACCTATTATCTCTCTATTTAGAGAATTTTAAGTCAACTTGGTGATTCCTATAAGGTTGATGGCATGTCAAGGCCAATATCATGACACAAGGTAAGTTATTGTTGATTACTAGTCATAAGAAGCCTAGTATAGCCTTGAGAAGGTGTATACATGAAGAATATAAAAGCTTTGTGAATTGTGTCAGTATAGGCATAAAAGAGTGTATAAAGTTATTTAAACATGAGAAAGAGGCAAAGAAGCCTTCAAATGAGTTCCAAGGTCATAAGCCATGTTCTTGAGAGACCTTGTGAGAAGGCATAGGTATGATAACATGATGAGATGATAAGTATGAGAATTATGTGAAGAAGGTTTTTAGTGTGTGATATAATTTTAAATGTGTTTGAGGTATTGAGATTAGTGCAATAATTTTCAAGGTGTGTTCAAGATCTAAGTATGACTAACCGTTTAAGGCCTAATGTGTAAAGAGACCCAGTATGCCCTATAGAGGGATCAAGTTCATTTCCCAAGGTGCCAGATGTCTTGATATCATTGTCAAAGGTGTGAAAGGATTTTTTAAGTGTGTTGACAAATTTTTAAGTCATATCCTAAAGGAGAAAGTATAAAAATTGGTTTTAAGGTTATCTATGTGCACAAAATGAGATGTTGCATACCTAATAAGGATTTTATTATGCTCATTGGCACATGAAATATTTACATGAGATCCTTAGTATTTCATTGATGTTTGGTTTGGGAAGGTTCCTATATTGATTTGATTAGCATTGGTTTTGGAGTTGAATAATACTTTATGAAGATTACTAAGAATGGAAGGCAGTCTAAACCCACCTAAAACCCTCATTATGACCTGATAGGAAATATATTATTGTAAATAGATTATAATGGATTGGTTGACCTAATTTTATATTTCTAACATGTATAGGACTTTTCCAAGTTTATCTAGGTGGAATTGGTTTGTCATAAGAGTGAGTGGAAGCTATAGGAAAGCCCTTATTGCTTAGAATTTTATTGTAGTAGGCAGGGTTGAATAGGTCAAAACATGAAAATGGACGGAGGATATTGTGTGAGAATTATATTTTCTGAAATTTAAGTTTATAATTAGTTTTCAGACCTTAACTATGATAAAATAGTCATGGAAGTTGACCTATCTCTAAATAGGCCAAATGAGGAAGACAATAAGAAAACTAAGCAAAAGTAAGAATGAGATTAGGGATTGGTTACAAAGGATTAGGGATGGATAAAAATACATGACGTAATTTTTAAATAAATATATATCATATCTCATTTGATTATAAGTTTTGATGATGCTCATATAAAAGCAATTTTTTTTTCTCAAAGTGACATGTCTAACACAGTGAAGTCTGTGTAGGGTGAAGACACGAGATTGGTCTGTAAGACCAATATTGATATTAAACATTGTAATATATATATATATATATATATATATATATAACCTATGAGATATATATAACAACTTAATGTGCATTTTATTCTTAAACTCTATTCAAAAAGACTCAGGAACATCATTCTCACTCATACATGAAAAATTGCATGTAACTCCAATTATAATTTCTTAAATTTTTTCATGCAGGTGTTCTAAATCTTGATCTTTATGACTGTGTTTTTGGAGTTACATGCAATTTTTCATGTATGAGTGAGAATGATGTTCCTGAGTCTTTTTGAATAGAGTTTAAGAATAAAATGCACATTAAGTTGTTATATATATCTCATAGGTTAATTTTAACATATTTTTATACATGATAGACTCTTATAAAGGTGTGAAAATTTAAAAGCTTTTGACTAGGTTCTTAAGGCCTGTGTGTAGTTCTAAGTAAGCATATGAAGTTGATTAGTTTGAGGTATTTTTACATATATTATGAAATATTATGGAATTTTTTATGACCATGAGGTCATGGATATTATATATATGTATTTTTTTAGTTATTTTATGTGGAAAACTTGAGTGTATGCATCAGATTTACAAGATAGACTTTCTAACAGTGAGAAGGCCTAATTGCAAATAGACCTAATTATGTGGTTCAAGGAGTGAAATGAGATAAATGGCATTGGGGACATAAGGTGATATTATTAAGGGTATAATTTAATAATTTTAAAAGTGTTTCATCCATTTTTGGAGGCTTATGGTATTCCATAGTGGTTCAAGTTATTCCGTGGAGAAGATAGACCTAATGCATTAGGTCTCTAAGTAGGCCTAGAAGAAGATTGAGGTCTAAATGAGTCTGGGAAACCCAATGGTGACACTATTTTTATTGATTATTGTGTGTAAAATGTAATAAATAATGTTTTGGGTTTTAACCTAATGGATTAATATCTTGGCCAACCAATACTGTGAGTGACATAGTGATTGTTATAAGTACAAGGCATAATAGACCTATTGTGTAAGGTGTGGTATGAAAGAAAAAGAAAAGAAAAGAAAAGGGATATTTGAGAATAATAATTAGGTAATGTAGACCTTAAAATGGGAGTAGAGGATTATTCATGAATATCCATCAAAATTTTTGAGTGTGATGAGCAAATTCATATGACCTAAATCTTCTAATAAGGAGGCTAGTTGAGGGAAGAGACCTAATAGGCTGTTTGAGAGAGATAAAAGAGTTAGAAGAGAAAAATAAGGTGGAAATATTCATTTGATTGATAAATAAGTGTTCAAAGGTGACCATAGGTTCAAGTTAGCTGAGTTGGTGTTGAGTTACCTAGGGATTGGATCTACCTTGCAAGTTGGAACTTTCTAAACGACTAGTTGATTTAGTGCTTGACTAGTAAGGGGTTGGTGCTCATTTTGGGGTTGGTACCTTGATAAATTTTGATTAATTACTTATAATAATATAGTCTAAGTCATGTATCAATGGGTTTTATTCTCTAAGATGGTTTCCCACATATCTTCTATGTTCTTATTATTGTTTGTTTTCATAGATGTTTGTTAGTGCATTAGTTAATGTATGTATGTGAATGAATGATTCATGAATGATAAATCAAATTGAATTATTGTTTAAATCAAGTGATTCACCCCTAACTCATTAGTTTTAATTATAATAGCCTAAACATGTGATAAAATCTAATGGATATGACCTTGTTGACTAATTGAGCAATACACGTGTTAAAATTTCAATATTTGAGTTTCTAAAGCAATCTAATGTTTACAAGGATATCCTATATGAGAAATTATGTGAAAATCAAGTTTATAATGATATTAAACCTACTTATTTGATATATATCATAAAATATATCAAGAAAAATGCCAAAATTATTTGTTTTGATCCAACTAAATTACCATCCAAATATATTATTGATCAAGAATTACCTTTGTTCATGTAATTGATAATACAAAATAAGGGAATCAAAAGGGTGCTCATTGATACTATATTAGGTCAAACATTTTTAGTATTATAATTTTAACCACCATGGGTATTAGCATAAATTTAATTCAAAATTTGATTATTCATATCAAAGGTTTTGATACTCAACATAGTCATCCAGTTAGTCAAATTATATTGGATGTGAGATTGGGACCAAAAATTATTTCAACTACTTTTTAGGTAATGTCTCAATCATTTCATTATGATGTAATTTTAGGTAGACCTTGCATACATTCAATGCTATCTATACCATATACACTTCATATATGTCCAAAATTCCTACATGATTGGACTTTATTAACAATATCCATTGATGGCAAACATTTAAAATTTTAAAAAATGATATGGTTTGAAACCAAGTTCATTCCTATAGTGGTACCACCCAAAAAATGCATTCCTCTTGAGCATATACACACTTATGAAATATGTGAGTCAATTATAATGGATCTTCCATCTCAAGATGTAAATAAGGTAATATACATTGAGTGCACATAGATGCATATCAAGAAAAGAAACCATTACTAAAGGAGCCATTAAAACCACAATAACTATTTTCATTTGAGCTTTCTTTATTGGTCAACACTGAGCAAAAATATGGGCATGTTTCCAATTAGTATGATAGTGATGATGATACCACTCATGATATGATAGATGTAAAAATGTGTGTACTAAAATTTTATCCATGTGATCACCTTTCACATAACTTGTTTGAACCCATAGATCTTGGTACATGTAAGATCAATTCACTTGTAAAGGATACAAATCTAAATATAGATAAGGGGAACACAATCATAGAAGATGAGCATGTAAATTCTTGTTACTCAATTCATCCCTCTTGGTTAAAAACATTAAGCTAAAATTACAAGGGTCAAATGTAAATATAGCATGCGAACCATTTGGAGTCTTATATAGAGGCTTCACAACTGACCAAAAGGTAGAATTATTACTATATTTCAAATAATAAGTATCATTTAAAAAGACTAAATAATGAATATTTGCATATTACTATTAATATTGATGGGGTATATGGCCACCATATCTAGTTTGATAAGAAGAAGTGGGATACAACTTGTGGTAATAAATTCCTCAAATAATTGGGACACACTATAAATGAACTCATATATTCTCCATTGATGCAAAAATCCCATGGATACATTTGGTTACCTATTACTTGTGGTCCTAAAGTAATCCAACCACATATCCATATGCATTTACACTCATAATTATTTTTCTATACCAAATGAAAGTAGTAATTGACCAAAGTTAACAAAGGCATCTCCTTTTATCTTGAAGGAAAATTTTAATACATATTTAAAATTATAGAATTACATCTTCTAATATACATTAAAATGTGAGGAGGAACATGTTTTGTACCTTTTCAACCTATCCAATCATGATTCAAATAATGTAAATGATCAAAATTAAGGTTGTAATGTTCACAATGTGGGGAGATATCTATGACCATCCATTAAATGGCATCATAATATGATCTTTCCTCATCACAAAAAAACTTCAAAAAATACCAAAAAAATCAAAACATTAAAAAATCTAAAAATATTTTTGGCACCTACATGTTCTATTGTCTCCTTTAAATCTATATTTTAGTTCCATGTTGAGGGATATCATATAATTTAATCCTATATATATATATATATATATATATGTATGTATATATAGATACATGATTCTATACACTTATGGGTGTTAGGATTTCCCTCTACTCATGTCACCAGGATGTTGGGTGAATCCATCTTCTATGATCTTGACACTACTAGGTTATATCATTCTATTGTCACATCACACCATCATGATTAAACTTACATATGTACTAACACATGCCTATTATCCATGCTTATATATTATACATGGTAGTTGATATGCTATGCACTTGAAATGTTTTGATAACACATTGAATGAATGGGCTACTACGATATGTTTATGCCAATTATTTATGCTTTTAATATATATATATATATATATATATATATATATATAGATACATGATTCTATACACTTATGGGTGTTAGGATTTCCCTCTACTCATGTCACCAAGATGTTGGGTGAATCCATCTTCTATGATCTTGACACTACTAGGTTATATCATTCTATTGTCACATCACACCATCATGTTTAAACTTACATATGTAATTACACATGCCTATTATCCATGCTTATATATTATACATGGTACTTAATATGCTATTCATTTGACATGTTTTGATAACACATTGAATGAATGGGATACTATGATATGTTTATGCCAATTATTTATGCTTTTACTTTATACACTTAAGTGTTTTACCTTGATATTATCTTACTTGTTTGAAATTTGAATATACTCCATTGTAAGTGGCCCATGTGCCTATGTTTTCCTTCTTGGATAATGGAATATGACATTGATTGTTGTATGAACATTTAAATGTTATTACTTATTTTGTGGACACTTGACTAAGTCACATCCATTTGATTTTGTGACATTTGAACATGCATGTTATTTGTGATCTCCTTGGACCATTACCTTTTGACTTGATTTTGAGTGCTCTTATGTGTGTGATTGTTTGCTTGTTAAGATTATACTATTACTACCTAGACATTACCATGATCTTTATCATGCATCTTAGGTTGACATCTGATCATATTGGTTCTATGCAATTTAATTAGACATGTTCATTCTATATAATACATGGTTACATTCACAAATTTTATAGTTGTCTTACCCATTTGAGGTGAGGTAACTTCCATTCTTATTTTTTCTCTCACCTCAAAGGTAGGGAATATTAGTGGGGACATGTCATATTGAAATGGATTTCACACATTCATAGTTTGTATATTATAGTGGGGGAATGATTTGGAAGCATGTTATCCACACTCATTCAGTATATGGTACTTATATTAGTTTGCCTATTCATTAGAGGCATGTTATATGGACATGGATTCCACACATTTATAGTCTCTAGATTACAATAGGGGTATGCTTTGGAAGTATGTTCACCACACTCATTCAATATATGGTACTTATATTAGTTTAGATTCAGTGGAGGCATGTCATATAGACATGGATTCCACACATTCATAGTTTTTAGATTCAGTGGGGGCATGCCATATGGACATGGATTCCACACATTCACAGTTTCTAGATTCAGTGGGGGCATGCTTTGGAAGCATGTTTTCCACATCTATTCAGTATTAAACACTCTTGATTACAATGGGAGCATGTTTTGGAAACATGTACACATTAGTAATTATATCATATTTCATATTTATCTATATATAGTGGGGGCATGATTTGGAAGAATGTCTTCCATAGTTATATAGTTATCCAAATTGGCCAAAACACATAGTTAGATGATTTTGATTCATGGTTTTGGAAAAATTATATACATTGGTACCATTATTATACATATTTTTAGCATGAGACATATATAAGGTGCATATGTTATGCAACATGTTACTAATATTTTAAAATCTAAATAAATTTTAGATTCTAAAACCATTGCACGTACTGATAACCTGTAGAATTTAATGGACTTATTAAACTAATCTACTACAGTATTTGGTTTACCTTTTGGTATGGTTGAGGTGATAAAATCACTAAAACTTGTTAAGTTTTTAGGTTAGGATTGATCATTAAATCTAAATAATTTATAAGTATCATTGGGTTACATGATTGAGCTAATTTCAAATGCCAGGTGACAACTCACTTTTGCTCCAAAGTTGGGGGCATGTGCATTCAAATCTCTCTCTCTCACATTATATATTTCCTTGGATATATGTACTTTAAATCTTTATCTATATTTATCCTAGTCTTAGTTTTAGAGCCTTATAATGATACATATTTTGCAAAATAGCTTGCTAATAAGCAAGGCCATTACATCGACACACATGTGTACTCTTAATCCTTGCTCTTTAAATTTCAATCTATTTCAAGTACTTTAAACCCATATTATATTCATTGATTTTATACTATAATATGATCTTAATTTTAGGTTAGTCACCAAGAACACAATTAAATTAAACTCAATCAAATCACTCAAATTTAACTCAAGAAAAGACAAGGTGTGCATACACACCCAAGTACTTATTCCTTTCCTTTAAACAAGGAATTTCATTAATAGATTAAAGGGGGGGGGGAAATGTAGATGATATTTTGTGATTATATATCTCCTTAGTCTTGTACACTTGGTAAACTCAGGCCTTGGCTATTAATTTTAGTTCTACACTCTCTTTGCCTCCACAAGACTCACATCTACTCTATCTTGTGCCCCTTGGCCTATCTCTTAGTCTGACCAATCTTATATTTATGGCACATACATCCTATCTTATGTGGAATTCTTAATATGTAATTATCTTCCACCTCTTCGAGTTTTGAGCTTGTACCTACTCTCTTTCTCCTTAAACACTAATGTTTGGGACATACAATAGTGTTGATGTTACTATCCTACCTTGATGCAAGTGTCTAGTTCCCTAAAGTCATCTAATTTGAAAATGAAATGTATTCTAATGTTAGCTTAAGTGATTTAATGGGAGTTATCTCTTGATAAGATTGGTATAAATATAATATCAACCGTCATTTATTCCTCACCTAGAAACCAAACCCAAGAGACTGAGGCACTTATCAAAATCACTCTATCAAATTTTCAATTGATCAAAATCTTCCCTATATATAAACCACTCATTTTTACAACACATCTATAGGTTTGAAGTACTAAAGGTGTAGTCATAAGGTCTTATTTTCTAATTTAAAATCTAGGTCATTGTTATACTTTATTTAGACATATTGCATTATTCACACACAAACCAACATGTAAGGGATAACTACATGATTCTAATGACCTATTCTAGAGTATTGGCTATGTAGGAAATATCCTTTAATATTAGGGTCATTATAGGCCAGTTCAACATTGTGTGCCCACTAACTCATTTTCCCCCAAGGTCAAATTGAAGATAAAAAGCTATGGTTTTGCCATTTCAAAATGAGTGATAAACCATGAACCATATATGAATGCACCAGAGTAAAGGCAAAGCCAAACCCAAAAGCATCTAAGTGGTTACATCATATGTTAGTAGATATCCATACATGACACTAGCATAAAACCCAAATAATAACATCAATGCAACCATATAGGGCTGATGTATCTATCTAAAGAGCCAAAGGAACCAGATCTAGAATAAAAAACTATTCTAGAACCATCTTCCCACTTAATATTAGCCTTATCTAGATCTAAATATGCATTATCATCAAAATAAGTTAAGTACATCACTTCTTTGTCATTTATATATCTAGCATAATTGTATTTTCCATTAATACCTTATCTTAGTTTAATAATTTCAATATATGGTACATCTAAGTTTAGAATTTAATTAGCCTACTATATATATGATATTAACCCTTGTGCCCTATCATTTTTATATTATTAACCCTATCTACCCAAGTAGGATCCTTATCTAAAAAAGGGTTAAAAAATCCCCCTATTTGATCTAGTTAGTAGGGCTAAGAAAACATAAGTTTAGGTATCTTCTAGGGTATAGGAGTTGAGTACATAGCTTGAAAAATCACAAGCAAAGGCTAGTCAAACATGGAGGGAAGTCAGAAAGGCACAAACACACATATCTAAACTCAAGGCTTCACTACTAACATATAGAGATAAATATAGTTACAAGGTGATTATGCTCCATTCTTATAAGTGTTAAGGTTGCTTGGATCATATTATCCAAGTACATGTAGTTAAAATAAAATTTCACATAGAACATGACAAAGATCAATATGTATTTAGATTTAGAGGCCTTGGGGTTGAGGTATAAGGCTGTGACACATATTAGGGGATAGATTCCCATGTACAAAATGGTTGTTTCCCCACAAGCTATAGAGGATATGTGAAAAAATCATTCCCCCACACCTAAATCATTATTTATGTGGGCCATCCCTATGTTTTATACATATGGATGGATAATATATTTTATACTTTATTATATGTGAATGTACAATTAGTATATTTTATCATTTGGTGAAAAACCATAAAAGATAAAGGAAATAAATAAAAAACTTATATAATAAGTGAGATAAAGTTTTATCTTATAAAAAACACATGATAAAAATTTGCATTAATCAATGTGTATGATGAAAAATATTTTCAATAAATTGCTTATAGGAAATGAAATAATGGGGAAAAGGATAAGGATAAGTAAAGAGGGATCCCTATTCACCCACTCCTATCAAAACTCTTTGAATTATCAATATTATCTTAAATATGCATTCATCATTAAGAAATAATTTTGGTTGTTTAGGAAAAGGAAAAATAAATGAAAATAAGAACAATGGATATGATGAATTAATGACATAAAAAATGACAACTCAAATAAATACATATGTGTAGACACCAAATCTTAATGATATAACACCCTAGTCATGTACATTTGGTAAATACATATCATGGTTGTACACTTATGTTATAATACCTTCCTACTGAGCAAAGGCATGTGTTCACTATCTCTTTGTGCCTAATTACTTATCTTTTAGTTGACCATTATTATTCTAATGACTAGGCCTCCTATACTATGTAAAATTTTCTAAACCTGGTCATTATCCTTTTCTATCAGTTTTGAACTTGTACTTATTTTATAGCTTCTTGAAAACTTGTATCCTAGCTAGACACCTATGTTGATGTAGGCATCCCTTTTCTAACTAAGTGTCCAGTGCCAAAAAATCATCCAATTTGAAAATGAATAATATCCTAAATGTTGGCCTAAGTGATTTAGTGTGATTTATTTTCAAAAGGGATTGGTATATATATAATACCAACATTCACTCATTCCTCACCTAACATATACTGGGAATGTATAAGGTAACTTACTAAGAGCACTCAATTAATCATTCAAGTGAGAAAACCTATCCTATTCATCCCTATTTCCATATCATTCATATGAGCACTATCTCTATAGGTCTAAAGTACTAAAGGAGCATCCCATGATTCATATTTGCAAAGTTACAATTTAGGTCACTATATATACTTACTTATCACACATTGCATCTTTATGCACACATAAGATAACATGTAGGGGAGAACCACATAAGTCTGATTCCCTCTTTAAAGTATTGGTTATCTACATAGTTCCCATTGATAGAGGTGTCCTTGGGGCAGCCCAACACTATATGCCCACTAACCCATTTTACCATAGTCACTCAAAGGGTGAGGAAGATAGGGTTTGAACATTTGATGATGAATGATAACTTGTGTGCATGATCTGTATACATCAAAAGAAAGTTGATGAAAAACCTAGAAGGCTTTAGTTGGTCACACCTAGATTCAGTCACTATTTTATACTAGACACTTATGTATAACTCAGACACCCATGTTGATACAAATGTCTATATCTGATGTAAGTGTTCGAGGTCATCAAATGAAAATTTATAGAATATATATACTATTCTAGGATCCTGATCTAGTCCAATAGCCTATTTTAGCTTAGATTTGCATGCACATAATAAATCAACTAAGTACTATTATTTTTAATTTCTTATAATATCAATAAGTATCTATAAATTTTATTTTTGGAATATCTCAATATTTAAATTTAGAATATCATTTATTTGAGTTTGTAAATAAATTCGCCTACTATAGATCTATTTATCACCCTTTTACTTATTCATTTCTTATTCTTAACCATAAAATGTAATGAAAAGTGATTAAATCAATTGGAATAGTTGGGTGAAAAATGCACATAAGCTGATGAACACTTATGAGTTTATCAAGATCACATTAAACAACCATATAAAAAAGGTCCAACCATGTGAGTTCACTATGGGTAACCTAGTACAAAAATAAAATTAAAAAAACACTAATGTAGAAAAATAAAAGAAAGGAAAGTTCGAACTAAATTAGTTGGGACCATTTATAGTTATATAAAAATTAGAAAAGAGCATGTACCACCTATCTACACTTGAAGGAAAACTTCTCAAAATCCTAATGAATATTATGCACTTGTGTAAATATATTAATTGAAACATTACAAAAATACCAAAAAATTAAAAACATTGAAAATTTAAAAAATATTCAACATTTACATATCTTATTAGCTCATTAGAATCTATGTTTTTTATTCCATGTTGGTAGATACATATCTTTTTTCTTAATATACACATACGTTTCACACATATTTTGAGTGTGGTACAGGCATACCCACAGACATGATATATACATATATAGATGTTGGATCTTCCTTCTACTCACATCACAATATCTTAGGGGCATCTGATTATTTGATGATGATACACCTAGGTTATGTTATTCTATGATCATTTTACATTATCATGTTTGAGCTTATGCACTTTACACATGCCTTTATCCATGATTATATCTTTCATAATATACTTGATATGTTATGTACATAACATTTTTTGCTAAAACATATATCCAAGGACTATTGTGATATGCTTATGTTGGTTTCTTACAATTCCACATTTTCATTTTTACACTTCCTCGAGTGTATTCCTTGCTATTATCTTGCATTATATTTATTTTTTGATAATTTTATTATGATCCATTTCTTGTGGCCCCCATGCCTATGCTTGCCTATTTTGACATTTGAATATGTCATTATTTTTTGTATGTGGACATTTGAATATGTCATTCTATGCTTTATAAACATTTCACTAAGTCATGTCCCTTTAGTTGTGAAATAATTAAAATTCCCCTTGTATGAGGTATTCTTGGACCATTGCCTTTTATTTTGCCTTTAAGTGATCATGGGTGTGTGCTTGATTTATTACTGAGCTTGTAATATTACTCTCTAGACATTTCCATGATTTATATCATGCTTTTTAGGACTTGACATGATCACATTTTACATGTTTCAATGATATATCTACCTAGACATGCTATTATTATATGCTACAATATCCATACATAAATTATACAATATCTTATCCTTTTGAGGTAAGTTAACTACTAGTTTCTACTTCCCATCACTTAAAATGTGGGGGGGGGGGCATATCAATGGGAGCATTTCCTAGAGGCATGACTTCCACATTTTTCATAGTTTTAATTTATAGTGGAGTCATGCTATGAAAACATGTTCTCCACACTTACACTAGTTCTTAGATTCTATAGATTCAATGGGGGCATGTCATGGGAACATGTCCTCCACACTTGTACAAATTTCAAATTTAGCCAAATTTCATAGTTATATGATTTAGATACACATTTATGGAAGCATTATATACATTAGTACCATTATTATACCCATGTTTCAATGTGACACATATATGAGGTGCATATGCCATACAAAGGGAACCTAAAATTTCAAAATCAAATCAAATTTTAGATTTCAAATACTACTATGGACTGTTATCATACCCATGATGGACTTTTATGGATTTTTATTGAGCTAATTTACTGTAGTAGTTGGTTCACCTTTTGTCAAGGTTGAGGTGACTAAATCACTCAATCTTACCAAGTTTATAAGTTAGACTTGTTTAAATAGTCTAACTTCACTAGATTTATAGGATGTAGTGATTATATCATCCCTCCTCACTAGATTTATAATGTGATTTGATTGGATCACTCATATTCTCTTGGATATAAGTACGATTGGGTTGTATGAT
The DNA here is from genome assembly GCA_037957365.1 of Torreya grandis. NCBI lineage: Eukaryota > Viridiplantae > Streptophyta > Pinopsida > Cupressales > Taxaceae > Torreya > Torreya grandis. The sequence goes on along the minus strand of JARHVA010003700.1, from coordinate 1,493,842 downwards.
TGAGATAAGATCAATGGCCATGTGGTAATTCACCTTTTCACCAATATTGGGGGTAGGTTTCCCTCCTATATATATATATATATATATTCACTTGTAGGTTTCCAAATTGTCTTAATTTTAGCTTTAATGCTTCACAATGAAGCATCTCTTCAAATAAAATTACCAAAATGTAATAGGGTTGCATCAATACACAATTTACCTCTTGACCTTGCTCTCTTTAATTTAAATAATTTCAAATTATTTCTATTCTAGATTATATTCACTGATTATTTATCATAACATACTCTTTGTTGTAGGTGAGTCACTAATAAAGCACTCAAGCTGGACCCACATAAATACAAGGTGTGTTATATGCACACAACTTGTATTTGTAAATTACTAGTTTAAAAGAAACTAAATATAGACACTAAATCTAAATTATATAACACCTTAGTCTTATACATTAGGTGAATAACCATCATGGTTGTACCCTTTAGTTTTAAGGCCTTCCCACTACTAAAAGTCTCACATTCACTATCTCTTTGTGCCTCATTGCTCATATCTTTATCTGACCATTACTAGTGTGATGACTAGGCTTCTTAGATAGTGCAAAATGATCTAAACCTGATAATTATCCTTATTACTAGTTTTGGACTTGTACCTATTTTCTAGCTTATTCTACACTTGCATCCTAGACAAATGCCTACGTTAACACGTGTGTCATGTTTAAAACTAAGTGTCCAGTGCCCAAAAGTCATCTAATGTACAAATGAAAGTATCTTAAGGGTTAGCGTACATGCTTTAGTGCAAGATATTTTCAAAAGGGATATATATATATATATATATATATATATATATATATATATATATATATATATATATATATATATATATATATAATACCAACCCTCATTCATTCATCACCTAGAATATACCAGGAACTCACAAGGAAACTTACCAAGAGAACTCAATCAACCATTCAAGTGAGTAAACCTATCTTATTCATCCCTATTTCCATATTAGTCATAGGAATATTATCCCCATAGGTATATAGTACTCAAGGAGCATACCATGAGCCTTATTTTATAGGTTATAAGCTAGATAAATGTATGTAATTTATTATCACACAATACATCCTTATGCACATAAAAGCCAACTTTTAGAGGAGAACTACATAACTCTAAGGTCCTCTTTAGAGTATTAACTATGTAGGTAGTGTCCATTAACATAAGGGTCCTTATGATATCTTGACATTATGTGTCCACTAACCCATTTTTCCCACAATCACTCCAAGGGTGAGGAAGCTAGGGTTTGATCATTTGCAGAAGAGTGACAACCTATGCATGTAATCTATATACATAAGAAGAAAGGCAACAAAAAAGCCAAAAGGGTTCAATTGGTCACACCTAGATCTAGTCACTATTATATACTATACACACATGTCCAAATTAGACACTAGCATTGATACAAATGTCTAGATATGATGCAAGTGTTCGAGCCACATAGTGAAAATTTTTAGAATCTGATAACTATTCCAACACCTTGATCCAATCCACTTCCAACCTATTTCAGCCCAATTCTGCATGCACATAGTAAATCAACTAAGTAATCTTATTTTAAATTTATTGAAATATCAATTAATATCTATAATCTCTATTTTTGGCATATCTCAGTATTTAAATTTAGAATATTATTTATCTAAGTTTACAGATAAATTGGCTTATAATACATCTATTTATCACCCCTATGCTTATTTATTTCTAAATTCTTAACTATAGATAACCCCACTTATCTAAATTTAGGGTTCAATAATATTAGCTACTATATTTTGTGCAATTTGTGCCTCAATTTAGGTCAAATTTGTACCATAAATTGATGGTTTTTGACTTTTTTTCACCAAAATTCTAAAAAAATTACATCAATTTTGGCAACACAAATTTGATGTATGGTAAAAATGACTATATGTTTTTAATTATTATATATACTTATTTATAAATATAAATATATATAATATTATATATTTGATTATTATTTATTTTATATATATATATATATAATATTATTTTATAAATATATATTGTATATATAAATATAATAAATTACTATGAATTTGATCAAACATTCATAAATTATTATTTAAAATTTTATAAAAATCTTTGATACAATTATATCCAAAAATATAGTTGTAATAAATAATAAATTTATAGCTTATGATAATTATATATACTATAATATACAATGTTGGAGGGAGTAAAAACAATCCAATCCCCCTTTTATTTTTTTAAAAAATAAATGAAGTCCTAAATCATCACCATCCTACTCCTCATGTTATATATAATCACCAGGGATTTATATGTGTATAATGAGGCATCTTATAGCTTGATATTGTCACTGATGTACTCAATGTAATCAAGATCCTCATCATTAGGTTTTGGAGGAGGCAAAACCTTCAACACATGATGAACATGGGGAGGATGTGATGGTCTTGCACTTGTCATGCTACTCGATGTATGAAAATAATGAGGCACATATGATCTGGACTTAAAATACAATTAAAATTTAGAAAATGATTAATTTAAATACTTTAATTTAAAAAATAAAACTAAAAATTATACCTTTACACTAAGTTCCTTGTAGTAGATGAAAGACATTGACTAGGCCCAACCTCATCATCTCACAAGTCCATATCATTAGTGGGCCTATTATCAAAACCAAAACAAGAAAATAATATTATAATTAATTGAAATCCTTTAGTTTAAAAATTAAAATGAAAAAATATAACTCCACATCAGATCCCTAGTAGTAAAGGAAGGATGTGAACTTGTCTTAACATCATCCTCCTACAGGTCCATATAACTTGTACATTTGTAATAAAAAGTCCCAAAAAATAAAAAAATATTATAAAAGTGTTAGAAGTGATGTTCTTGATTCCTTAAAAAGACTACTATATCATCTAGGTAATCTAGAATCATATTGTTAATAAGCCCTTTAAAATCACTATCCATTGCCCTTTCAAAAGTTTATCCTACATTGGACAATTTGATGTAGAAAGCTATATATAGACTTATCATTTAAATGAAAATAAGAAATATGTTCATCACTCTTACCTCTGCCTTCACATCTATTAGCTTTGACTTGTAGAAGTTATCTACATTGAAACTTTATCTCTCATCAAATTTGTCCTCCTCTACTTAGACTTTATAAACTCCTATATATCTTGAAAATGCATTTGACATTCTTTGTATACCACATTATTATGCATTTGTATCCCTGTTCCACTCTATTGACAATATACAACACTGATTTCGCTTGAATTTTATAGTTTAATCAATTTAAACTCTCAACAAAAGCTTCAAGAACCGTTACACAAGTGTTCATTAAATTTTTGTTCTTTATAACTTACAATATTTTTACTCTACCTGTAGTAACATTCAATTTATACCTATAGCATCTACCAATCACTCTACCCAAAGCACACACAAAAACATATTTATATCAATTCCCAATGACTTTCATTGGTTACATCTTGTTCAATATGCACTCTGATGTTAAAACTTTAAGACTAGGTCTAAAGAAATTTCAAAACCTAAGAAGAGTTATTTTCCCTCTATATTTCACTAATGGGTTTCAAGGAAAATTAGAGATTGGACAATGCCTGAACCCATTGATTCCACCTTCTCAAATAAATTCTCTTCCTAAAGTTTTGTCTAAGGATTTTACCCACTTAAGAAAGAGACAAACATGTGAATTAATTAAACACATTCATATAACCCCATGAGACTCACCAATCCATAGTGAAATGACATAATTTATCTCTAAATATTTTTCCTTTGATCTTTGAGATTTACTCCAAGTTGACTATGACTTGATTATAACATGCATTTGTTTAGCCTTTAGGATTAGACTGTCTATACATGCATGATTTCTAACATAACACAACTTTTAGTAATTTGTAATGCCTACTTTGACTCGATACATATCAAATAGTGTTTGTAATCAACATGCACTTACAATATTTTTTAAATAACCTTGATATTAATGTGTGGGTCTCAGATAATGAATTCTTAAATTGAACTAGGACTACAATCTTCTTATCCAAAAATCTATGGACAATGTCTTAAAGGCCTTAAAACATCACATATATAAATTATTCATTCATTGAATCTATTTCATGTATCTTAATTCATCCTTTCTTATAGGATTTTCTTTGACTATGACTTTAGACACATAACACTATAGGTCTAAACACAATTTACTCAATATTATTTAATGAGGTTGAACAATCAAAACTATAAATCTCTCTAAAATATGCACAAAGAACTTACCAAGCATAGATGTTTTTAAAACTACCTTCCTCAAAATCATATTGATGCAATAAAAGTGTTCTCAGTTTCCTACTCACATTTTAGCAACAAACATAGGCCTCTATTTGATTATTTTCCATAATCAACCTTGATTGAACACTCAAAAGTAAAGGTTCAGTTAACACTAAATGCATGAATTTTAGGTTCATCAATTACATAAAAATTAGATTTAAACTTATTTCTTTCCTCATATACACATTCTTTAAAACCATATTGAGACTCAGTTTCCAAAAGAACACATAACAATAATGCATGTTTAAAGCATTTGTCTATAAGCAATTTATAAAGTAAAAGGATCTTCACCACATAGGTAATCCACTCACCATTGTTACCAAAAATTTACCCAAAATGTGTCCTTATTTTATTCATTTCAAATTCTCTATTTGCACATTCACAATATTGCTCAGACAGTGAACACAAAGATTGTCAATAAGTTTCTAAAATAACCAAACTATACATTTATATTTGGGTTTTACCAATTTTTTTTACATTATAAATACAACCCTATACTGACTCTCATACATTGAATTTTTTTACATATTGACTAAACAACTATCTCTATAAAAGACTCAAAAGATTCCTATAACTAATTCTTGTAACTACCATAACTAATTTCTTGCAAGCCTCCAACTCATTCTTTAAATTACCACATTTAGGCTCACAAAATCATTATGTATTAAAATTCACTCAACCAAATATTCTATATTTTTTTTAATCAATCCCTTAAAGACTCAATACTTATCATTAAAAAAATTGACCTAACACCTAGAGAACACTAAAATAGGGTCCTAGAAGGATTCCAAAACACCTAAACATCTAAATCAAACCAAAAGGTGAAACTAACCAAGATGACCCTACATCATACTACCAAGGGGAAATAAAAACTCTCCATAAAAGCTATAAACAATGCTTTCAGGATGTGATTCACTTGCAGACCTTTGATCTCCTCCTTTACTTGGCCTCCTAGATCCCAAGGCCTCTTTGAAACATACAAGCCTTTGTGATGCTTTCTCATGATGGCTCCTCCCTTGTTATTTTTTTCTTGTTCTTCCTCTTTCCTTGCTTCTTCAATATATTCATGGGTAGCTACTACTCACTTCCTTGCTTCTAATAACCTAAACATGAAAAAAACATGTCAATCAAAATCACCTCCTACTTCCTTTCTTAGAGTTCATCTTAACTCAATATTATCTATAATGGCAGTTCATCTTGAATCAATATTGTCTCCAATTCCAATTGAATTATCATGATGCTCTTTTGGTCTCCTATGAGACTCAAATCACTTGTCTCTTCCATTATTTACTTCCATAACTTTTCTTCCTATGTTGTATAGTCAGGGTTTTTTTAGTGGTGAATCTTTACTTATCTATGAATATTCTTTTTTTTTAATTTAACATTTCATAATTTTTATGGAGTGCTGACAGGGTGGGATCACCTAAATTTTTGGGGTCAAAGTTAATTTTGAGGATAGGTTCACCTACATTTGAATATAAATTTCCTCATATAAATGTAATTTGCTGGTACCTTAAAAGCCAATCTAGAGGATTTTGCCACATACTGTCAAGCAACTTTAAGAATTTTTTTGGTGGTTTGTATTTAAATTCCTAGGAGGGCTTCAAGAATTAATAGTTTAGACTTGAAGCAAGGTGGGAAACATTTTTTTACAATATTATTTTTTAGTATTTTTAAACTATTATTCCATTTATTAATCTTGAAGTTCCATCATGACAATTAAACATAAGGGAAATTTATAGGTGTTCAACTACATTATATAAGTGTAAGCACCTAATTGCATCCTAAAAGTGTAGGCATCTGATGGTAGCCTATGGGTGCTTAACCATAATATTCTATCACCTATAACTCAGCTCACATCCTACCATCATTTGACCATAGCTTACAGGTTATGGGTAGAGGCCAATAGGCTACTGATGATCACTCATAAATTTTAGGCACACACTGGTAGTCTATGGGTGACCACTAAAGTTTGTTGGTATCTATCTATAGACTACTAACATCCACCAGTAGTCTATGGGTGACTGCCAATAGTCTATGGGAAACTATCAGTAGGCTATGGGTGACTCCCAAAGTTTGTTGGTATGCATTTATAAACTATAAACATCCACAAGTAGTCTATGGGTGATTATTAGCAGTCTAGGGATGACTGATAACAACCTATGGGTGACTATCAATAGTCTATGGGTGACTGTTGGTAGTCTACTAGTGGTCTCATATAGCCTGGTAATAGGTACCAGTAATGGTAGGCTATAGGTGATCACCAATAAACTACAAGTGAACCATGCCAAATTACATACAAATGAGGTCATTCTAGAGGCAATCACCATCATGTTTGATTGTTGTCATGGTTCCTTATCTATCAGTCAAGCATCTTTGTTTATTGTCAATCATCTTCATTTTGATGTTAATCATCTTTCGTCTATGGCTCTATAGACTAGATAATATGGTATCTACTAAAAATGTTAAGGCCTCTAAGAAATTTAAAAAACAAAATAACTTATTATCTTATTTTAGCTAGACACTAAACATAGGTATTGTACTTTCATTTAACTAGTGCTTTTTATTCATTGGCTTGTGTTAAAGTTAAATAACAATTAAAATGTCTATTTTTTTTGTGTGCAGAACCCACTAATTACTCTTTTGAATAATTGTCTCTACAAGAAGACATACCTGGGAATAAATTTAAAATGCCAAACAAAGGTACTAACTCATAGATTACCATTTTTTAATTAATTAAATATTCTTTTCAAGATTCAATAATAATGACAAGGCCTAAAATAATATTACATATAGAACCCATTGATAAATGTATCTAACATCAACAAATCCTTGAATTGGAAAGACTTGTGAATGAAATTCCAAACATAGGTACTATATATAGATATTATTTGATTTAATGTTTTTTATTTATTTGTACTTTAGTATTGGCATTTATTAAAATGTAATGTCACATAATTTTTTTGCATGTAGAATTCAATGATAAAAGTATTGAAGACTTGTATAATGATTTTGAACATATACGCCCCAGAAAGAAGCCACTTAGAAAGAAATACCCTCTTTCCCACCGAATTCAAGCAAATGGAGATATCACATCATAACTAGTGGTGTAGATGATGATTTCACAACACCAAATGAAAGATCTCCTCACCCAACACAATATTTAGATGAGACTACTACACAGGAAAAATAATCTTTAGTTGAAAAAGGCACAAAAAAAGTCATTCAAAAAGAAATACCCATTATCCCATTGAATTCAAGGAAATGGAGATATCACATCATAAGTAGTGGTGATGTGATGATTTATCAACACCAAATGAGAGATCTACTCACCCAACACAATATTTAGATGAAATAACTACACAACAAAAACAATTTCTAGTTGAAAAAGGCACAACAAAAACTATGTAGAAGAATAAAAAATACATGAATAATTGGAAGGTCATTTTAGTATGAGTGGGCATCTAAATACCCATTTATTGAACTTGTATAGGTAAAAAATAGTACTGACACACCAACAAAATGAAAATGCATAATATGTATTTATAAATTTGGTAAGGACCACAAAATGCAACTCAAGTTGGATACATTTAAAAAACATTGTGGCAAAATATGAGTTAGTAAAAGACAAAGATGGAAATATCAAAAAAATAGTGAGAAGGAAAAATGAAGAAGAGTGCATGCATCAATATTATGCAACAAAGTATCATAAACATCAAAAACACCTCATTGAGAAAGAAGGAACAATTAAATATCAATTTAGAAAGGTTGCTTAGTTTAATTTGCTTGCCAAAAATATACAATTTTCAACTTTATATCACATTCTAAAAAGAGGAAGACTAAACTCTAATTTTTTAGATTACAAGATTTTATTTTAGTAGATTAGAATGCACAACATTCCACATTCACATTGGTCTGATACCAGTGCTTAGGAGATGACAAAATTCCCTATAATGATTGAAAAGGAGGATTTGAAAGAAAAAGTAAAATCAACAAGGTTTATATCACTGTCCATTGATGAGGTAACAACAATTGATAATACACCATGGGTATGCATGAAAGTATATACATTTTATAATTATTCAAGGCAACTTTAGATTTTATTTATACATAAAATGACTACAAATTGTAATGCTAAAAACCTTTGAAAATTGGTTATTTCTAATTTGAAGGATATTGCTGGGATGAGTTACCATGTTATAGGTATTAAGTTAGTGTGTGTTGGTGTAGATGGTACATCAATAATGTAGGGGAATAAAATAGTTTTGTGTGTTTGCCTACAAACATAAGTTGCCTCATATATGACTTGAATCCATTACATGGCACATAAAATGAATCTTTCTTATAAAATTGTAAGCGCATTCAAAAATGTCACAAAAGTGGAGGAGCTAATCCATGATTTACACACATACATGTCATACAGTCTAAAATGGTTTTTAGAGTTTCAAAAATTTTAAATTGGAGTGACTAATGGAAACAAACTATTAAAAGATGTAGATACTAGATGGATTTCAATGTATGAGCCTGTACGTAGAATATTTGAATAATATCAACCATTGGCTAGTTTTATGTTCAAGTAAAGGATGCAGGTTGACAAGGAAAAAGTTTTATTGAACTGCTTGACAGATTTTGAAACTTTTTTTACATTATGTGGTATTATTCCCATGTTGAAAGAAATGATTTTTTTGATGAAACATGCACAAGAGAGATCAATATATATTGTGGACTTCATAAAGTTGAGGAAACATGTTTGTTTATCACTTGATATATTATACTACTCGAATGAAAGTTTTAAGGGACCAATATTTGATAGTTGGGAAAGTTTAACAAATCTAAAGGACCCTCAAAACTATTTAAAATTCAATATTCATGATCATCTTTGTATTTCTATTAATGGAAAGCAGATATCATTACACACTCTCTAAAGATGAAGTAATGTAGTTGGATCAGAATTTGAAGAAGTACCTGTAACAAGGGTTCTATATGATAATGTCATATGTGATAAGTGAATAAAATTGAGAGACATTTAAAAAATCTTATCTACTAAAATTTGAGATCATTTTCAAAGTGATGACTTGCTTGAAGCCATGGGCATGGTGAATCCTACATTTTGGAATGGTGTAGATTGTCAAGAACAAATAAGTAATTTATTTATCAAATACATGAGTAATCTCATCAAAAATTTTAGTAAGTCTGAGGAAATCAATGGAGAGGAAGTTAAGGGAATTTTTCAAAATAATTTAATGAATAACCAATCAATAATTTTTGGACTTATAATGGTTGAACAATATCAATTGTTAACTGAACCAATAGAAATAGGTTCTATTACTAGGCTATAAAAGAAACTGTATCAGAGTAGTGTTCTGTAGAAAGAAATCAATGAATATTTTCATGTATATGAATTATGCCAAACATTTATTTTAGGGTCCATGTAAGATGAAAGGGTATTCAATGCATTATATTTTGTTAAATCGAGGCTTCATAATAGATTGGATAAAAATCTTGAGACAAGTTTAAGGTTATATGTTTCAGGTTATGAAGTTGATATGTTTCCATATGATAGAGCAATTTCAATTTAGAGCAATCTAACTAAAAGAAGAGGTGTCATGAATACAACTACCAAAGAAGATAGTGAAACTATAAATGTCAGTCATATAGGCCATACATATATTAGCAATGAAGTATGGGTTACCAGAGGGTTGTTTGAAATAACTAAGTGTTAATTTGTAAAATTGTAATATGTATATGCAAACTACTAAAAAATATTTGTGAAATGCTTGATTGATTAAATTTGAGTTAAGTTGTTTATGAAATGCTTAATTTATATGATCTTATCTTCAGTATTTTGAAATAGTATTTTTTAGTATTTTTTTACATTATGACATGCAAGAAATAGTGCATATTCAACATTCTATTTTTTTCTGATTGTTTGACATTTTTTTGAATAAAATATACATTGTTTAATGAAATTAAATGGTAAATAATATTTTAATAGATTTGAAACCAAATTTACTATAAATCAAAGCAATTAAACATTTTAACAAATTATTACACATTGTAGGATGTAGCCTAATATGAGTAAGGAATCCATAATTACAAAATATATTGTAATATTATAAAACATAAATTTCCAATAATTACAAAACACAAGCATAAAATAACTCAAAAATTTGAGCTCAAACCTTGGTTTCCATTAATTAAACAGCAATATGGAAGAAATTACAAAACAACATTAAACTTAGTCTCATTATCACTATGGATTAATTTGTCCTTGAACTACATGTTTGGTGGTACTGGTAGTGGCTATGCTATCTGTGACTATGAAGATCAAGATCCTAGAATCTTAGAGATCTTTCACTAAAAAATTTATATTGTCAAGATTTGCCCATTCTTCTATAGTAGCATCTCTCAATGAAAGTAATGATGGGTCCACTTTAGCTTTATTTTAAAACAAAACATCAGGATCCAAGCCATTTTCTTGAATTATTTTTCTCAATGTATTATTTTTCTTATTTAATAAAACAAGTTTTTCCTTGAAATAAATTTCTATAGAAATACTTTGCATGCATTCTTTAGATGTATGTTAAGGACAACAACTTGGTTCTTTAGATTGATATATTTTGACTATAAATGATAAAAAAACATTTAATTAATTAAAATTTTTAAAATAAATTTTAATTTAAAAAGCCATCACTAAACTTACCCCAAATTTTTATTTTTCTGCATTCATAAGATCCACCAAGCTTTTGTTTTGTGCCCATTTGTTATAGTATGCTTGGGCTTATACTTTCAAGTTATCAATCTTGTTTAACATGATATCAAGATCATCATCATTAAATATATTATTCAAGACAACACTTCCTAAAACTACTTGGTTGAATAAAACATCAATTTTTACTGGCTGATGCTCTACCGTTGCGTACAATTGATTTCATTGACTATGGTTGTAGAAATGCCCATTTATTTCCTAAATTAATACTTTTGTCTAATGCTCCCAAGTTCTCAATTCATTAAGGTTTGGAAGAATAAAATCATTAACATAATCTTTAGTATTTTCTACCAATAAATTAGAAACAAGAAAAAAAGAATGTTGGTCATCTGTTTGGGGAATCTCCTTCATAGGACTTCCTTCAGTGATTCTAGGTGGAAAATTAGGTGTATAAGGTTGCTATAAAGGATCTATGGGCTGAGATCCATGTGTGATATCATGAGGGTTAAAAAAATCCATGGGCATGCCACTATTAATGCCTAAATACTCATCATCTAGATCAATATTATGAAGAACTGAAGTCCCCATCACATTGGGAAGACCACCAAATAAAAAGTTCAAAAACTCAGATGTTGGGACCTGAACCATGCCACCACTCTAAGCTGGGATAAAAAGACATTTCCTAATACCAATAGTTAAAGGCCCATGATGGGGTGGTGGTAGTGGTGGGATTTTTTTCCTTAAAAAAATGAGTTAAATGGGAATTAAAGTCACTTAAATGACCAATTAAAAAAATCTACTATACTATTAACATTTAAGAAAAAATATATCTATTTACTGCACCTTGTTATTAAAATCACTTAAATGACCAATTAAAAAAATCTACTATAATATTAACATTTAACAAGAAAAGCTTCATATCTATTAGACTTCTTCCTCTTTACAGTGATTACCTTAGCTGCCTCAGCATCCCATCCTCAGAAGGCCTAGATTAATCCAGGGGGTGTCGAGGCCTCAGTTAAGAGAACAAGCCAGCTTCTGACTCCTAGGATAAACCTTCAAAAAATGTGGATGTTGCTATTACTACTACTATTGCTATTGCTATTGGGGAACTCTTAAATCTCTGCCAGACCCAACTGGTGTTTTCAATAAATATTGCATAGGATCTTTTAAACATATATATAGCACAGGTTGATAGAGTTAAAATATTATAATGATAAAATATTATTCAATCAAAGCAAAACTAGTTTATGAAGGTATATCAGTAACATGAGTAGAGGGCTATGTTTGAGGTGTAATAAAACTCTATATTTACTTTCTTCTTATCTCAATTACTATTCGAGCATCTATGGAGTTAATTCTACATCCTCATCCATCTCTATTTATACTAAAGCCTAAAAAAGTTAACGTCCCTTGCTTAGTGCATTTCTTTTGGCCCAACTAGTGTTTTCAATAAATATTGCATAGGATCTTCTATATATATAATAGAGTTAAAATATTATAATGTATATAATTTTTTCTACAAGAAAAAGATATTTTATTTAAAATGAACTAGATCGATATTTATGTAATTATTTGAAATAGACATAGGTAAAATCTCAAATAGAAAACAACTACTCAAACTAACCTCCAATGCTTCAAGGGAGAGTGTGTTGATAAACATTGTAGGATTGAGAGCAGAAGGAACATAGGATGCTTATAAATCTGAAATTACTTTGGAGTATAATGCAATGATATAATTACAACAAGAAAGTTGAGTATGTTCATTGTGCAGAGCATAGTTCAAATAATATTTGATTCTACTATAAATAAAACTACACCAGTCCAATGGTTGAGCACCTAATGTACAAAGAATATAAACCAGAGCCCAGAATGGAATATTGGATGGTCTACCTTGTAAAAAAATTATTGCTTGGAAAATTTCAAGCATTCCCATCAGGAAAGGGGTTTTAACACATTCAATTTTTCATCCCCTTTTACCATGGCATTGAGGATCTATAAAATAAATTAACAAGTTAGAACAACAAAAGTAAAACTATTCAAAAATCATCAATTATAAATTTTACAATACATACCATCCACCTGCAGTGAGTAATGAGTCTCTAAATACTTTTTGTCATCATCATTCAATAATGCCTTTGTGGTGACTAGGTCCCCATCTTTATAAGGTAAACCTGTTAGTCTTTGAATATCCTCTGGACAATTTCTAAATGAAACATTCTGAGAGCCCGAGTTGATGTGAAATGTGGAGGAAGAAGTATTGAAGCTTTACAAGAGAACATTCAACAAAGGAATATCTTTGTCATACTGGGGTATGTAGATAATGCCATTGAACTTACAAGGCTCCACCCAATCATTGTATGTGTCTTATTTTTATAGAAGCCTTTAGATGATGGTGCACGCCAAATTTTGGAAAGTGAGTTTGGGGCTTCTAGCTACCACTATGCCAACACCAAAAGAGGTATGAGAAATAGAAGCCATGGAGTAAAAAAGGGTTTTGGAAGTTGGGGAAAAGAGAAATTTTTTTAAACACAAGAGAAGGGGATAAAATGGCAAAATGCAAAAAATGAGGTGCATTTCAAATATTTATAGGCCCTCAACTCAATAAGGGTGATCATTCATATGATGAAAGAATTCATCGAAGACACTTGTATCATAGCTAAGAGGGCCATATGAGCATCGATCAAAGTACTTCATCTACATAGGCATCCATCTACACAAGTGCCCTCCTACAATGCATAAATGTTCACTTAGTTTACATAGGTATCCATTTGGTTCACATAGGTATTCATCTACATTAGATAGGCATTTTTCTAGTTCACATATGCATTTATCTAGTCTACACAAGAATTTGTCTACAATTCTCTAGTGCACACCTACAACATGCTCCCCTATAATGCATAAGTAGCCATCTACATTGGGAAAAGTCACCCACCTACATAAGCATCCATCTGCATAGGTGCTCATTTATAATTATTTGACATGCATCTATTTTATACAAGCATTCATCTAATTTACATAGGCATTCATCTAATTTACATAGGCATTCATTTGATTTACAACATGCTATTAGTCATCTGTATGGAATATTGTGCACCTATGTATTTCTAGCATTCTCTAATATTACTCATGCATCCATTCATCTATGTGCCTTTAGATATCTCCTACACCATGTTGATATTCATTTGTAAAACATTGATACTATCATTTGACTTTATTTCTTGGTGTTCATCCATGGTTGCAAGCTTTATGTGCTTCACTGCTTGGCATCACATGATTCACCTCTACAATCATACAACTTCCAACTTGATTCACCACCATTATGAAATAGATTCACCTTGGGACTTCCATATATTTTTCTATATGGCCCACTAAAATGAACCCTGTGTATACTCATCCTCTTCACCTTTATCTCCCATTTATGTCTAATAAGACACCTCAACTTGTTACCATACAAACTCTTCAAGAAATTCAACTGGTACTTCCTCTTCCTTCTCTACTACTATACCTTCACCTATGTCAAAAACTTCATTTGGTACTGTCATGCCTTCCTTTTCCTTAACTAACACATTCATTAGCTTTAATGTAATTGAATACAACTCATCTTCAACAACATCTATATCAACATATTCATCAAAAATGACATCAATATGAATACCTTGTTCTTTTTACACTCTCCTTCACTCTTTTTTGGCTATAATCCTTCTCTTTATTGCCTATCATGAGGAATGATACTACTATAAATTATCTATCTTCTTCATCATCCTATAATGGCTCACCTTCTTTGAGATAACACAAGATCGTGTCACCATATTCTACCATCTAATCAATTTTATCATCATTATCATGTTGCTCATGCTTCAATCCTTCTTCACTTGTATGCAAACACTCAAAGAAATCATTAGTAGTATTTTTATGAGGCTTGTTTTCCTCCTTGCATCTTTCTCTACTCTGGATTGCTTTCACTTTCATCACTTATCTTCTTCTCTTATTCATCAATTAATTGAGAGGCCACCTCACCTTATTCTTTATAAACACACTAAATATTGGTCTCAACATTCCCAAGATCTTATCTAGCCTTGCCATTGCCTCTTTCATTTTATCTATTTATTTCTCTCTCTAGCCATATTTTCTTTGCTTCCATCTTCTTTTTTTCCATCTTCTTCTTGTGGTATTATTCATACATCAATCCCTTCATCATTCTCATTATCTCTTCTCTTCTTGACAAGTCTTCCATCTTGTCCTCTCGACCATTCCTTTGGTCTCTTGACTCTCTCTCTTAGAGTCTCTTTCTTGTCCTCACTTAGGAATCTTATTTTCTCTCTTTTCATACCTATAGGACTCTCTCAATCTCACCTATGATCTTATCTCTCTTGGATCTCTCACTAGCTCTCTTCCTCTCTAAGCCTTCTTGGCTAATGGATATGCCAATATCTTTCCTTTCTTACAACTATATTTTTGTCTCTCAATGTACCTACAACTTATTTAAACATTCACACAAAAACATCTCACAACGTCCTTTCATCACATTATCATAATCCTTCATCATGTACTAAACATAATGTTTACCAAAATGTGATTCAATTCTTTCAACAAAACTTAATACATACCTTGCCACATTACCTTTAGGCTTTGATACCACATGATGCAAGGAGCTATATATAGACTTATCATTTAAAATAAAATAAGAAATATGTTCATCACTCTTTCCTCTATCTTCACATCTGTTAGCTTTGAATTATTGAAGTGATATGTATTGAAACTTTATCTCTCATCAAATTTGTCCTCCTCTACTTGGACTTTATAAACTCTTGTATATCCAGAAAACACATTTGACATTCTTTGTGATTTATTATTTTAAATAAATTATATGTTTAATTCCTAAATAATAAATGGGTCTAAGTAGATAAAATTAGTAAATAATGTGCAATATTTAAGCAACTAATTTTATGTAAATAAATAATATTTTTTCCATTTCTAAAAATAGTAATGAGTGAGAGAAAATATGACTTAGCTTATTCTAGGTTGTTACAACTGTGATAGAGTCTAATATTAGAGGAACAACACTGAGACACTATCACAAAATGAGATCTAGAATTCATTTTTTTATTGGATAGGACCACAAAAAATAGGACACCCTATTATCTAATGCTATAGTCTTGGTCTTGATGTTGTTGTCCAAACTACTCACATAGATCTTATTTTTTTGGGATTCCACTCATTATTAATTACTAGCATTTGTGTGAGCTTATGTATCAAATTTTAGATCCTTTTTATCAATGGAACTTCATGTAGAGATAATTTTTTATGTTTTTGTGTCTTTTATACAATTAAATAGAACTTTGGTAAATAAATAAAAGGGGTTAGTGTGTAAAGGATATGCTAGATGCAATTCACACCCCATGTGTGGGCATGCTACCTACATACCAATACTCTGAGGAGAGATCAAGCTATATGTATTTCTCCCATTGAAGTGATTAGTGTACTTGGAATGACTAAGGGTTGGTGTAAAGTTTTGAATAAGCTTGAAATATTGTTGGATGGTTGTATGTAGAGAATAGGGAAAAGTGCCTTAGTATTCTTGCTTGTATTCTTGCTTCTCTCTTGTAAATGAGTGCCAAACCTTATAAATGGATTTTTAATTGGACTTTTATAGGGGATTTAATGATCTTATGTTAAATAAATTCATGTTAGGTTGACATGAATTAGGATAAGGATCCAAGAGAATATGACCATTTGAACCAAATTCGCACTTGGACAATAGCACTAGAAATAGGACACCTTGAATTTCAGTGTTGTAGTCCAAATTTGGGAACTATTGTCCTAAGGGTAGGAGACATGAGGGGATATATTTATCATGGAAATATTAGCCTAGGTCAATAAAGGTTCAATCTAGAAGGCTATAGATGACTAGGAAATTGTGAAAGAATGCCTAAGAGGGTCAAGAGAACGAAAAAAATGGACCTATGGATTGGGTGTCATTATCCATAATCAAGTTACCAATTTTTTCATTTTATATGACTACATTTTCACCCCCTTTATTCTAGTGATGTATTAAAGCAAAATACTAGAATAAAGGATAAATAAAAAGTGTACCTAAACTTATTTGTAAAGGTGAAGCTTATGAAGCTATGTGATGCTAGATGTATATAGAGAGAGCATGATGTGAAGTGTGAATCTATAATGAAAAACATAGAGTAAATTAGTCATTAATAGATATTCTATATCTAAAATAAGAATGTAAAAAATATAGGTAAGAGAGAGAGGAAAAGAAAGGAACAAATATACCTCATTGCATATGTGAACCAATACAAAACCTATTGTGATGTTGGATTGTGTTCGGTGTGTGCTATATCAAAAGTAACATCATGAATAGAGCTGAGTGCTCAATTCCCTAGAAGTGGCTCAATAATTTAAAGGCATTCCCTTTGGCTCCATTGTTGCCTACTAAGTGAAGCTAATGAATCATGCATGTGTCAATTGATGTTTGGACTATATGTCCAATCCCTCTAAATAGGTGGCTAAAAATACAAAGGTTAGTTAGTCCTTTAGCTCCATCATTGCCCCATAAAGTGAAGCTATGAAGTATTATCGATATGGAATAGATGTCATATGAGATGGCTCCTAAATCCCATGAGTGTATTGTGATCTAACAATGTTGGTGTGGATAGTCAAATGTATTCTAGAAATTAGGCCACTCTTGGCCATTTCAAAAGATAAAGATTAGGATTATATTAAAGTCACTCTAAAACTAGTGTAATAGGCTTATGTGGAAGCTAACTCAAGAACTTGAGTACTCAAAAATTTAAGCTTGTATGAAATCCAACTTGAAAAAGGATGCCAACCACCTACAACTGGAGTAAGGCACACAATTATTAAGAAATGCTTAAGAAATAAACTAAACTCAAAAAAAGGGAGGAAAATAAATGTGCCACACACATTACCCCTAATCACTAGTGTCTAAAACATGGATTTTGATCTGGAAGTTATAT
Source organism: Torreya grandis (assembly GCA_037957365.1). Lineage (NCBI taxonomy): Eukaryota > Viridiplantae > Streptophyta > Pinopsida > Cupressales > Taxaceae > Torreya > Torreya grandis. The sequence goes on along the minus strand of JARHVA010003700.1, from coordinate 1,475,786 downwards.
CAACTACCTAACCTACAATTAGAAGTGAGAGTCATCATGCTGTGCATGATGGCCCTTATATCTAGATTCTCTGAGAAAAAATATACTAAAACATGATAAATATAGACTATGATATACTAAAAAACCTATGATTGAACTCACCTTTTTGTTTATTTTTGAAAAATGATAGGAACATTGAAAATAGGGCACCCTGCTATCTAATGTTGTAGTCCAACTTTGACACTATTGTCCAAGGCCAAATTCAATGACTATTCTAGATTTTTTGACGTCTACCTAGTCTATTCTACCTGGTCTGATGTCTAGATTTTATTCACAGTGTTTTAAAAATTGCTTTTTTGACCATCAGGAGCTCTGATCTCTATGTTAAAACCCTTATTTGTTACCCCCTCTTCTAAGGGCAAGAATGAAGACCTTGTAATGACTGCCCTCAGAAGAAGAAGCCCTAAAAGTGTTTTAAGATATAAATATACATGATATAGTAATGATAATCAACAAGATATCTTGAGATATATCAATATTTGTATTAAGAGGTTGTTAGATCAACAGGGGTATGCCTAGATAGATATAATAATGTAAAAGCATGTGTAATGTACTGAACTAGAATCAAAAGTGTTAGTTGTTAGTTATCAAGGAGGGATGGAGCATGATGTATATCATGACATCTAATATAAGCAAGATAAATGCATGATATAGATCATGGCATTGCAAATAAAGATAAGAAATCAAGCAAGAATCCTACAAAATAAGAAGTAAGAAGCATATAAGGGTGGCCAAGGGGCCAAGAAAATAAAGAACATAGGTACATGTCACTCATACTAGAAAGAAAACATACAAGGCATGCTCATATATGGCATACACATACCATAAAAACAAGCAAGATTAACATGAGGGCCACACACACATATAAGAGTACAAGTAAGGGACATTGGCAAATGTCCAAAGGTATACACACACAAATAAAAGCAAAGGACATTAGAAAATGTCCTAAGGTACACATAGGAGACAAATAAGAACTGATAAATTTAATATAAAAAACTATTCTAAGCAAGAAGAAAAAACATGTAATAATTGGAAAGATAGAATCACATGTAACTAATCAAAGCAAGAGTGAAAGTATACAAGACATGTTTAGTATAAGACTAGGTATATGATAAAGAGATACACAAGTGCTAGATACTATTGAAATGTTGATATAGTAATCTATGTAATCTAGTAAGTAATGTACAACAACATGATAACTTGGAGTGTGTAGTGTAGGAATGACATAACTTGGATGATGTAGTCATGTATAAGATACCCCCAGTGGGTATGTATATTGATGTGTCTCTCAAATGTAAAAGTAGTATGCCCCATAAATGGGTAGAGTGAAGCAGTCAAGGATATAGATGTCATTACACACACTTGAACAAGATCAAGTGAAGCATGGTAATGTAGATAAATTGACAAATAATAGCATGGAATAATAAATATAAGTCCTAGCATAGTAGTATCAATGTAAAGCGTGGATGATACAATCAAAATGTTTTTGAATTTTGAAATGTTATATTGTTTTTTTATTTTTTAAATAAGATATGTATAGGAAAGACAAAAAAAATGATACTAACTGATGAATTTCAAATGAGATTCCTTGTCATGGTATCCTATATCAAACAAAGGTATCGTGCATGATCATGAAGCATGATGGAAAGGCTAAGACTATGATTTTAAAAACTATGTACATTATAAATGTTTTATAATATCTAAAGTAGAAATTGACTGTGGGGTCCCTCTATAATTTTAAGAGGTGGATGTAACTATAAGGATCTTAGGGACCCATCTAGAAGTAGGATAAACTCTCTGAATATGTACTTTATGTGTAGATGCATGAGATCTCAATGACACTACTTTGGGTGTGAATACTACAGATGGAAGATGTCTAGAATCCTAAAGTGGTGGAGGTGTTTGAAACCTCTATACTAGTGATGGATGCCTCAACTATGTCTGAATCTATACTGAAGGAAAAATTATAATTGGTGGGGAAACTGAAACTAGTAAAGAAGCTAGAACTGGTGATTGCAAAGGAGATGGCTCTAAAGTGGGGAATGGTAACTCATATAAAAATCCACCAACTATAATAACCTAATTAGCATGAATGAATTTCATGTATTTGTGATCTATAAATGGTACTGCTCAATTTTTTTGAATCCATGGGTGACCAAGTAACATATCAAAAACTCCTGCACTGGGAACTATGGTGAAGTGCGTGGTCATATGTGTTGGCCCAGTCTATAGAGAAAGTAAAATCTCACCCAATAAACTTTTTATGTGCCTACTAAATTCATTGATAACTATATCTATTTGAGTGATATCCTACTTTGAATAGCCTAAATTCTACAATAATGTGATGGTGCACATATTGACACTAGAACCATTATCGATGAGAACACTATTAATGGGATGATTATGAATATGTGATCTGATAAAGAGTGAATTATAATCTAAATTATCCTCAATATTCTCCTGATCTAAGAAGGATATCAAAGGTCTAGTTGGAACTATAGATTCATGCACACCTATCATACTACTTAAAGGATGTGACTCAACTGAAGGTGCTTGGTATGTAGCTGGTGGAGGATGTGTATGGTATGTATGATGAACACCTAATGTGTCCCCTTTATCTTTTTTAGAATGCTTTGGAAATGGATTTGAGAAGATTTTTAAAGCTTTATCTTATGTTGTATTTATCTATGGAATCTCAACTAAAGTGTCAAGATCAAGTAGGTTATCATCTATCAAGTCCTATATCTTATGTCTCAAATTGATGCATTTATTTATAATGTGGCCTAGTGCCCTAGTAAAATCATAAAATGCATGCTAGTCATATCCCCATGGAAGAGGCTTTGCTGGGTTAACTTATTGAATAGGAGGGAGAGTGATGAGTTACATTCCAATAACTACTGTAAAACTCTGGATGGAGAAACTGGTAGATTGACAAATACACACCAAGGAGGTGCTGATAAAAACACACATTGAGGGGGCTTTGAAGTTGCCTTGACTATTGGTTAAATCTAATTCTTGTTATCATTGACTTTGACCTTGTATGGGACTTTGCTATTACTCTTGTTTGTTGTGTTTAGGATGCTTGCATACTTGAGTTTGCCCATTGAAATGAGTTTTACTTCTCTTTCCTTTAGTATATTACATAATTCAATGAAGGAAGAGAATATTTTGAACATAATATATTAATGCAATGCTGGTAGAAGGCTCTATTTGAAGAGATCCTATAACTCCTGATCTAGTATGGGGATAGTCATCTTATCCAAGATGGTCTTATATCGAATCACATAGTCTATGAGATACTCATTTAATTTATATTTTTGTTGTGCAATTTATGCATAAGAGACCTTATCACCAATGTTGATACTAAAATGTGCTAAGAACATGTTAGATAAATGATTGAATGGATTGATTGACTGATTTGGTAGACTATAGAACCATTGTCAAGCATAATCCTATAGGCTTCATGAAAATAGCTTGGTAATTAGCCACTCATTTGGTACATAATCCAAGCATGCTACATGAAAAACTCTCAAATGTGTCTCTAGATCACCCTTGTCATCATAAAGCATAAGATTAGGTTGAACAAAACCTTGTGTCAAGGGTGTAGAAGTAATGTGACGTGTCAATGGTGTATGAAAAATATCAAAAGAATCCAAAGCTTGTGTAGGTCTAGTGGCACCTTGCACAAGATGTAGCATCTTAGATTGAAGAGATATTATCTCTTGATCAAGGGATACCACATCAGGAGATAGGGATGTACTAGCTATAACTGGTGGCATAGAGGTAGGTTGGGCTACTATAGGGGTTTTTGAGACATAGTTGCCCCCATAGTTGAATGGAAAACTCAACCTAAACAGGTTGATTTCCATGAGAGATTTTAATATAAGAGTATGATCTTGAGGCTATTACCTGAGTCTTTCTATGAAAATTTGGAGGATCGAATCTTTGTTGAGTAAAAATTTATTATCAACAATGGGTAGAAGTGGATTAGTAGTCCAGTCTAGTGGAGCATGAGCATCAGTGTGTACATCATCATTGGTATTTTCATATTGCTAATTATTTGAATCATTCTCATTAAAATTAGTGTAATCTAGATGTGTAAAATCTATAGCTAGAGTCTAAATTGATTGTTTATCTATAGTATATGGTCGAGTTAAAGGAATTTGGGTGAATTTAGGAGGATTGTCACTAAGTCTTGCACTTCATCTTGAATGAAAAAATGAAAAGAAGTTAGGTGGCATAAAGAAAATAAATTGGATAATAAGAGAAAACATTAAACTAATATAATCTAAACAAGGAACTATAATATGCATAGAAAGGATACAAAGCTCCCAAACATGTAAGGTGATACCTCAAGAAGCAAAATAGGAGCTACTATATGTAACTAGGGATTTTTTCAAAAATATTTATGCAAATACTATGAATTTTTGAAAATAAAATAAAATTTCTGAGTTAAATATGCAAGATAAAATTTAGAAATTTATGGGAAAGTGATTAATTTAATGGGACCTCATAGATGCAACTAGGGTTTTCAGATTTTTTTAAATTTTATAAATTACTATGAATTTTATAAATTTGAAATGATTTTTTGATTTTAATATGCAATTAAAAATTCATAAAATGATTGGAAAATTATTGGGAGCTAGTTGATGCAACTAGGTTTGAAATAAATTTATTTTAAAATTTACTACAAAATTTTAAAATTTGATAAGAATTTTTGATTTTAATATTCAATAAAAAATTCAAAAATTTATGGGAAAAATTAACTTAAGAATTTACCCTAGGGTTTCTAGGGTTTTTATGCAAAATTTGAAGTATGTCGAGTTCACCAAATGATTTATTATTTTTGAGAAATTAGATATTTAAGTACTAAATAATAAATGAGTTTGAGTAGATAAAATCAGTAAATAATATGAAATAATTAAGCCACTGATTATGTTTAAACATATAATATTTTTGCCTTTTCTAAAAATAGTAACGAGTGAGAGAAAATGACTTAGCTTATTCTGGACTATTACAACTGAGACAAAATTTGATACTAGAGGAATAAGATTGGGACACTATTAAAAAATGATATTTGGAATTATTTTTATGATTAGATAGGACCACCAAAAATAGGACACCATGTTGTTCGATGTTATAATCTTGGTCTTTCCATTATTTTCTAAACTACTCATAGAGATATGATTTTTTTGGGTTTTATTCATAACATCTATGTGAGCTTGTGTATCAAATTTTAGATCCTCTCTATCAAAAAAACTCCTTTTAGAGATGATTATTCATGTGCTTATGCATTTTATACAATTAAATGGAACTTTGGAAAATAGGGAAATGGGGTTAGTGTGTAAAGGCTACGCTGGATGCACTTCAAACCTTGTGTGTGGGCACATTGCCTACATACCAATACTTTGAGGGGGGATTAAGCTATATGTATTTCTCCCATTGAAGTGATTGATATAATAGTGTGATGAAAATTCAAGTAAATGCAAAACTAGGTGTACTTGGAATGACTAGGGATTGGTGTAAAGGTTTGAATAAGCTTGAAATACTATTGGATGGCTGTATGTAGAGAATAGGGAAATGTGCTTGAGTATTCTTGCTTATCTCTTGTAAATGAGTGCCAACCCTTCTAAATAGAATTTGAATGGACTTTTATAAGGGATTTAATGATCATGGGTTAAAAGAATTTGTGTTAGGCCAAAAGGAATTAGAACAAGGATATGAGAGAATATGACCATTTGAACCAAATTTACACTTGGAAAACAACACTAGAAATAGGACACCTTGAGTTTTAATGCTGTAATATAAGTTTGGGAACTATTATCCTAAGGGTAGGAGACCTAGGGGGATGGATTTGTCATGGAAAGATCAACCTAGGTCAGCAAGGGTTTAGTCTAGAAAGCTATAGATGACTAAGAAACTATGAAAACATGCCTAAGAGGGTTAAGAGAGCAAGAAAATAGACCTAAGGATAGGGTTCCATTAGCCATACTCAAGTTACCAAATTTTGTATTTTATATGACTACACTTTTAATACCACATTATTGTGCATTTTATCTCTGTTCCACTCTATTGTTGCTATACAATAGTGATTCTACTTGAAATTTGTATTTCAATCAATTTAAACTCTCAGCAAAAGATTCAAGAACATGTAAAATTCATTACACAAGTGCCCATTCAAGTTTTGTTCTTTGTAACTTATAATATTTTTACTCTACCTATAACAACATTCAATTTCTACCTGTAACATCTACCAATCACTCTGCCTGACGCACACACATAACCATCTTTATATTAATTCCCAATGAATTTCATTGGTTACATCTCATTTAATATGCACTCCTATGTTAAAAATTTAAGATTGGGTTTGAAGATGGATTTAAAAACCCAAGAAGAGCTCTTTTCCCTCTATATTTTCACTAATGGGTTTCAAGAAAAATTAGAGATTGGACAACAACTACACCCATTGATTCCACCTTCTCAAATCGATTCTATTCCTAAAGTTTCATCTAAGGATTTCCCCACTTAAGAAAGAGATAAACACATGGATTACATAATCACATTCATATAACCTGAATAGACTCACCAATTCATAGTGAAATGATAGAATTTAACTTAGACTTTTTTCCTTTAATCTTTGAGATTTACTTTGAGTCAACTATGACTTGATTATAACATGCATTTGTTAACCTTTAGGAGTGGACTATCTATGCATGCACAATTTTCAAAATAATGACTTTTACTAATCTATAATACTTGATTCGACTCAACACAAATAAAATAATATTTGCAAGTAACATGCACTTACAATATTTTTTTAAATAACCTTGTTATAACATGTGGATCTCAGATAATGACTTATAAAATCAAACTAGGACTGTAATCTTCTTATCCAAAGATCTATGGACAATGTCTTAAAGGCCTTCTAAACTCATACATATAACTTGTTCATTTGCTAAATCTATTTCATGTATCTTAATTCATCCTTTCTCATAGGATTTTCTTTGATTATGACTTTAGATACATAACACTACAGGTTTGAACATAGTTTACTCATAATATTATATAATGACACCAAAAAATAAAAATTTTAAATCTCTCCAAAATATGCATAAAATCTACCAAGCACATATGATTTTACAACTACCTTCCTCAAAATCCAATCGATGTAATCAAAGTGTTCTCAGTTTCATACTTGCATTTTAAAAAGAAACATAGGTCTCCATCTGATTATTAACCATAATCAACCCTGATTGAACACTCAAAAGTAAAGGTTCAACTAACATTAAATGCATGAATTTTAGGCTCATAGATTACATAAAAATGAGATTTAAACTTCTTTATTTCCTCATATACATAGTCTTTAGAACCATATTGAGACTCAATTTCCAAAAGAATATAAAACAATAATGTATGTCTAAAGCATTTGTCTATAAACAATTAATGAAACAAAAGGATCTTTACCACATGGATAATCCACTCATCATTGTTATTAGAAAGTTACCCAAAACACATCCTTATTTGATTCATTTCAAATTATCTATTTGCACATTCAAAATATTACACACATAATGAACACATAGACTGTTAATAAGTTTCTAAAATAACCAAACTATACATTCATATTTGGGGCTTACCAATTTTTTTTTCATTCTAAATACAACCCCATATTGACTCTCATACATTGAATTTTTTTACCTATTGACCACATAACTATTTCTTTAAGAGACTAAAAATACTCCTATAACTAATTCCTTTACTGTAAGCCTCCAACTTGTTCTTGAAATTCCCACATTCGGGCTTACAAAAGCATTATGACTTAAAATGTATTCAACCAAATATTTTATATTTTATATCAACCCCTTAAATAATCAAAACTTATCATTAAAAAAACCAACCTAAAACCTCTAAAAAACCAAAATAAGATCCCAAAAAGATTCCAAAATAGCTAAACATCTAAAGCAAACTAAAATTTTGACCAAGATGCCCTTGCATCATACTACCAATGGGCAAAGAAAAACTTTCACTAAAAGTTATAAACAATGCTTGAAAGATGTGCTATACTTGTAGGCCTTTGATCTCCTCCATTACTTGGCCTCCTATATCCCAAGGCATTTTTGAAACATACAAGTCTTTGTGATGTTTGATCATGATGGCCCCTCCCTTGTTATTCTTCTACTTGTTCTTCCTCTTGCCCTACTTCTTTAATATATTCATGGGCAACTGCTGCTCACTTCTTTGTTTCTAATAGCCTGCACATGGAAAAAACATGTCAATAAAAATCACCTCCTCCTTGATTTTTTGGATTCAATCTTGACTCAATACTATCTCCAATGGTAGTTCATCTTGACTTAATATTATCTCCAATGCCAATTCAGCTACCATGATGCTCTTTTGGTCTCTTATGAAACTCAAATCACCTCTCTTCCATTATTTTCTACAATATATTTTCATCATTTGTTATATACTCATCCTCTTCACCATTATATTCTATTTGTGTCCAATAAGACACCTCAACATGCTGCCATAGAAAATATTCAAGCACTTCAACTGGTGCTTCCTCTTCTTTCTCTACTGCTGCACCTTCACCTATGTCAAACACTTCATTTGGTACTATTTTACTTTCCTTTCACTCAACTAACACATTCATTAGCCTTAATTTAATTTCATATAACTCATCTTCATCAACATCTATATTAACATATTCATAAAAATGAATATCTTGTTCTTTTAGGTTCTCTTTCACTCTTTCTTGGCTATCATCCTCTTTTTTTCTTGTCATGAGGCATGGTACTACTACAACTTATTTTTCTTCTTCATCATCCTCTGATGAATCACCTTATTTAGGATAACACAAGATTGTGTCACCATATTCTACCATCCAATCAATTTTATCATCATTAACATGCTACTCATACTTTAATCCTTCTTCACCTATATGTAAACACTCAAAGAAATCATTAGTCAAATTTTTATGAGGCTTATTTTCTTCCTTACATATTTATCTAAGCCGCCTTACTTTCATATTCATCACTTGTCTTCTTATCTTCTTCATCAATTGCTTGAGAGGCCACCTTAGCTTCTTCTTTATGAACACACTGAATCTTGGTCTCAACATTTCCAAGATCTTGTCTAGCCTTGCCATTACCTCTTTTATTTTATCTATTTATTTCTCTCTCTATCCATATTTTATTTTCTTTCATATTCTTATTTTCTATCTTCTTCTTATGGCATTCTTCATACATCAAGCCCTTCATCATTCTCATTATCTCTTCTCTTTTTGACAAGTCTTCTATCTTGTCCTCTTGACCATTCATTTGGTCTCTCACTTGACTCTCTCTCTTGGAGTATCTTTCTTTTCCTCACTTAGGACTCTTATCTTCTCTCTTTTCCTACCTATAGGACTTTTTCAATCTCACCTATGAGCTTATCTCTCTTAGAGCTCTCACTGAATCTCTTCCTTTTTAAGCCTTCTTGGCTAAGGGCTATTCCACTATCTTTATTTTCTTATATTTATAGTTTTGTCTCTCAATATACCTAAAAATTACATTATAATTCACACAAAACATCTCATAACAACCTTTCATCACATTCTCAACATCCTTCAACATGTACTAAACACAATGTTTACCAAATTTGATTCAATTCTTTCGAGAAAACTTAATACATACCTTGCCACATATCCTTCAAGATCTAATACCACATGATGTAGAGAGATATATATAGACTTATCATTTAAAATAAAATAAGAAATATGTTCATCACTCTTACATCTGCCTTCACATTTGTTAGCTTTGACTTGTTGAAGTTATCTATATTGAAATTTTATCTCTCATTAAATTTGTCCTCCTCTACTTAGAATTTATAAACTCTTATATATCTTGAAAACACATTTGAAATTCTTTGTATACCATGTTATTATGCAACTTTATCTCTATTCCACTCTATTGATGCTATACAATAGTGATTCCACCTGAATTTTGTATTTTAATCAATTTAAACTCTCAATAAAAGCTTCAATAACTTTCCAAATTCATTACAAAAGTGCTCATTCAAGTTTTGTTCTTTTCAACTTACTATCTTTTTACTCTACCCATAATAACGTTCAATTTTTTCCTGTAGCATCTACCAATCAATCTACCCAAAGCACACACAAAACCATCTTTATATCAATTCCTAATGACTTTCATTAGTTACATCTCATTTAATATGCACTCTAATGTTAAAATTTTAAGACTGGGTCTGAAGATAGATTTTAAAACCTGAGAAGAGTTATTTTCCCTCTATATTTTCACTAATGTGTTTCAAGCAAAATTAGAGATTGGACAATGACTGCACCCATCGATTCCACCTTCTAAAATTGATTTTCTTCTTGAAGTTTCATCCAAGGATTTTCCCCACTTAAGAAAGAGATAAACATGAAGATTACTTATCCACATTCATATAACCTGATGAGACTCACCAATCTATAGTGAAATGATAGAATTTAACTCTCAGTCGACTGTGACTCAATTATAGCATGTATTTGTTTAGCCTTTAGGAGTGGATTGTCTATGCATGTATAGGTTCTAAAATAACACGACTTTTAGTAATTTGTAATGCCTAATTTGACTTGACATAGATTAGATAGTGTTTTCAAGCAACATGCACTTACAATATTTTTTAAAATAACCTTTTTATTAACATGTGGATCTCAGATAATGACTTATGAAATTAAATTGGGACTAAAATATTCTTATCTAAATATTTGTGGATAATTTATTAAAAGATTTATAAACTCATACAAATAACTTGTTCATTCACTAAATCTGTTTCATGTATCTTAATTCATCCTTTCTCACAGGCTTTTCTTTGACTATGACTTTAGACATAGAACACTATAGGTTTGAAAATGGTCTAATCAAAATATTATCTAATGAGGCCAAATAATCAAAACTATAAATCTCTCTAAAATATGCACATAGAACTTACCAAGCATAGATGATTTTAAAACTACCTTCCTCAAAAGCATATTGATGAATTCAAAGTGTTTTCAATTTCCTACTCATATTTTAACAAGAAACACAGGCCTCCATTTGATTACTCTCCATAATCAACCCTGATTAAACACTCAAAATTAAAGGTTTAGTTAATACTAAATACATGAACGTTAGGCTCATTGATTACATAAAAATGATATTTAAACTTCTTTCTTTCCTCATAAACAAAGTCTTTAGAACCATATTGAGACTCAGTTTCCAAAAGAACATAGAATAATAATGTATGTCTAAAGAATTTATCCATAAAAAAATTATAAAACAAAAGGATCTTTACCACATAAGTAATCCAATCACCATTGTTACCATCAAGTTACCCAAAACACATCCTTATTTGATTCATTTGAAATTCTCTATTTGCACATTCACAATATTACTCACACAACGAACATAGAGATTGCCAATAAGTTTCTAAATAACCAAACTGTACATTCATATTTGGGGTTTACCAATTTTTTTACATTTTGAATAAAACCCCATACTGACTCTCATACATTGAATTTTTTTACCTATTTACTGAATAATTATGTCTATAAAAGACTCCTATAAATAATTCTTGTAACTACCATGACTAATTTCTTGCAAGCCTCCAACTCATTCTTGAAATTACCACATTTGGGCTTACAAAATCATTATGACTTAAAATGCACTCAACCAAATATTCTATTTTTTCTATCAACCCCTTAAATAATCAATACTTATAATTAGAAAAACCAACCTAGCACCTTTAGAACACCAAAATTAGATCCCAGAAGAATTCCAAAACACCTAAACATCTAAAGCAAACCAAAAGTTAAATCTAACCAACATGCCCCTACATCACAACTCGTAAGGAATTTTATGGTAGGTATATGCTCCCCACTTAGTGGTAAATTGTTTTTGTTCTAATCTTCATCCTTCACCCAAACTTGTTTATAGCTAGAGAAGACATCAAGCAAGGAAAACCTTTCCCATCCTACCACTATTTATAAGATCTAATCCATAAAGGTCAAGGGAATTATAATGGTCATTTGAGGATGCTCTATTGAGGTCTCTAAAATCCATAGAAATGAAAATATCCTTGTTCTTCTTCCTCATTAGTATTATATTAAAATCCCATATAGAATGTTTAATTGGGTAAAAAATGTGACTTAGTGGTAAATGGTTTTTGTAATGATCTTCACAAAACTTGGTTGTAGCCAGAGAAGACATCAAGCAAGGAAAACCTTTCCCATCCTACCACTATTTATAAGATCTAGTCCATAGAGGTTAGGGGTAATGATGATTTTGGGATGCTCTATTGAGGTCCTTAAAATCCACACAAAGGTGAATATCATTTTTCCTCTTCCTCACTAGGATTAGATTAGAATCCCATGTAAAATGCTTAATAGGGTAAAAAATGTGAAATTCAAGTAGCTTTTAAATATCCTTCTTGATAAGAGGCTTAATATTAGGGTTGACTAACTTCTGCTTCAATATGATAGGCCTTACACTAATAAGATATTATATTGTGTGTTGGATGATATATTTATTATAGTCTTTCAATTTGGCACAATCCTAAGAAAAAATTTCATCAAACTTATTGTAGATTTAGATGAATGTTTCCTCTTATTTAGGGGTACAAACCCTCCCTAGTTTTAAGATCTTTCTCAAATAAATTTGGACATCCTTTTAATCCTTGGGGCTAAATGTCATGTTTCTCTTCCCCCTCAAAACTAATTATATAGCATAAACATACATTATGGGGTGACAAATCCTTTAAAAAAATTATTTTTATTCAACTGAAGAATCTATTCCTTGTATGATTCTTGGATCTTAGGTTTCAACCTCCAAGAAAATTTATCCTCCAATTGTATAAAGCTAGAGATTTAATGGTCATTGTTAAACACTATATAGAAAGTTAATGATTTTATGGTCATTATCAAACACTTTCTAGTGATTGACATTATTAGGTATTTAAGGTTAATAAATTAGTTTGACATGAATCTCATTATTGAGAAGATCTATAAGGGTATAATTTAGACCCTACCATTGATATATGATTTGATTCAAAATTTTATTCTTTGGAGATGGCTTAAAGGCTAACCACTTCATATTATTTCAATAAATGCCATATTTTATGCTTATAATATCTTAGTGTGAAATTTTTTGTTTCAAATTGGGGCCATACATGTTTTACTATTATCTTAGTGTCTCCAAATATTTAGAGTGTATTTCACCCATTTATTCTCTCTAAGTTATAATCTTAGTGTGATAGCTTCATATTTAGCAACATTATTAGTTAAAATAAACTATAACCTGTATTAGCATAAATTTTTGTCAATATATAGAGAGTGTAGCTAAAATATGGTGCCTACCCCATTTTTGAATTTGGCTTCGTTAAAGTAGATATTCCATATGAAGAGAAATATAGACTCGATAAACTAAAATGAGAGAAGTAATACTAACATAATCCTTAAGATAATAGACTAATAAAAATGGCATACATAAAATATTATGTAATACACATGATTTCACCTTGGAAAAATCTTTAGAGTAAAAAAATAGTACAATAACTCCTTTATTGTATTAAATCAACCGTTTAAAATACAATAATGCACTTTCAAGTTCTGATTTTCCCTATTGTATGTGTGACTATATATAGGCACATAAATAGATAACTATCAAAGTGGTATTATAATACCATGGTAACAAAAGTCATGGGATATTAAAAACATGGGATAAAACCATCCAAATACATGAAAAGATGGTCCTAAAAATATACAACAGATTTCCAATAATATTCATCTTGTTGAATATTTTCCATAGGGGGCCACATGACCATACCCTCAACAGCTGAAATAAAATATGCGCATTAATTTTTTGCACCAAGAAAATTTATTATTACTCATAAAATTAATCAAAAAATCATCAACATTCTCACATATGTCCACATCATTTAAAAATATCTTCTTATCCTCTATAATTTCCATTACAAAATGGTATTACATATTAATGTGTTTCATTATAGTGTGATAGTTAGGGTTACTTGCAAGACAAATTACACTTTGAGAGTCACAATATATCTGTAAAACCTTATGAACAAATTTAATAATGGAAATTAACTTTTTAAGATAAAATTCTATCTTTCTTTCCTAAGTAGCTACCATGTAACACTATATTTCCATTTGCTCATCGAACTTATAAATTTACCAAACAAGTTAAAGACATACCCACTAGTAGATATTTGAAAATAAATATATCTAGCCTATTCCAAATCCACCAATCCATTTTAGGCACCCAAAATTGACTTAAATATATTTTAATACCTTTTCATACAACTATACACATATAGACTATTAATGATGAATGAATTATCTATTGGTGCATTTATTTGGGTCTTGGATGTTTCCTATATATTTCTTACATTTGTGGGGTCACTTGTTCATTGTTGTTTATCCTTTCAAAATTATCATCAAGATCCCCATTTCCTTTATTTTTATGCTTGTACCAAAGGTAAAAGGAGGAAGAACATCTAGGCTTGTATTAAAATTTTCAAACATACACATTAGTGGGAGAACTACATTAAATTTTTAAGCCATCTTCATAGTATTATAAATATATTATAATGCTTAATCAATCAATAGTGATTGGCTAAGGTTAGTCCAATTCAATCCCTTTTTCCTAACACCCCTATTTGATATCAAATCATTTTGTGTAGGAAATAAGGTTTACTATTGTAGGTATATTCATGTAATATTTTAGGTGTTTTAGTCTCTTAAAACTCTTTCTAAACATAATTCCCTATGGTAGAACATTCATAGTTTCATTATTTTCACTATGGACAAGTCCACAGTCAAAGACCAAGGCTAACCTACACTGTTGTTTAGGAAGTTCAAACTTGTTTAGGAAAATGCATAGATTCTATTTTCATACTTGAATAATTAAAAACCTATTCAATTTTTATTTATATTATTTTAATCCTTATTAGTAACCTAAATTCACCTAAAACAAGCTAAGTCATTTTCCTGCTTGTATTTATCAAAATTAACATATTCATATATTTAACAGGTTACAATTAAAATTATTGGTAAATTATATTTATTTAACCTTCTCATTTATTCAATATTTTTATTTTTATTAGGTTCACATAATAAAAATAATAGTTAAAAATATTGGTAAACCTATTCATTTTATCTAACATTATTTTTTTCAGATAAGTTCATGGTTCCCATATAGTAAAGAAAAATTTGATTGTCCTTTACATGATTTTATTGAGCACTTCTCTAGGATTTATATATTAGTTTCCATAAACAAAAATATTCTCTTATGTTAGTTTTAAATCTCTTTTCTATCTTTTTATTTATTTCTATAATTATGTTCTAAAATTTTTAAAAATCATAGGAGCTATCATTCTGAGTAAAACGATCATCAATTTTACCTAAGCCTTGGTGTGAGAGGTACTACTCAAATAATAAATCCATTAAACAAAAATATTGTAGATACTAAATCTTATTTTACATGATACCAAATACCAATCATGATCAACCCTTGAATTCATGGCCTTTTTGCTATCAAAAGGGTTTATGTTTACCATTTCACTATGCCTAACTACTTATCCTATAGTCTGAACCTAATATTATGATGACCTAAATCACATATAACCCATAGTTTTCATAAAACTTGATTTATATCTTAATCATATATTTTCATATCTTCAACAAATTTCTATCTTATAGGAAACTACCATCCATATTAGGACACTAACATTGATACTAGTGTCTCAACTCTAATGCTAGTGTCCTTGCCTTCTAAATGATCAAGTTTTAAAACATTTCAACATGTATTGTTTAGCCTATGTGTTTTATTTAACCATCCTATGAGATCATTTCAAAATGTGTGGTATAAATACAAGTAAAATACCATTCATTAGGGACCCCAAACTATTTTAACCTTTTAAGGTTTGGCTTATGTAAATTCTATGTTTGATTAAAAGGCTGAGTAGTCTAAATCAATGATATAATATGAAATAAATAACCACTGATTTGTTATATATTTTGACTAGATTTGACTTTCTAAAAATAGTAATAAATTTGTGTAAATAAAGAATTATCTAGAAAACCTATGATATAAAATATTCAAGTGTTGAAAATTGAGATATGAATAGGTTTGAGTGTTATCAACTAGATACTTATATTAAATCCTTTCCTAAATATTAGTCCCATGCTTGGATAGTAGCCCCATGTGGCTATAGTGTCCTGAAAATGGTGCTAATGTTATTTATGCATGTCTACTCTAAAACTCTGGATGCACTTGTGATTGTGTTTCTAGGTTTTATTACTATACACATGAAGTCTAAAACTTTGTATTATGCTTGTAATAGATAATTTATGATGTAAAACCTAATCTTCCTTGAAATTAAGGCATGAGCTAAAAATTCTATTCGTTAGTAGAATAGGCTATACATCATCAATGCCCCACTATGAAGAAGTTGCCTACATACTAATACTTTGAGGAGGGATCAATCTTAATGTAGTTATCCCCATCTAAGTACTAGTACAAGTGTAAGTGATGCTAGAATGATAGTGGTCTTAAATGCCTTGAGTGTGTTTAAGATTGGAAATCTAGAAAATTTGAGCTTAGGGAACTGCATATGGTAGTATGCAGAAGTAAGGAAGAATAGGGATTAATAACCTTGATTGTTCTCAACTTATTCATGTTTGAATATGTATTTTGCATCTAATTTATATCTAGTGGATCGAGGTCTAAAAGTCATGTACTTATAGTGTTTTTTAGCTTATGTAGATAATAAAAGATGCTTAGGTCAACTTTAGGAGGGTTTTAATTTTTAAAAAAAAAATCTAAAAATATAGGGTAAAGAACATTATCACCATTTTTGGGACACTAGTGCCACATGTCTCTAGTGTCCTTATTGTGGCACTAATGTCCAACTGATAGGTTGTTGGGCATGAAGGGCCAAGATTTGGAAATGAGGGTCTGAGACTATGTTTTAGCTAACTAAGAACATCTATGGTCTGTAAAAAGGTTATAAAAATGTGACAAAAGTATCTAAGATAGGTATAGGGATAAGATAAGAATAGGTTATCTCAAGTAACACTCTTAGCACTCAAGTACCACTTTTAGGTGATTACATTTGCCCCCTATATTCTAAAAATGTATCAAAGCAAAATGACTAGTATAAAGGAAAAAAAAGCATACTTAAACTTACCTGAGAAGTGAATCCTATGAAGCTAAGTCTAATTATGTGAAGATGGGTCTATGTATGTGAATCGTGATCTAAAGCATGACCTAAAAATCAAACATACATAAATCAATCCTTAATAGATATCAAAAGAAATAGACTATGTTGAATAAAATAATTGAGTAAAATTGAGAAAAATTATGGGAAAGAGGAAAGGAACCAATACACCTAATTGGGTATACAAATGAATACATGAACCTGGTGATAACATATGTGTGTGTATGTATAGAGTGATAAAATCATTGAATAACTTAGACTAAGATGATAGAATTCGCAATCCTCATTTATGGGTGGATTAAGATCTCAATCCAATTTTGACTCCATCATTTCCCACCCCTACTTAGTGGATCATGACCTATGGATAGCTTAGATTGGACTGACAGTGTGTCCAACCCTCTCATGTGCATAAATCAATAACTCAAGTCAGTTATGAATCCATCATTAACCACACATGTGTAGTAGATAAATCTAAAATTTAACTACACAAAGTGTTGGAAATATCTAATTGAGTATATTTAACTATGTACGTCAGCTCTGTGACCACTTAGGTACATTAGGTGTATCTAGACCACTCAAGAATGCCAACCACTGTAGATGGAGTAACGCATGAAACTAGTGATAACCTAGAATATTATGTAAAGTTTATATAGCGTAGAGAATGCCATAGATTTTGCCATTCCATTTGATCAACTTGTGTGTAATTAAGCACATGGAAATAATGTGTTGTGCACAAACCCCCAATATGATATCTGAGTATACTAATTTTGGGATGAGTTGTAATGAATGTATATGAGTAACTTAAATAAATATGGGAATGATCATGCCATGCATGATGCCCCTAATCTAAGAAAATGATATGAATCTGAGCTAAACTGGTGTGAATTTGAGCAAAATCTAAGCATAATTGTCAAACTTGTAATTATATCTATGCAAACCTATATTGTACCTAGTGTACTATTTTAGCTAATCTGAACTATCTTAAAACTAGGTCTACTAGTCACTATCACCACATCTTGGAAAATAGTGACATGTGGTAACAATGTCCCTATTTAGGTGATAATTTCTGTCTGGTCTAAAATCTGAGTCATTATATTGATTTTTTAATTCCTTATTTTTTCCATTATTTTACATGTGTTTGATTTTCTAAAACTGAGCCTATGTGCTAAAAATGTTATGTGAAAGAAATGTAAGAGCTTGATCTCTATGACAAACCCCTATGAATTCCCCCTATTTTAAGGGTAGTTGTTGAACCTATGCAAGAACTATCCTCAAAATAAATATCTCTACAAAATGTGTGTTATCCAAAGCATAAATGATAACTACGTGATAGTCCAATATAATGTGCAAATATGACATCAAAATATAATAGAATCTAAGCATAAGTATGTGATGTAAGATGTATGTTGTGTCTAGCATTACATAATAGTGTCAATATATATGTAATAAATGTATGTAATAATAAATTTGAGTAGCTACCTAGGTGGATTGGGTCATGATTACCATCACAACACCCAAGTAGGAAGCGTAGATGTATGAGATCCCTCATGGCATCAAAAACTAGTGTGTGTAACAAGAAAAGACAAGGGTCATGGCCATGATGCATATAAGACCTCATACACAAAAAACACATGAGTCACACAAAATAGGCCAAAGGGCCAAAATACAAGGGACATGGGCACTTGTCACTAAATATGAGAAAATAAGACATATAAGGACATGTTCAAATGTCCACATATGCAAAAAACAATTAAGTTAGATTAGAGCCATATAGAAGGACATGTTCAAATGTCTACATAAACAATTAGGAAATCACATGCAAAGGATATAAACACATGTCCAAGGCATAGATGAATAGAAGTGGTGTAGATCCAAAGAATAATGGCATATTCAAATGGCCTCAAATAGAAGAAGCATAAAAAATATAATCAAGTTTAAAATATGAAATATATAAATGAAAGCATGCATGAATATAGTACAAATATATGTAAGAGATAAAATGTACACATGTTGAGTCTAAATTAGTGATAGTCAACAAATATCTAAGTATGAGTAATAATGATCAATATCAAGATATATCAGTGCAAAACTGGAATGTAAAGAATGTAAAGATAGAACCTGGTGATAGAAATTGTATATAAGATGCCCCCAAGTGGGTAGATATATCAAATAAATAATATTGAATTTGTGTAAATTCCATCAGTAGGTAGATGATAGCAAGTTTGGATCAGTGTAGTGGACTTAAGTCCTATAAGCAATCTTTAAACACTAAAAAATAACAAGTGAAGCATGTATGATAAACTGATTATACTAAGATAGATAACATATGTAGTGTCTAAAAAATATAAGAAATGTAAACATATAAATTAATATGATCTATAAATTTTGTGTTTTTTTAGTAATATTTGAATGCTTTTGTGTTTTAGCATGTTATATTATTTTTGTATTTTTTGGACATAAGTCATGTACAAGCAAATTAAAATAAACTATGTACAAGGAGCAAGAGAAAATAAATTATGTACAAGTGAATGCTATAAATGTAAATGAAATAGTATATAAGCAAAGTGTAATGTCTTTATAGACTTAATAACACATCCATGGGATGTGGATAATCAAATGGTAGATCTAATGGAAGATCATTAAATGTCAGATACTAAATCTATCCAAACTCAAATAAGTTATCATCACCATGGTTATCATACAAATATATATGTATAAGTAGAGCCTTGTCCTTGGCATGAGTCTGGAGTCTATGCATCCAAATAACATGATGCTCAACTATGTATGATGCTTCTCATTTAGTCCTAGGGTAAACCATATTAGACCTCAAAATACCTATGTAAAACTTATGGTTCTCATCTATGTCATCATGTAATATGTGATCCATGTGTCCATAATGAGTGAATGTCAAGCATCTATCTAACTAATCAACTGTGGCATCCATTTCCTGTAACCATGTATTACCAAGTTTTACATGTATATAAGTATCCCTACTCAAAATTTAAGAATAATGTATTGGCCACCTTGGGTCCACATGTAACTAGTAGTGAAATATGTCCAATGGAATCCTAACAATGTATGGCATGTTGTAACTCACTCTCCTAATAACCAATATGGTGTAAAAATACTAAAGTGAAAGTGTTAGGATTATAATCCTAATCTATAGCCACATGGAGAATGTATTTGTCTACTATAAAAAATTGTATAGTCAATGGATCATTTTGTGAATGTTTATGTCAATGATGACTCTATTCTAGTTCTCGTATCTATGAATAAGTTCATATCAATGATAGTGGTCATGCCTATGGAGGTGGAGGCTATATTATGTGGATAGTATCCTTAGCCTTAAATTTATTTAGTTTATGTTGTAATACTAAGCATGTGTCAGTATCATGTCCTATGAGTCCATGAAAGTGGAAAAAGGGTTGACTTTCTTATGGTGACAATCTTCTTATGGTGAATATCCATGGATATAACAATCTTCTAACTAATTTATGCTAGAATGTGGGTAATATTATCAATTAGTATTTGTAAGATGGTACCTATGATGTAATAATTTCATCATATACCCTAGGTGAGGATGTATGTATTATGGGAGTCTATTCCATTATCATCAATGAGCGTAACTATGCTGTAACTCCCTACCTAAATATGAGGAGGTTATGAACTCCCTACCTAAATATGTATGATTGAATTAATATCCATGGATATAACCATATATACTAAATGGATCAAGGGATATACTACTAACTGTAGCTGAGTATGAGAACCTATAGTTATAAGATCTTGAACAATTGGTGCTACTAGTGTAAAGTGAGGTATAAGTGTGTTTAAATCATATCTATACTCTCTTCAGCTATTCACTATATCAAATTCTCTTTATTGATCTCTAGGTCCTATTTTAGTGTGTTGGGGATGAGGAGGGATGGTAGGGTTATGATAATCTTGTATAGGCTGAGGGAGGGATGGTAGGGTTATGATACTCTTGTATAGGTTGAGGAGACACCCTATTCTACCTAGTAACATCTTGGACTGCAGGATCTACTATTGGTTGTGGGTGAGTAGTATAGGCAGGATGGGAGCGTAGATAATCAAGTAGTCTATGTAGAGGTGGAACAAAAGGATTCCTCTGAGCCCTTTGACATTTATTAGTAACTGGAGGTAACTCAAAGTGATCCATATAGAAATTATCCACATAAAAATGGGACTCATATGATGGAGGACCAATGTATAAAATAATATTAGCTCTAACCAAATCCATGATAAGAGTAACATACATGTGTTATTTTATACAAATAGTTGGTAATAAACATGCTAATAAAAGTACAAGTATTTGTACCATGAAGTATAAAATGGATTATATCATGATAATCATGGTAACAAACTATAAATTAAGACTAAGTAAATGTTGGAAATGTGAATCCTAGGGTAATCTAGGGTTAGGGTTTGCACAATGTTCAAAGTAAGTCAGGTTCACCAAATGTTTTAACCTTATAGGGTTTAACTTATGTAAATTCTATGTTTAATTAAAGGGAGTATTCTAAATTAGTGAAATAATATGCAATAAATAACTACTAATTTGTTACACATTTTGACTAGCTTTGACTTTCTAAAAATAATGATAAATATGTGCAAATAAAAAATTATATAGCAAACACCTAATAAAAAAGATTTGGGTGCTAAAAACTGAGATGCAAATAAGTATGAGTGTCATTAACTAGATACTGATGTCAAATCCTTTCCTATATAGTATCACCACACTTTGATAGTAGCACCATGTGGCTTTAGTATCTTGAAAATGGTGCTAGTGTCTTCTATGCAAGACTACTTTGCAACTATGGGTGCACTTGTGACTATGTTTCTAGGTTCTATTCATGCATGCATGAAGTATAAAACTCTATATTGTGCCTTTAATATTTGATTTATGATGCAAACCCTAATCCTCCTTATAATTAAGGCATGAGTTGAAAAGTGTGTTCATTAGTAGGATAAAGTAGACATCCTTAGCACCTCATTATGAAAAGAGTTGCCTACATACCAATGATTCTAAGGAGGGATCAAACCTAATGTAGTTCTCCCCACTTAGGTGTTAGTGGAATTGCAAGTGATGCTATAATGATAGTGGTATTAGATGTGTTGAGTGTGCTTGAGATTAGAAATCTAGAAAATCCAAGCTTAGGGCTATTGTAGATGGTAATATGTAGAATTAGGGTAGAATAGGGATTAATAACCTTGATTTTGCTCAACTTTTTTATGTTTTAATAGGTATTTTGCATCTAATTTCCATCTACTGTACATAGGTATAAAATTCATGTATTTATAGTGTTTTATTGATTATTTAGAGAATAAAAGATGCTTAGGCCAACCTTATGAGGGTTTTACTTTTAAAAATATATCTATTCTAGAAACATAGGGTAAAAGATGTTAGTACCATTTTGGGTACACTAGTGCCACGTGGATCTAGTGTCCTTAATGTGGTTCTAGTGTCTAGTTGGTAGGCTACTGGGCATGAAGGGCCATGATAAAAAAATGAGGGTTTGAGATTTTGTTTTGGGTAACTAGGGATGCTTGTGATCCACACAAAGGATAAAAAGTTTGATAAAATGCTATAAGATAGGTCTAAAGGTAAGTTAGGAATATGTTGTCTCAAGTAGTACTCTTAGCACTCAAGTACCAATTTTAGGTGATTACACAATCAATATCAAGTGAGCTCACTCACTATACACTAATGAAAATAATTTTCATAACTAAGTTATATGACTCTCTTCTTTCCTATTCTCGAATCACTCATAGGATAATTCTTCTTATAGGTCTGAAGCATTAAAAGAACATCCCATGAGAAAAATTGGTCAAGTTACAAGCTAAACCACTACATGCACTCACATATAACATATTTCATAATTTTTCACACATAAGCCCACATAAGGGGACAACTACATGGATTTGAGGACCTATTTAGAGTATATGGATATGTAGGTATCACTTATTAATAGAGTGGTATTTTAGGCTAGTCTCAACTTTAATTGATCTGATCAAACACTATTTTATAAGGTGACATTCCCAAGTTGGAGGATCTAGGGTTTTAAACAAAATAATTACATACAAAATCTATCTACATGATCTAAACTGAGAATCTAAAAGGTGAAAGTGAACCCTAAAAAATGAAGGCATTTTATCCTAGAAAAGGACCTATATTTTTTTGAATAAAATCATTGTAACTAGGACACTAACATCGATGGTAGTGTCCAAATCCCAAAAATAGTGTCCAAATTGATAGAGGGCTCATTTATAGAATCTAAAAAATCAAAATGGAGCATCAACCTATCTCCTTATACATTTATATTTTTTAAATTTATTGTTGCATTAGAAAATAAACTAATTATTATTTCTCCTTCATGTTACTACATTCAATTTATTGTTTTAATGTTTTACTTTCTATTTTTAACCTTTTCTTAGATTCAACATATTTATCAAAATATTATAGATATGAATTTATTTAATTGGCCTACTTTTAGATTAGTTTAATCCAAGTTGATTAGGATATTTCCCCCTAAAAAAATTATAAAAAGGGTTAAACATTTAGGGAACTTGACCTCTGAGTCTTCTTGTGTAAACCCTAACTTACTCTAGGGTTTTTAGCCTTCTATAATTCTAGTTTGTTATGATTACTTTTTAGATATGAATTTTCAATTATTATTGGCATATTTGTTTTTCATTTATAAGAAATTGAAATTTTTACTAACAAAGACCATTTTTCAAATTAAGATAAGGAGGCATTAATTAATCACCTAAATATAAACTATGAATTAATTGATGCATTTTTGTGTGTTACACAAAATTAAATCAATAAAAATTCTAAGGTTAATACATCCACATCTAGTGATGATGAATATTTAGGTGGAACTACTACAAATTTAATCCCATTATCCCTGTTATTTATCACACCATTGATTCCTACATCTATTAGGGACATGTGACATGATTTGAAGCCTTTGTTGCTCCATGATCAAACACAAATTTTTACATCTTCCATGGGAACAATTAATACTTCAACCCAATTACCAATTTCAATACTTACATAAACTAAAGTAATGTTTGCATATCCTTTGGTGACTTATAACATATGAAATATTAATTTAAATGGATCCACTATGCAAAATCTTCTCCAAGTTATTCAAACTTTAGAAACTATGGTTACCAATATTGAAAAAATTCTTTAAATTATACTCATGCTATTAATTCAAATGATGTATTACATAATCCCCTTACACTTGAGATATATTTTCACCCTTTGCCAATCAGATTTATAATGCCCAAGTTCACACTTTATGATAGCAAGGGTGATCCTAAGCAACATCTCTGATCTTTCTATGTAACATGTTTGATTATGTCTCAAATGATAAACTTTTGACAAAATTATTTTCAAGAATCCTATAGGACTATGCTTTGAGATGGTTCTTTGATCTACCAATATGATCAATGAAATCATTCAAACCTATAATGGATCATTTCATAGCACATTTTTTAGTAGACATTACTAAAAATATGTCATATCCATAAAATTACAAGATTAATTAAGGACATAATGAGCATATCAATGTATATGTTTTGAGTTACAAGACAATGCTGGCAAAAATGAAAAATACAATGGTAGATAGAGAGATTCAAGATATCTTTAAGAAAAATTTACTTTCCCAACTACATGAGTCTATTATCTTCAATAAGTCTATTATCTTCAATAAGTTTAAACCTTTTGATAACTTATGCCATATTTTTAGAGATCAATAAATGAAACTTATTGCATTGAATAAGATTAGGTATATAGTAAACACACTAACTCCATCTAATACCTATTTTCATATCAAACTAAGCTATTAGGTCAAACCTACAAAGGCTAAAAAGAATCAACAATAATTATAAATATAATGTCATAATAACATAATTGGATCATATTATATAATGCATCTAAGATAAAATTTTAATGATTATCTATATCTCCAAATTAACTCCTTAAGAATCCAGTGGAGTTTCATCTCATATCTCTCTGTCTTCCCTTAGAGGTCAATATGAGTCAACCTCTACCAAAAGGATATGATGTATATGCTTATTTTTATTATCACAATTATGCTAAGAATTATACAAATAGATGCTATAAGTTAAATCAAAATATGCAAGACCTCATTGATAATGAACAACTCACCTTTGATGAACCTCCAAAGGATTTAAGATCATAACATGGTGATCATCAAAACCAAAATATATTAAACAATCCATTATAAGATCATTCTAAGGAAACAATAAAACTAAATATGGCATATCATGTACATCCTACTCCACCACATTATGAGCATCCATTATATGGTATTATTGGCACACTTAAAAAAACAATATCCCATATGATTTAGAGGCATTTTATTATATTATATTACAATGGAATCATGGATGATGACTCAGATCTTCATTCATTATTTATTAGAGCACGTATTGATCATGAACCTATACATAATATTATTATTGATAATGGTTATAGTGAGAATGTATTTAATATGACATTACTTACACATTTATGATACACACATGATGATTTATTCCCTTCATCCAAGATGGTTAGAGCATTTAATGGGAAATCACAACATGTTTTTGGTGAGATTGATTTACCTTTATAGGTTGGTCAAGTATAAGTGACCATAAAGTTTTAGTTATACCACATATAGGAGTATTTTATATACTAGTAGGATGAACTTGGATTCATAAAATCCATGTAGTACCCTCCATAATTCATATATGTCTCAAGTATATTCATGCCAACATGGTAATCACAATTTCAGGTATTCAATATGAACATTCACTATAGCAAGAGAAGTTTATTTTAAGATAGATAATTATACAACCTATTATGGTTAATAATGAGTGAAAGGGTATGTAAAAATTAATCCCCTTTCCTATATATCTGATACTTGAGAGTATATTTCATTAAATAGACATAGTGGACTCCACAAATTCCTCATCTACACTTACATGACCCAACTAGTTACTAAGATTAGATCAACATGTTTTAGAGAAGGTACACAGACCCATAATTATTTTTGTGACAAATAATTCACAAATAAATAATAAATGGGTTACATTAACTAATATATATTGTATTACGAATTCACAACCATAGAGTCATATGAGAATAACATAGTATAAAATATTCTATAATTTCATATTTGGCACATATACATGATCCTTGACAATATGACAATTTTTTTTACCCTATATTGAGTATATAAATACATATGAGAATCCATTATATGGGATAATCATATATAATTATATTTTTAATATTAAAATATGTAAACATACAAACAATTCAAATAATCAAGAAAATATAAAAACATTCAAATAAATAAAAAATACAAAAATAATCATCATACACATGTTTACTAGATTTTACATATAAGTTGTTTACTTTATGTTAGTATATGACATATCATTTTATTTATATATACACATATGTTTAATGGGTACTTAAGTGTGATACATGGATACAATAGATACATGATACATGAGCATACATATGCTAAACCTTTCCTCCACTTGCATGACACACTATGTTGGGGTATCTGATTCATTGATCATGATTGATATAGGTTCTATTTTTTTATGATTACTATAAATTATCATGTTTAGATTATATACTAACACTTACACATGTTTATAATCATGCTTATATATTACACAATGTGCTATATATGCTATGCTACAAGACATGTTGATAACACATGTATGCAAGGACTAATATGATATGCTTATGCTAGTTGATTATATTTCACTTATTAATCTTATCATATGGATTAATTGAGTGTATTCATTGTTTTATAATTTGTTTTGATTGGGGAAAATTAGAACATTTTCCTTATTTTTTGGCCATAATGCCACTGAGTGTTATTTATTTAGTGTGCAGACATTTGAACATGATCTCCCCTTGAGTGTGAAACATTTAAGCATGCCTATTGTTTTTCACTCTGCTTAGACCCCTTTTTCATGACATTGAGTGCTCTTGTGTGTGTGTTTTATTGTTTATTATGCTTGTGCTTATTACTTCTATACGTTGTCAGGATCCATATCATGTATCATAGGGTTTGTTTGATTAGATACTACAACATTCATTAATACATATACTTAGACATGATACCATTATATGCTTATTTAATATGAAATTGATACATATATGGCATAATTAACTTATCATTTTAAGATAAGATGAATACTATATTGTACTATACTCACCTCAAAATATGGGGGTATATCAGTGGGTCCATGTCATATAGACATGATTCCACATACACATAGTTAGGAGAATTGTTACAAATTTTTATAGTTTACAAAATTTAGATATACAATTGGGTCAAAATATTATGTACTTGAAATTGATTTTCATAGATTTGGGATAGATTTTTTTAGATTTGTGATAGATATTATACATAATTTTTAGATTAGATGTTACATTTTGATAGATACTTCAGCTTGAGATACATTAGAGGTACATATGCCATGTAAATGCATAGAATAATATATACACATCCAAATTATTTACATATTTATGTAATGACCTTACCAAGATGTATTTATTGAGCCTTTATCTATCTATAATAGTTGGATACATTGAGTAGTGCAATTGTGACTTAATGCCCTCAATGGCCTTGGCACTACTCCATTTTTAAGGTTGAGATGGTTACACCATTTGACCTTGGCTAGATTGGCTATTTTATGTTTACATTGGAGTTGTGTGATTGAGATTCAAGATCTCAATGACCTTCACACAACTTGACTTTATACCAGACTAGGGGCATGATCACCCTCTAATTATCCTATTCACATCTTTAGGGTTTAATTTTGAACCTCTCTCTCCAATGCTTCAACATGTAAGCATAATCAACAAAGCAAAGTAACAAGGGGAAACATATTACATCAACACAAAGGTGTATGCCTTCCTTGCTATATTTAATTTCAAGATTTTCAAATATTCACTTTAGGATTATATAAAATAATTACACTATAACATGATTGTGGTTGTAGATAACACACAAAAAAAATAAAAATGGGGATCAATTAAAATTAAGGTGTGTTGTACACACCAATTACATATTTATTTCATTTAAACCTTGTAATTTAATATTTATACATTACTATATTAAATGCGGGGGAAATTTAGATACTCAAATTTGATTTTATATGATATTCTATTATTATACACTTGAAAAATACAAATCATGGCTCAACCCTTTAGTTCATGACCTTACCTCTACCAAAAGGGCTCATATTCACCTGTAGCCAAAAATGTACATAACACTTAGTCAGTTATATTTGAGAGCCTAAATATTATTATACACCTTTTTGGGCCTTTTTATCTATTTATGATTAGGATAAATATATTTTAGAGCCTAAAAATTAGATACACCTAGTCTAGTTAAATTTATTCATATCCTCTCTTGTTTTTTTATGTTAGTTTTTGTTAGTAGTATGATTTATGCTTGTTTTTAATGTTATTTTTGGGTTAAATAGGAATAAAATGGATACTAAATTAAAAACCCATAGTACTCATCACCTAGTATATTTCCTCTTTAATGCTTTATCTTATACTTATGATAATGAATGAACTAATAATAATGCTTTTACTATTAATGATGCTACTTACATTGATGAAGAAAACTATTGTAGTGAAAATGATTATGGTTATGAATATGATTATAATTATGAAAATCAAGAGGATAGGTAAAATAGTGAATATAATAGTGAAGAAGAAAATGAGTCCACTAATTCTGAATTTAAATAACTAAATTCACTTTTGCATTCTTACCTTAATCATACATTAGAACAAGAGGAAAATAATAATCACTAATATATTTTTTCCTTAATATTTAATAGGGATAAAAATATGAAGAATATACCATTAATACACCTTTTTTATATCTCAAATTTACCACTGCATTGACCTTATTAATAATTATAAACTACAAAGGCATAGGGCTTACATAGAAATGGAAAATATCATGAATGCTTGTGATATTACCTCTCTTTATCTAGAAAAGGTAGATGATGTAAATGCATATGATATTTCCAATTCTCATATAGAAATGGATAATGATATACATGATTGTGATAATCCTTATCCTCCATTGGAAGTGAAAAATAATGTTCTAAAATCCCATGATACTTCTTCCCCTTCTATTCAAGCATCAAAGGATGCAAATGAATGTGATGTAATATATTCTATATGAATTTTTTTTTACCATTGGTTTAGATTTACAAAGTGATGATAATTTAGTATTATTAAAATATTCTCAAGTAAGTCATACTATATCCATATAAGGTTATTTTCATGATAACATCATTTGTGATGTATTTTTCTCCTCCCTTAAAAAAATAGAATTCAATGAGACATAATGTGATGTTATTCCTTCCTCAACATGGTAATAATACCATGATATGAAATGATTATAAAGTATGCAATGATTTTATTATAATTTAATTTTAAGCCATGTAATGATGTTAGTTATGACTCTCTCATACCAATGCTTAAAGTAGACAGTTAATTACAACCCATGAGTGAGCCTTTCAAACCATTAATATCCCTACTAGTCATATTGTGTCCATGATGCATGTTATTGGTGACTTCCATAGATAAGTACTCGATCTCACTTTGAAAACTATATCATGTTGTGATAATATTAAAGATAATGTCATTTTAGGATAAACCATTACATAAGCCATATGTGAATATAAGGATTTGAAGGATTTTGTTATGCCTCTGCTCCCATTGTTTAATGGTCATGGAGATAATTGTAGAATAGGTATAAAGTAGATAGGAAGATATTTATGGATCATTCATTAGATATGTAATCAAGTAAGATATGAAAACCTATATGCTTTTGGGTTTGGCTTCAAAATTGCTTTGATGCATTTAGATTTGGGTCATGGACTGTCACTCTTGGTGAAATGGTAAAACCCTAGCTTTCCATCTTCAATGTGATCTTGGGGAAAAATGGGTTAGTGAGAACACAATATTGAGTTGAACCATAATAACCCCACTATCAAAGGGCATTACATATATAGCCAATACTTTAGAAGAGGGCTTCATACTCATGTAGTTCTCCCCTATGTGTTGGCTTGTGTGTGAATCATGCAATGTGTGTAAATCAAATACAATAATGACCTAATTTGTAACTTGTAAAATATGACCTTATGATTACTCCTTTAGTAATTCAAACCTATAAATAGGTTATTAATTTGATTGATATCAGAAGAGGGTAGAATTGGAAATATTTTGGTAACTCGATGCTTATTGAGTGCTCTTTTGGTTTGATTGCTAGGTGAAGAATAAATGAGGGTTGATATTATATTTATACCAATCATATTAGGAGATAATCCAAATTAAATAACTTAATTTCACCATTTTAACACATTTAATTTGTAAATTAGATGACTTTAGGGCACTAGACACTTACATCAGGTCAAGATAGTAACATCGATGATGCTATCTATCCTAGACATTAGTGTTTAGGGAGAAGGAGAGTAGGCACAAGATTAGAACTTATAGAGGTGTAAGATAAGTAAATTTTAAGAATTATGGGAAGATGGGATGTCAATGTCATCAATATAAGGCTATTTAGACTAAAATATAGGTCAAGGGGCACAAGATAGAGTAAATGTGAGGCTTATAGAAGAAATGCATGCATAGAACTAAGAGGAATATATAGGGTATACATTTTATAAGCGTACAATATTGAGGTGATACATAATCACAAAATATCATTTATATTTCCATCTTATAATCTATTAATGAAATTTATAGTTTAAAAGAAATGAATAAGTACCTAGGTGTGTATGCACACCTTATCTGTGATTGAGTTAAATTTAAGTGCTTTGTTGGAGTTGAATTTAAATGTTTTACTGGTGTCTGAACTAAAACCAAAAGAATGTTATAGTGGATAATAAATTCATATAATTTGGGTCAAAATTACTATAAATAGATTTAAATTGAAAGATCAAGGTTTAGAATACACCTTTGTGTCGATGTACCCACCTTGCCTATTGGAAATTTATTTTTTTCAAACTATGTATCATTGTAAAGATCTAAAATTGAGAATAATATAAATATATATAAATATTCAAAATGAACATATCCAAGGAGAGAGAGAGAGAGAGAGAGAGAGAGAGAGAGAGAGAGAGAGAGAGAGAGAGAGAGAGAGAGAGAGAGAGAGAGAGAGAGAGAGAGAGAGAGAGAGAGAGAGAGAGAGAGAGAGAGAGAGAGAGAGAGAGAGAGAGAGAGAGAGAGAGAGAGGTTGGCAGGCACATGCCCCCAACTTTGGAGTAAATGTGAGTTTCCACCTGGTAGTTGAGATTAGCTCAATTGTGCTACCCAATGATACTTATAACTTGGTGAGATTGGATGATCAAGTCCAAACTAAAAACTTGGTAAGATTTAGTGATTTAATCACCCCAACCATACCAAAAGGTGAACCAAATAATACAATATATTGGCTTGATAAAGTCTATAAAATTAATCAAAGTATCAATACATGTAATAGTTTTAGAATTTGAGATTGATTTGGAGTTTACAATATTAGGCACTTTTTACATAGAATAATCACCTTGATATGTCTCATGATAAAATTATGTATAAGAATGGTACCATGTATATAATTATGCCACAAATAAGTATCAAAATTATGTAAATATGTGCTTTGGCCAATTCAAAAAATTATGTGTAGAGGACATGATTCCAAAGCATGACCCAAATATATATATAGAAATAAGAAAATGATATAAGTATCAATGTGGAATACATGTTTCAAAATTATGTCCCCACTATAAATTAGAGATGTTAAATACTAAGTAGGTACGAAGAACATGCTTCTAAATCATGCCCCCAATGAATATGTGAATCAATATAAATACCATACTAAATTAAATGTGGAGAACATGATTATAAATCATGCTCCCACTAAATCTAAAAACTATTAATGTGTGGAATCCATATCCATATTACATGCCCCCTTTTAATTTGAAAACTAGTATAAGTACTGAATACATGTGGAGTACATGATTCCAAAGCATTCCTCCACTTTAATATGGAAACTATGAATGTGTAGAAGCCATGTACATATGCCATACCCCCAATGAATCTAAAAACTAATATAAAGTGTGGAGAAAATTCTTCTCAATCATGTCCCCAATAATATGCCCCCCTTTGAGGTGAGGGAAAAATAGAACCTAGAAGTTACCTCACATCAAAAGGGTAAGACAACTGTAAGTCTATGAATGTAACCATGTAGCATATAGAAGGAAAATGTCTAGTTAAATGTATCATTAAATCACATAGAACCAATGTGATCACATGTAGGCCTAATATTCATGATAAATATCATGACAACATCTGGATGGTAACAATACAAGAACAATAAGAAAATAATCACACACACATAAGAGCACTCAAAATCAAGTAAAAAATTAGTGGTCCAAGGAGACCACAAACAAGGGGCATGTTCAAATGAGCTAAAATTGAATGGACATGGCTTAGTCAAATGTCCATAAAATCAAGGAATGATATTTTTAAATGTCCATATAATAAGTAATGACATATTCAAATGTCCAAGAATGCAATGACATATTCAAATGTCCAAGAAGAAATGACATTTTAAAATGTCCAAAAAAGCAAACATAGGCACTGGGGCTGACATATAGTGGAACACATTCAAATGCTCAAAAAATCAAGATAATAGCAAGGAAAAACACTCAAAGAAGTGTGTAAATGAAAATCATAAAAAACTAGGACAAACATGTCATAGTGGTCCTTGGATCAAATGTGTCAGAAAAAAACATCAAATACATAACATAGAAAGTACCATGTGCAATGTATAACCATGGATAATAGGTATATGTAAGTACATATGTAAGATAAAACATGATAATATAGATTGATCATTAAATCATATAACCTGTGTGTATCAAGATCATAAAATATGGATGCCCCCAACATCCTGATGCTGTGAGTAGAGGATGATGTGAGTAGAGGGAAAGCCCAAGACCCATAAATGTATCATGTATCTATGTATGCCTGTATATGTGTATGTAGGAGTAAATTATATTATATTTCTCAACATGGAACTAATTTTTTTGAATTTTTGAATTTTTTTTGGTATTTTTGAAGAGCTTTTGGAAAATGGAAAAAATATCCATTTTACCAATTTAAATGTAAAAAATTAACCCTTTTCCCAATTAGAATGAAAATATCTGGTAATTCAATTTTATTATTCATATGGAACCATGTCCTATGACTTATCATGGCACATGTTGTGATGCATTTTGATAAACATATTCCATCTACTATTATCAAAGATGTATCACTGTACCTATCAAATGAAACATGTATTTTGATATCTTGACACTTAAATGTAATACACATGTTTTTCATATCAAGCTTTACTTCTATATTGGCTAACCAAGCCCAACCTAGATGTAAGGTGAAATTTATCATTAGATTTTTTACCCATATCATAAAATATACAATCTTTGGTCTGCATGCTATAGGTAGAAGTATATATCCAAGGGAGACTAAATTTAATGGATATTTATTTAGTTCATCCATATGATGTCCCATTTGTTAAAAAATAGACTGCTACAAAGTGAGTCCCATTTTGTGATAATTAAAATATGGGTACAACATAGCCCATCAATATTTATAACAACTATTATATGTTCACCTATATGTGTGTTCGAAGGTTAGTCTTCTTTGGAAAGATGTGAAATATTAGACTTGATTTGTTATGGGGATTTTTTTAAATTTGTCTTGTACACTTGTATTTGTGAATTTTGGCCTTAAAATCCTCAAATTAACTTTCATTGTGACATGTGATCTGATGGTAATTACAATATGGTAATCCTTCTTGACAAACAAGGAAATTGCCTGATCTATGTCAAGTAGAAGATAAAGAGATCATGTTATACTCAAGTAATATGGACAAAATAGTATCAGTGTTATCTTTTTGTGTTTTGATCTATAAAATTTATTGTGAATAATTTTGAGAAGACTCTGCATAATGGATATGAATTAATGGGACTTGGTTCTCATATGATAATCCAATGTGTTTAATGAAGAGGAAGGTATGAAAGGAAAAACATCTATATGCTCATCAATTTTAGTTATTGTTCCTTTCGATTTATCTAATTTTGTATCCAAATTTTTTATGCCATGAGTATGGATCACCAAAGGGAGCTTGACTATTTGATTCTCTTATAATTTTTGTAACACTGGTTCCCCTTGTGATGATTCTTGATTTTTATGTGCATTTATGTGTACCTCAATGTTTAATTTTTTGATTGGTTGTTAATTATCCATGATTATTTTTGAATACCCCAATCCTTGTCAATTTTGATTACACTTGAGAGATATAGGATGGGTGATACCTTGTTCATGTTTTCCCAATCCTTGTACTTGATACCCATATTTGATCAAATATTTAAGGCCAAAATAATGCAATATTTTGCTTGAGGATTTTGAAGGCTCTGAAGAATGTGATGCATCTACCATTTTCATACTAGAAAGTTTTGGTACCTTAAGTTTATAATGGTCTATAGGTGTAGAATGCTTATTTTTTATTGATGACTTAATATGACTTGGTGAAGATTCCATAATTTCTCTGTTAACATTTTGAAAATTTTAAATATCAAATGAAGTCTAAGAAATATTATCATCCTTAATAAAGGGAATATTTTTTGGAAATGTATGAATAGGTGGGGTTTTGATCAATGGGCTTGAAGGAACATCACCTTTATTAATGATTTGGAAATCCTCCATGATTCCCTTATAGATGATTAAAATTGTCATGATAAAATGGAAGGACCTTGTTTCCAAGGGGGATCAATTTTGGTATAGAAGGCAAGGGTACATGTTTTGTATCCTCCTTAGGATGGATCACATCATGTATTGAAAGGATGGGAGAATGACCTTGATTAGAGGGATAGTATCCATCACCATTCAAAGCTTTTATATTATTTGACTTCTCACTTAGAGGAATGCAAGAGTAATGGATTTTGATCCTGCTTGGAGAGATTGTTGAAGGGTTTCATAGTCATAATCATGAAATCAAATTCATCCATAATAAAAGATAAAAAAATACAAAGATATGATAAGGCAAGAGATAATCATCTACAAGAAAATGCTTATGCAATAATGATGTTTAAAGGTTGGGTTAACCAAATGTTTAACCCTCAATTAGATTATGGAATCCTACTTGGGTAGATAGGGTTAAGGATATAGAAATGATAGGGCACAAGGGTGAATATCAGATCTACAATAGGCCAATTAATGTGTTAAACTTAGATGTACCATATGCTAAATTTATAAAACTGAGATAAGCTATTAATGGAAAGTATAACTATTCTAGATATAAAAATGACATAAAAGAGAGTACTTAACTAGTTTTGATGTTAATGCAGATCTAGATCTAATACATGTAAAAAGCAAGAATGAAGATAGTTCTAGATTAGTCATAAAATTCTAGATCTGACATCTCTACTCTCTAGTTGGTAGCATCATCCTAGGATAGTTATGTCAAAACTAGTATATGAGTTTGATTATAGTGTCTTATACAAAATATCTACTTAAATAGGATGTGACTACCTAGATGCTTCTAGGTTTGGATTCACCTTCACTCTAGTACATTCAAATTTGGGTCATGGATTATCACTCCTAGTGAAATGGTAAAACCCTAGCTTTCTATGTTTAATGTGATGTTAGGGAAAAATGGGTTAGTGGGAACATGGTGTCGAGTTGAGTTAAAATGACCCCACTATCAAATGATATTTCTTACATATCCAATACTCTAGAAGAGGGCCTTAGACTCATGTAGTTCTCCCTATGTGTTAACTTATTTCTAAATCATGTAATGTGTGTAAAGGAAGTACAATAATAAACTAGATTTTAACTTGGAAAATATGACCTTATGACCACTCCTTTGCTTCTTTGGACCTGTAGATGGGCTATTCTTTTGACTGATATAATAATAGGGTAGAATAGGATAACTTTTGGTAACTTGAGTGCTTCTTGAGTGCTTTTTTGGGTTTGACTACTAGGTGAGGAATGAATGAGGGTTGATATCATATTTATACCAATCATATTAGGAGATAAATCACATTAAAGCACTTAGGCTGACCATTTTAATACATTTCATTTGAAAATTAGATGACTTTAGGGAATTTACACTTATGTCAGGTTAGTATAATAATGTCAACACTAATGTCAGGTTAGTATAATAATGTCAACACTAATGTCTATCTTAGAGGTTAGTGTCCAAGGAAAAGGAGAGGAGGCACATGATTAGAACTTGAAAATGTGTAAGATAAGTACATTTTAAGCATTTTCAGCAAGATGGGATGTATGTGTCACTAGTATATGGATGGTCATACTAAGAGATAGGCCAAGGGTCACAAGATAGAGTAGATGCAAGGTTTACAGAAGTAAGACATGCATGAAACTAATAGGATCAACTAGGGTTTTTATTTTCCAAGTGTACAAGATTGAGGTGATATATAATCATAAAATATCATTTATATTATCTAAAAATATACATATCCAACATCTTAAGTAGCCTAAACTAACTTCTAGATCGATCCACACTTCTAGTTTAGATGTCTCTACTCTATGGACAAGATCACTCCATAAGGAAAAAATAATGATGTGGCCTCATCTAATTCTGATGGCCATGTCCTCCCACCAAATAAAGACTCTTTGCTTAGATTAAAATTTACCAATAGGTTGTCTCACATGTTCTATGATTCCCATCTAAAGGAATTATAAAATGTTGAATATAAATCCACATTTTCTAGTCATTATCCACTAGAGGCTCATATAATTGAAAAACACTAGAATATATAACTACAAATTGGGAGAAAATCACTATTTTCCCAATACAGAGTCAACACAACCTTAATATCCCTAAGTGAATTCTACATACACCTCAAAGGTCACATGCTATCATTGAAGCACTTAATCACACTAGGATTACACTAATATTTAATTTTTTCATGATTATTTCACACACACCATTATAAAATGGGAGAACTACATGTAGTTTGATCCCTCTTCAAAGTATTGGTATATAAGCAACACTCGACATAGGGGGTGTTGAGTTCAAGCACAAATTCAATTGCTAACCCATTTTTTGTTTTAGGATTGCATTTTAATTATTGATATATTGAGATAGGGTTAAAAGTGAAGGAAAATATACATAATGGTTTTCATGATGGATTAAAGGCTCCTGCATAGGCAAATAAAACATACAGGTAAAGGTGAACCTATCACATTAGTTTCATAAAGTTATCATTTACAGGACTTTGACACTCCCTAAGGACACCAACACACCACACCACACCACACCACACCCTTTTCCATATCTAATATCATTAACTAGAGATCTAAAAAAACTCTATTTTATATCCACAACTAGTCAACATCGTCACACAACCTATTTTTCTAGTCTCAATCATAGTCATGCATTCTATTTTTCCATGTAAGTTGTATTTATTTGGTACTTTCCTCTTTTAACATAGTTACAAATTTAGAAATTTCCAAATCAATTTGTGTCATTTAAGATTATGATTTTACATAATAGTTTTTCTAATCTATATCATTATAATTTTACATAATAGTTTGTCTAATCAAGGTTTAACATCTCTAGTTCCCCAAATTTTGAAAAAAAATATTAGTGATCTTCCTTATTTTTGAACATTGACAAAAACCCTAGCTTTCCATTAAGGTTTACTTATATTTTAGTACTCCCATTAGTGTTTTAGATTTTTGAATTTTTTATTCCATATTCATGATGATAATAATGACCAAATCTATCTATTATTTCTTAATTCAAAGTTTGTAGGTACTATTTACCTGTTCTTTTCTTATAACTTGTCAAATATTTTGCATGTATGTAAGCTCATGGATACATAATGTTAGGCCAAAGATCACATCCTATATTAGTCAAGAGATTAGTGATAAGTAGTTCTATGATGATTATAGTTTCATGGTTCAATTTGAGTTGCCACTTGTTACTACTAGATGTTAGATAGATCATATGGTTAATTTTTCACTTCCTACCTTTATAACTCACAAATATCATAACTCATATCCTGCCTCCACTATTTTCTTGAGGATTATAGTAGATAATATGGTTGAAGCTATTATTACTAGACAAGTTTGGGTGCCTTATCAACCAATATGGTTGATTAGTTAAGGAATATACTAGCTAATAATTCCATGCTAGAATTTATCTAAAAGGCTACTATTTTCAAAGATATTCTATACCAAGCATTGAATCAAACATCTATGCCTCATAACACATAGCCTTCATACTTTAAATCTATTGTAAACACTTTGAAGGATATTGAGGATGTTATCTCCTTTATCAATGAGGATTTTATTTCATAATCAACTATTAATAAGAATTTAACTTTGTTCATATAAGTTAAAATTAAAAGTACAACAATAAAAAGGGTTAATTGACTATGGTTTAGAGTTGAATGTTTTTAATCTTACATTATTACATGAAATGGGCATTAACATGGCTAATCTTCAAATACATATAATAATATCAAAGGATTTGATTATCTACTTCACCAATATTTGGTTTCTATGACTTTTGATATTACCATAAGACCCAAAAATTTATCTACATAATTACAAGTAATGCCTAATCATTTAAATTACAATTTACTATTTGGTAGGCCATGAATACATGCCATGGATGCTATACCTTCTAATTTACATAGGTGTATCAAATTGATACATGATGGATATTTATATACATGCCCAACTAATAATCATACCTTTAGATATTTTAAGGTTATATAGTCCACTAATGAGAGTCTATCATAGTTAGGGGCACCTCAATCTACTATAGTGTCACCACCACAAATCATTCTTATAGAAAAAATGCACACATAGGAGGATGGTGAATATAGTACATATGATCAAAAGCCACAATCTATATATATCTCAAAACCATAGATTTCACCTCAAAAGGTGATCAATGAGGGATATGTACAATAATTACCTTTACTAGTCAATTCAGAAGATCTAAATTTCATATCTATCAAAGACATCAATGATGATTGTAATTCTATTTATGATGATGATACTAATGAAATATCAATGAACATAGATGATTATTTGTATGGGTTAAATTTCACACTAGTTGGTCTAGGTGAATACAAAGATGATTCCAATGTGATCATAATAGTGTATACATATATAATAAAATAATAACTTCAGATGGGGATAAAGGGAAGAATATTTTTTGCCACATAGATACTACACAACATAAAATTCTATCAGGTGTCCCATAGAATATTTTTTTAAAAATCCAACATTTCTATAGTTTAAGAGGCATAATACAATGATCAATATACTATAAGTACCAATAGGTCACCATTCATAAATTCAATAAATAATTTGGAGTTCAGGAATATATAGATATTAATTAGGATAAAACCTAACAATGCACATCAAATACCACATGTGATGTTACATATGCTACTTGACATAAAATTAATTGCCTTACCAAATATATGACATAGATCTACTAGTAGGTTGTTAAATCAAGAGGTAAAACCCTTCTATAATTTTCATAGAATAATAGGGCATGCCACATAATTATTCTAATTATAGTAGAAATTTCATAAATATAAGGCTAAAGGCATTTTTTATATTATACAACCCATACCACAACCTCTTAGGTCTCAAAAATAGGGTCACACATGTAAAAACTACAAACATTCAAGAGCTCATCCTTAACTATATAGGTTTTCATATAATTAATATAGAAAACATGTTATAATAGATGAGGATATAGAGATAAATATATGTACACTTGTATTCATTCATCACATATGGAATGATCAAGATGATTTGAAAAAATATATATTTCCAAGGTTCAATAGGATACATTATAGTACCAGTGGCATGTGGTCCCAAAGTGGTGGATACATTAATATTTTTTATGAACACATGAAATCATATGAGTGCCACATTAGGTTAATAATTAGTTACACAAAATGAAAGCTACATATGATAACCTACAAAAATGTCTTACATTTAAATTTGAGGATAGTAAAATTCAAATTATTCATTATGGCATAGATGATAATCACACATTCAAAAATGAAAAACATGGTTCAAAGTTGTCTATCCAAAAATTACACATAAGGCCCCTTAAAAAATATAAAAACATGCCATAAAGATGCACGTTATTTATAAAAATTCCAAGGATAAGGCTATAGTTATATAGCATGAATGATATGATGACCACAATGATGATGATCTATGGGAGTTTGACAAGATCCAATATCCACTACTCAATTATACTCCACCAGATCCACCTTTTCATTACCCACATCCCCTAGATATGTAGTTTGATTTTTAGATTATCATATTGTTCATATATGCAAAAATATAAAAAATATTAAAATATTCTATATAATTACAAAATTAGGACCTATGCATGCTTATGTTTAGTTGATTTACATCAGTAAATTTGTGCTTAGTATACTTGGTAATTATTTATATATCTAGTTTTTACCATATAGGCTTCATAAGTGTACATGAGTGAATGCATAACATACAAGTTTACATACACAAATATAGTTACAAGTTAGGATACTATCTCACTCCCAATATTTTCATATAAATAAAACTATTCTATTTGGATAGTCACACCCCCCATTGTCTAATTTTAGTGGATTTATCCCAGTGAACATATGCTTTACTTTATAGATTCAAAATAAGTCACAATCCTCCTACAAATTATTTATACAATAAGTTCACTGGGGGCATTTTATAATTCTTTGGATATCCCTTATTTTTCATACCCCAATTCTTTAAATTGTGAAAAATATATTGATATTGCTAACTTACATTCACATTGCTATCTTCCTAGATACTTGAATTACTGAATATATTGATGTCATTATTTTATAATGTTGATCAACTATATTTACTCCTGCATGATTTGTGTATTTACTTCTATAATTAATGTCTTCTATGTATTCATTATTTTAGATTAGATAAATTTTAACATCTCCTTGTGTGTGGATCTAGCCTATTGTATGTTTTTATTTTTTATGAGTGAAATTTGTGTGTCCCTTTTATGTGTCCCCTTAGACTTATTTTGCATGCATTGTGTGCTTTACATGTATTATTTGTATGTATATGTCATAGAAATGACACTTGTGTGATTTTATTTTATCAAATTTCAATGCCATGATAGGCATCATGCCTATTCCATGTACTTGATGCCATGATCAATATCACACATACATCTCTAAGTAGTTATATTCAACTTCTAATACCCAATTTTGATCACTTTATCATTGGATGTTTCTTTGCTAACATCTATCTTGACATGACATTGTATATGCTTTAATTTATACATGAATCTTACATTATAATTTTTTTTCTTGAGAGAGATATATGATGATGCCATTTTCCTTCATGTTATCATTACTACTCAGATTTACATCTTTCATAACATCTCGCATAAATTTTTATTTTGAGTTAAATTATTGCGTAGGATCCATATCTCAACTCAAAATAAGGGACATTAACAATGGAATGTCATAGTTAATAAACTCTTATAATATAATACACAAATAAAAATTTGAAATCATTATATAGTTTACCATAATTCATACCTAGAAAATCATTATACATAGTAATTTTAGACAAAAACACATCATTTAGATAAGGACACAGGATGACCCTATTAAAAATAGTGCCTTTTATCCTTACAGGTAGGAAATATTCATTTAAATAAATTATCAAAATCATGATCAGTACAAATAAGTTTCTAATAGGTACCCAATCATAATTTAAAAAATAATACTTAGTTTTATCTCATATTTTCTCACTTTGGGGGGATCATGTGTGGCATGTGTTCTAGAGATTGTGTAAGTTTTTAATCATAAAATCACATGAAATTAATTAATTCAAATACACACACACACACACACACACACACACACACACACACACACACACACACACACACACACACACACACACACACACACACACACACACACACACACACACACACACACACACACACACACACCCCATATCATATTGGGGGCATGTGCATGACACGTGACCACATTATTTATTAATTTTACAACAGTTTCATATATGGATGGAAATCCATGTCATTATCCATGATATATATATATACTAAAATTAGATCATGATATTTTTTACACCAATTTTCACTAGTTTTTCATTAGTTTTCATTATAAATGAGCCTTTATCTATTTGTAGTAGTTCGTTCAACTTTTTTCACTAGAACAATCCATTAGAATTCATACAGGGATTCCAATACACTTCACTATTTTGGGTATGAAAATATGGATTCAAGCATACCTTAATTTATTAATCACACTCACCTTTAAATAAGGATTAGGGTATGCATATTCCAATCTGATTTATTTAATGAAAAATAAATATTTGATGGTCTTACCTTCTTTAGTAACTAGTTTTTACACTAGAAAACATAATGTTTTACAAACCCAATTAGGTGTACTCATTCCTTGTTATTATATTAATAATTTTCCTTATATCTACTTCTTGATTTTAATCTTAAGTAAATACTAATTTTATACATGTTCAATTATAGGTTATGTGTGAAGCATATTTAAACGTTGTGGCCTAAATTTAAGACAATTCTTGATAGGTAAGTTTGGGTACACACTTTTTATTTTACTCTAGTAATTTATCTTTAATACATTTATATAATAAAAGGGGAACAAATTTAGACACATAAATTAAAATTTAAGTTGAAATGATGCACTTGTGACCACTCCTTATACACACTTATCTCATGCCTCATTCCTCATTCTATCAACTACCTTTCCTTCACTTTTACGTGGAGATACATTCTTATATGTAACTAGTGATCTCAAAATATCCCTATCAAACATCCTAAATAACTTAAAATCACTTCCATATTAATCCACACTTTTAGTTTATCTATCTCTATTCTTTGGATAGATCGATCTATAAGGAGAACATAGTTGCTCAACCCATCCAATTCTAGTTGCCATATCCTCTTTCCAAATAATTGTTCTTTACTCAAATTAAAATTTTACAATCAATTTTACCACATGTTTCATGATTCCCATCTAAAATAGTTTTATAATGTTCACTATAAAGCCACATTTTATAATAATTATCCACTAGAGGTTTATATGATTGAAAATAACCATAAATCTAATTGTACATTGGGATTAAAACACTTACTTTACCAATATAGAGTCCACACAACCCTATTATACTTGACCTAAGTCTACATACACCTCAAAGGTCACAAGTCATTTTTGAATCACTTAATCACATCAAGATTACACACTTTCACACACCACCATAGCATTGACTAAATACATGGAATTTGATCACCCTTTAGAGTATTTGTATGTAGGTAGTGCTCAACATAGGGGGTGTTGATGTCAAGCAAAACTTCAACCACTAACCTTTTTTTAAAATTTTATCCATTTATCATTCATGGTCTATTAAGATAGGGTTACAAGTGAAGAGGAAGGCATACAATTATTTTTTCAAAGGATTAAGAGCCCCTGCATAGTCAAACAAAACACATAGGTGAAGGTGAACCTACCATATCAATTTTAAAAAGATAGCCCTCCCCAAACAAGGCTAATACATAAATAACATAGTGGGATGACCCTGTCTGATTCTATCAGTCTTGTTTTAGGTTTAAATGAATCATTTTTTATAATTCACAATGTTATTACATAATCACACAGTTAATATTATAGTTGTATACATAGTATTTCATTATTGCTTTTTAGATAAGTCATTTTCTTATTGAATTTTCCATTTTAGTATATTTCTATATATAGTAAATTAAATCCTATTTTATTTCAGTTCATTATATCTAGTTATGATCTAACACTCTTCTTAATTTCCTCAAATTTTGATAAAATAATAATATCCATTCCACATGAGTAAGAGTACCCAAAATAAGTAAGAACACTAA
The DNA here is from genome assembly GCA_037957365.1 of Torreya grandis. NCBI lineage: Eukaryota > Viridiplantae > Streptophyta > Pinopsida > Cupressales > Taxaceae > Torreya > Torreya grandis. The sequence goes on along the minus strand of JARHVA010003700.1, from coordinate 1,431,411 downwards.
AATTTCATATACAAAATAAATGTTCAACATGATAATGAAAGTAAAAAATATATAAAGTCACATAATGATTGACCCTAGCCACCTATATCCACATCTACATCAACATATATATCAACATCCATATTAAAAAACATAGGGTCTTGTGATGTAGAGGGCATAATATCATCATGTTGATACCTTGATTGGGAATAAATCCTCTTCTCTCAATCCTCATAAACAGATAATTATGACTACAAAGCTATATGCCCATGCTAAAATTGAATGTGCTTAACTATTAAATGTTGACCTAAATTTGTAGTTAGAACTGAGGGTTATCTATTACCTCATCAACTCTACTCTAAAATAGTTATGCTCAACTATGACCACATCATTCTCAACTCTCAAAAATCCAACTTTGATTCAACTAACACATATGTAGTGGTGCTTATAGTAGGTTGATCAAATGATGGGGCATGCTCACTAGTTATATCTATAACACACTCAACTAAACCCCCATGAAATGCCTCACTCAAAACATTTTTAATCAAAACTATAAGTGTTAAATCTATGATCATCATCTGATAACTATCACCTATTATAAAACAAAATTCATGATACCAATGACAAAACAATCAAAGTAAATAATAATGATGAAAATATTTTCAAAATACACACACACACACACACACACACACACACACACACACACACACACACACACACACACACACACACACACACACACACACACACACACACACACACACACACACACACACACACACACTCATATCCACAATAGGAACATTAGGCTCAATAAATACTACCTCACCTACATTTCCTACCCCACCTAACACAATAGGAAATAATGTAGGCCATGAATGTAGCATCCAACATTGTGTGTACTCTATATCATGAATCTAAATCACTGCATCCACCTTGGTGAAAGGAATAGGTGCCAACTTAGATACACTTGTTTAGCCTCACTCACCATTATGTCTAAGAAATATAATAGATTGAACCCAATAGCTAGTTCTAGGGGCATACACTTTATAATAAAAAATTGGCACATAACACAATCAAACATTAAATTTCTCATAGACATCAGGCCAATGACCATAGAATGATAAACTAATACAAATTTGATGTAATTACAATCTATCCTCACTCCCCCTATAAGGAGACACATGTTTAGACCATGAGAAGTTTGAATATCCTCCATACATCCTCAAATTTAATATTCATATCCCCCATGGGGATGAAAAAGGTAAAAGTATTGAGTCCGACCACTCTACCAATGCTATCATCATATTCATGTCATACTACATCAGATCTAGCCATCTAACATAACCTAACCTAGCTATGTAAAGAGTGGCTCTCTCCACATCAATAAATTTAAATGATTGCATGGTATCCATAATGTACCCATTCCTAACTCCTATGCTTTTATGTCACCTTAAAATCAAAAAATAGTCACATCAAATTCAATAAACTTATACAAATATGATAAAATCACTAGAGAAAATCTCAATGTTACCTATAACAAATATAACAGTCAATGCCATGCTATAAAAAATAGATATGTAGATAATACTACTATGAATTAGAAATTTCTATAGGTGAGTCTATGAAAAATGGAATGTATGTGTAAGGTAAAAGCATAACTTTACCCAAAGGGATAACTTTGAAAGATAAAGATAAAACTAATAAAATACACATAATTTTAAATTTATGAAATATGTAAAAAATATTGGTTTTCAAAACATTCCAATGGTGGCATGATATTATACTATAAGGTATCTTCCATTTTATTTAATTGGTTTAATTAAATATCTCATCTCGATGCATTTTTCTCAACCAGAGCTCAAAATTACAATTAACACTATGCAAATAAAATGTGAAATTTTATTCAGCCAACCTATTTATATGGATTTTTTTTTTTAATTTTGCATTATTAAATAATAAAACCTACCAATTAATACCTATGAATTTCATGAACAAGATATCTTGAATAATACATATAAAAATTACTTCCTGCTAGATGCATTGGAATACACATTGTATTCTTTTGCATGGTAATATTTCCATCACTCCTACCAACCATTTAATAAATAAAAAATCTAGTGCTTATTTTCCTATACTCAGAACATGCCACTTTTTCTAATACCTATAGATTATTTCTCTATAATATTTTATTTATAAATCATTGTATGATACCCATCAAGCACATTTATTACCTTATACTACAAAATTCATAATTTTTTTGATACATGTAAAATTCATAATTTTTAAAGAGGTTCAATTATAATTTTTCCAAATGACCAAATTCAAAATATACTTAATCCAAAAAATTAAAAATGGTATAAATTATTTAATATTACATTTATTTATATGTGATTTATTTGATATTCTCATCCCTTGCATTGAAATGGGTGCATACATTGGGATTATTATATAATCTAATCTTGCATAGACAATATTTATGGGATAGCTCAATTTTGGCAATTATACCTAGTTCATAATGGTTCATATTATTTTCATTTTATAGATTTATGATAAAGGGTTTACCTTTTTCTGATAGATTATACACATTTGTACAAATTTCAAGGGCATATGCCATGTAGGTCTACTCCATCATACAAAAGCAAGAAATATACATTACCAGATATCAATAACATTATACATATTTAGAGGCATATGTACATACAAAATATAAATTTCAAATATTAATAATGATTCAAAAATTAGATATAAGATAGAGACTTGATTATAGATTCATACACACTTGTATGCATGTGCACAAGCATATGTAAAAATTTACAAGAAAAAAGTATATTATTTTAGATATAGTTACATTTAATCATATAGATGCATAAAATTATATATCATTTGGCATAATTCAAAGGGAATGATACTAATTTTTGTACATATACACACTATTTAAATTCAAAAGGCATGATATTAATTTATCCATAGTTTCTACAGTATAGTTTACATAAATTAATGACAAAAAATTGATATTTCACTTCAAATTTTATTTGCATTGAGGTAATTATGGGGGAACCCTAATTATCTTTTTATCATGAAAATATAATTTATATATGTCTACAACAGTGTGATTCATTCTGTGGTGGGTAATGTACATTCATGTTTAATGACACTTATGACCTTAAAATTATTTATTCATGTCTAATATTTTATCTTGGGGCAAAATATTAGAGCTAGATTAGTTAGTCTAGTTAGTATGTGTAGATGATATTTTGTGATTATGTAGCACCTTAGTCTTGTACACTTAGAAAATTTAGACCTTGGATGTTCCTCTTAGTTATACACATGCCTTGCTTCTACAAGCCTTGCATCTAATCTATTTGTGCATTTTGGCCTATCTCTTAGTTTGACCAATCTTATATTGATCACCCAAGCATCCTATCTTTCCCAAAATGCTTAAAATATACCTATCTAACACCTTTACAAGTTCTGAGCCTATACATATTCTCTTGCTCTTTGGACACTAATATCCAGGATAGACAATATCATCAAAATTATTGTCATGACATGACATATGTGTTTAGTGCTCTAAATTCATCCAATTTTTAAATGAAACATATTCAAATGGTTAGCCCAAGTTATTTAATGCGAGTTATCTCCTAATAGGATTGGTATAAATATAATATCAACCCTAATTCATTCCTCACCTAGAAATCAGACCAAAGAGACTAAGGCACTTATCAAAAGTAATCTATAAAAGATTTAATTGATAAAAAACTTCCCTATTTTGACACTAGTCATAGGTAAAACACATCTAAAAGTCCAAATTAATAAAGGAGTAGTAATAAGGTCTTCTTTTCCAAGTTAAAATCTAGGTCATTATTTTACTTAATTTACACACATTGCATGATTCACACACAATCCAACATGAGGCCCTCTTTTAGAGTATTGATTATTTAGGTAGCACCCTTTGATAGTAGGGTCATTGCAGGTTAGTTTGACACCATGTGCCCACTAACCCATTTTTTCCCAAGGTCACATTAAAGATGAAAAGTTTGGGTTTTTCCATTTCATAAGGAGTGATAGTCCATGACCTAGATCTAAATATACCAGAATAAAGGCAAAGCCAAACCCAAAAGCATCCAAGTGGTCACATTCTATTTGAGTAGATATTTTTTAAAGGACATTAGTGTCAAACCCAAAAATTAGTATTGATGTAACCATCCAAGGTTGATACAACTTTTTAGAGAGCCAGAGACAACAAATATAGAATTTGATAACTATTCTAGAACTATCTTCTTGATAGCTTTCAACCTATTCTAGATCTAGATCTACATTAGCATCTAAACACACTAAGCTCATCATTTTTTGTCATTTTTTATATTTGAAATAGTTATACTTTCCATTAATAGATTATCTTAATTTAATAAATTTAGTAAATGGTACATTTGAGTTTAGCATTTAATTAGACTGTTCTAGATCCAATATTCACCCTTATACCCTATCTTTATATATTCTTAATCTTATTTACCCAAGTAGTTTATTAAACCAAATGAGGGTTAAACATTTGGTGAACCCAACCTTTGTGAATCATTTTTATAAAAACATTCTCTTGTAGATGCATATTTCCTACCTTGTCCTAATTTTTGTGTTCTTTTCACTTTTGTCAAGGATGACATTGATTGCTTTAATGATTATGACTATGAATCCCTTCAATAATCTCACAAATAAGGAATCAAAATAAATTACACTTGCATTCCTCCAATTGTTAAGGTATAAAATATCAATGCTTTGAATGGTGGTAGCTATTATCCCTCTAATTAGGTCCATGTTCCCATCCTTTCAAAGCATGTTATGATCCATCCCAAGGAGGATCCAAAACATTTTACCTTGAATTATATAACAAAATTGGTTCCACATGGATAAAATGTACCTTAATTTGATCAATAAATTTTTTATAAACTCCATAAGGAAATCATTAAGGATTTACAAATCAATCATAAAGGGGATGTTCCTTCAAGTTCATTGATCAAAACCCATCCTATTTCTACATGTCAAAATAATATTTCCATTATCAAAGGTGATGATTGTTCCTAGCCTTTATTTGATATAGATTTTTAAAAAAATGTTAACTGAGAAATTATGACATCTTTACCAAGTCATATTAAGACATAAAAAATGAATATTTATACACTTAAAGAGAATTACAAACATAAGGTTCCTAAACTTTTCAATATGACAATGGTGGATGCATCGTGTCCTTTATATATTTCAAGATCCTAAAGAAAAATATTGCATAATTTTGACCTTTGATATTTTCTCAAATATGGGTATCAAGGACAAGGATTGGGAAACCATGAAAAAGGTATTACCCATCCTATAACTCTCAAGTACAACCAAAATCAGCAAGGGTTGAGGTATTAAAAAAAAGCATGGATCACCAATAACCTATCAATGAATTAAACATTTAGGTGCAAATAGATGCACATAAAAATAAGAACCATCATAAGGGAAACTGATGTTATAAAACTTCTAAGAGAATCAAATAATTGAGTTCCCTTTGGTGATCCATTCTCATGGCATAAAAAGGTGGATACAAAATCAAATCAAAGATAAGGTATGATAACCAAAATTGATGAACATATATATTCTTAACCTTTCATACCTCCCTTTTCATTTAACATATTGGATAAATAATATGATAACCAAGTTCAATTATATAGTATCCATCATAAGGAGTCTTCCCAAAAGGCTTCACAATAAATTTTATAGCTCATATCACAATAGGACAATGTTGATACTATTTTGTCCATATTACCTAAGTATAACATGAATTCCTTACCATCTAATCGGCACATATCAAGTAGTCACCTTGTTCTTTAAGAAGGATTGACGTATTATAATTATTATAGGATCATAGGCCACAATATAATTCAATGTGGGGATTTGAAGGCCAAAATTCAAGAATACAAGAGAGCGAGACAAATAAATGTTTTATCCCCAGAACAAAGCAAGTCTAATATTCCACATCTTTCTAAAGTAGACCAACCTTCAAACCCACCTACATGTTGACATATAGTAGTTTCTAAAAATATCAATGGGCTATGCTATACATATATTCTAATTGGCATATAATGGGACTCACTTTGTAGCTAGATGTTTTTTGAACAAATGGGGCATAAAATGGATGACCTAAATAAATATCCATTTAATATAGACTCCCTTGGATACATACTTATACCTATAACATGTAAATGAAATAATGTAAATTATATGATATGGGTAACAAATCCAAAACTAAATTTCACTTTACATCTAGGTCAGTCTTGGTTGGATGATATCTATGCAAAGTTTGATATGAAAAACATGTGTATTATATTTAAATTTCAAGATATCAAAATACATCTGCCATGTAATGGTCATAATGATGAATATATGATAATAGTAGATGGAATACATTTACCAAAATGCATCGTAGCATGTGCCATGATAAGCCATAAGACATGTTGCCATATGAATAACAAAATTAAATTACCAAATAGTCATTTACATTTCAATCAAGAAAATTGTTATCTATTTAAATTCAAATTGGTAATATGGATAGTCTTTCCATTTAAAAAAATCAAAAATACCATAATAAAATAAAAAACATTCAAAATAAAAAATTTCAAAAACTCTTCAGCACATACATGTTTTATTGGGTATTTGGCATCTATGTGATTAGTTCTATGTTGAGGGATATCATATCATTTAATCTTAAATATAAATTTATAAGCATATATAGATACATGATTATATACACTCATGGGTGTTGGGCTTTCCCTCTAGTCATGTTTCTAGGACATTGGGAGGACCCATCTTCTATGATCTTAACACTACCAGTTTATATCATTATATGATCACATCACACCATCATGTTTGAGCTTACATATGTACATACACATGCCTATTATCAATTATTATATCTTATACATGGTACTTGATATAATATACACTTGAGATTTTTTTACTAGCACATTTGATCCATGGGATACGATGATATGTTTAAGCCAATTGTTTATGATTTTTCTTTATACACTTCCTTGAGTGTTTTGACTTGATATTGTCTTACTTATTTGAGAATTTGAATATGATCCATTGAATATGGGCCCTGTGTCTATGTTTACTTTCTTGGACATTTGAATATGTCATTTCTTTTTGTATTGAAATTTAATTATGTCATTCCTTGCTTTGTAGACACTTGACTAAGTCATGTCCATTTGATTTTGTAGAATTTGAACATGCCTCTTGTTTGAAAATTCCTTAGACCATTTCCTTTTGACTTGATTTTGAGTTATCTTATGTGTGTGTTTGTTTACTTATTCATCTTGTACTATTACTATCTAGATGTTTACATGATCTTTATCATGTAACTTAGGCCTACATGTAATCACATTGGTTCTATGCACATGGATCAGTCACATAATATATAGCTATATGGTTATCTTTTTCCTTTGAGGTGAGATAACTACTAAGCACTATTTTTAGCTCACCTAAAAGGAGGGGGGATATTAGTGGGGGCATGTCATTTTGAACACCTATTACTTACCCATAACCTCTCCTAAACATGTTTTTTGAGATTATCCCTTGTATATTTCTACTCAAAATAAGTTAAATACATAATACAGATATATTAATATATTTAATAGAATAATGAGATTTTGCTTTGTGATTCAAGTAATTATTATTATATTTTTTTATGTGATTATTTATTATAATATTTGTTTGAGATTGTTCAAGGCAAAACAAGAGTATTCTTTAAAGCAACATGAATTAGTACAAACTATAGAAAAAATATCTTATTCAATGCATCTTGTAACTAAAGGATCCCATGTCAGCATATCTTATAGATAATGAGAAGACATAAAAACAACATGGAGATCATATAACTACTTTTTCAATATTCCACAATAGTTAACAACCTGTAGAAAGCCTATGGCTGGTAAAAGATGAATAAGTTAAAACTCACCTAGGCTACCACTAGCTATCAACTCTTGGAGGTTGCAAGCACAATATTTGACTTAAATATTTATTATATTAGGGTATATGTAACTAAATTTGGTTTTATATTAACTTAATAGACTTGATATTTTCTATTGGGTAGAGTTTAAATCTTGAAAACCAATTTCTATTCCTGTAGCCGAATGATCTCATTGTAACTATGTTTTGTTTGTATTCCTAGTCAGGCCATAAATGCAAACTACAATCTCTGGTATAAATATAATATGGCATAGATGTGGAATTTAATTATAATTTTTTTTTAGATTAAGAGTGTGTAAAATGTATCAATAAATCCAACAAGAGTTATTAAAATCTTCTATAAGAATCTTTAATTACTACATGATTTAATAAAGACAACATTTTAAGTTAATCATGCTTTCTGTTAAGAGGAGTATCGAAGCTCAAGGATGAAAGAGGATGCCCCCCTCAAGAATACTTAAGAGTAGATATATAACTTGTTAGTATAAATAAATAATTTATTTTGTTTATATAATTTTGTGTTAAGATTTTATATGTGTGTATGCGTAATTACATTTAATTTGTGTGATTCAGAATAGTTCTATGGAAACTTTCAATCCATTCTCTTCTACAAGTTTAATTATTTAACAAGAACTTTGTTTTATGAAATTATTTTTCAATAGTTTGATAAGAGTCAAATTAGAATATTTAATGTACACATAGATTGAAGTCATCCTATCAAGCTTATACCTCTAGGTTGATAATTAATAGAATAATTGCTTTAGGTTACCAATAAATTCCATAGCCCATGTGGCTTGGGTTACATGAATCATTTTAGTTATTTTGTAGGTAAAATTACTACTTTTCATTTTAGTGCTGGTGCCAGGAAGGGTGTCACACATTAAAAATTGCCAATATTGGCAATTGTCTTCTACTATTTTTGGTTTCATTTTATAGCTTAAAAATTTATTGAATTCATAGATTAAAGGATTAATAATTTATAGATTAAAAATTTACTACTTTATAAATAAATGTTTTAATTTATAAAAATATTAAAATAGATAAATTCAAAAATAATGCAAGCCATACTAACCCTATGCAGGTAGGATAAAATAGAAAAAAAAGGAAGGTGATTGATTCACATACAAAGAGATCAAGATCATCTACGAAGATTCTTGCTTAGATAGTTAACCTTTGATACAAGAATAAACATATATCCCACAAAAACTTATGAATATGAGTAAATTTATAAAGATCACCTATCAATAGAAATACTAGAAAACGAGGAATTCTTGGCTGGGTTGGTAGCACAAGTTGGAAATTTTGAAGAGGAGGTTCATACCCCTAAAAATAAAACCTCTATATAATCTATAAGAATTACCACCCTATCACCTCATAATAAATAATATATCAATTAGTTCCCTCCATCCTCACCCAAATTCCTTGCTAGGGAAGCATTTAGAGATCTTCTAGCTCTTAGAAGAGACACTGGGCTGACATAATCTACTAAGCTAGGTAGGATCTTTGAAGAACAAGAAGTTGAATATTTAAGATCTTATACTCCTTAACCATTTTATATAAGGCCTTATATACCTCAATAAAAATCTAAAATATTCATTTACTATACCTCTAGGATCACAATAATTGACAATGAATTAGAAAACTAGGTGGCATAAGCTTTTGGTCTAGAAATAAAAAGAATATTCATGGGGGACCATCAAGAAGAAAACACTACCAATGAGTTTGAAATTTTTTATTTCCCCATATATAACCCTAGAGTAAATTCACATATGAATAATATCCCTCATTCTACCCTCCCAATTTTTAGAAGAAATGTAAGTGAAGACCCAAATATATTTCTCTTTGAGTTTGACATCTTATGCTATAGCTACGACTATAACCAAGATGCTCAGAAGTTGAAGTTACTTCTAGAAACACTAAAAGATGTAACTTTTAGATGGTTTATGGGGCTAGGAAAATGTGTAACTTATACTTGGTAGGAAATAAAGAAGAAGTTTTGGTCTAAATATCAAGATTATTATCAAGGAAGAAACTATAGAAGGGATGACATATTTAGGATAACATAGGAGGAAGATGAATCATTAGAGGATTACATAGAAAGATTCATGTTCAACCTATAAAAATCCAATTAGACTAAAAGATAGATAATCCATAAAATTGGTAATCTTGAAGGGAGTTAGAGAAGATTGTTTGGAAATATTAGACTTAATGATCGGGGGTGATGTTTCAACATTGTCCTTTGATGATTTGACAATTTTATGTAGGAAGTACTCAAGATCATCCATGAATAAAAATCATAGCATTGGGATACTTCCTTCATCTACTACAAATAAACTCTCAAAAATAGAGGTAAGCAATTTTCTATAGGATATGAAGCAAAACATCATTAGCCATATGGATACTTAGTTAAATACATTACATACAAAGAAGAATCAAGAAGAAATAGATCAAGCCTTAATGGTTTATTATCTAGACTATCAAAAAAAGAAAGTCGACTACAAATGTCATGCTATTTGGGTGAAGGTATCTAGAATCACATAGGAGGATCCTGAAATAGTCAAATTACATGCAATTGGTGGAGAAGGAAACTAGATATTATATGTATCTCAAAGGAGACAATGGACACCTAGTCTATACAATAAAGGTATGCCACCAAACTTAGCATTTTAAAATTCTCAATTTTCACTACTTCTAATTATGGATCATCCTCTTGGAATAATATGTAACCCTAGACCTAAAAATGGTCACAACCATCTAATTGGTAGCCCTTGACCATAACATAAATACTTGGAAGTAGTATCATAAATAGATTAACCATCCCAAAATCAATAATGGTCTTACCCTTCACAACCATGGAAACAATCATGGAAAAATAGCCAACCTTGGGTTAATAATAACTCAAGATTTATACAATAGCAAAAATTGAAACAACATTAATAACCAACCTTAATGCCAAATAACCAAACACCTTCCAATCCAACACAATTAAATGTTAAGGTGTGGAGCTAAAAGCTTCACCAAGTGAGCGGATTGCAGAAGTTGCAAGTTTACACAGTCACCGGCATCGGTCAGGAGCGACCGACATTGGTCAGGAGTAGACCAAGAGATGCCAGCATCGGTCATGGATCGGCTGACGTCAGTCACAGGCAAACAGGAAGGAACCGACGTCGGTTACCTGTGCGTCTAGAAAGCTATTTTTGGACAGAACAGAGTGTTTGCATGTTAGGATTAAGTGATAGTCTTAAGTCCACATCTCTATTATTAGTAAGACTATTTAGAGCCCTTGATTAGGAGGTGCATCTGATGGCTGTAGTTGTATGCTCATGTTTCCTAATTATTATATAATAGGATAGATCTTCATAGCTTATTGTATGAGAGTAGAGTGTTGAATAGTACAGAATTGTATATGTGAATCATTCCAGGTTGTTGGAGTTGATTGTAATTGAGAGAGAGAGCTCTTAAGGGAAAGAGATCTAGAGAGAGATCTGTACATCTGAGAGAGGTGTGGAAGAAAAGAAGTTTCTTCAATTGTATTCCTTCTGTAAAGAGTTTAATACAAGTTTTCAGGGTGGTTTCTTGTATCTCTTGTTCTTTGCTATTTATCATTCTAGTTACTTATCATTCTGATTTAATTCTGCATTTAATTACTTTCATAAGTGTAATCAACATTGTTGGTTGATCCCCAACAAGTGGTATCAGAGCTCAGGTTGACTAACAGGTGTTTCAGATCTGGTTAGTGTGTATTGATTACAGGGTACTCACAGGGTTTCTGTAGGGATTTCTGTTTGAGTGGGAGAAGCAATGGCAGAAGAAAGTAAACTGAGAATGGAGAAGTTTAATGGCAAGAATTATCAACATTGGAGAATGCAGATAGAGGATTATCTGTATCAAAAAGATCTATACTTACCATTAGGTGGGATTGCAAAGAAGCCCACAGACATGGATGATGAAGAATGGGAAGTTCTTGATAGAAAGGCTCTGGGGTCTATAAGACTGAGTCTGGCATCTACTGTGATATCTAATTTATCATAGGCAAAGTCAACAATAGAGTTAATGACTACTTTAGCAAATTTGTATGAAAAACCCTCAGCTTCTAATAAGGTATATCTTATGAAGCAGTTATTTAATTTGCATATGCAGGAAGGTGGATCTGTATCTAATCATCTAAATGATTTCCATGGAATTGTAAATCAATTAAGTTCAGTCAAAATAGTGTTTGATGATGAAATTAAAGCTCTTTTAATATTATGTTCTTTGCCTGAAAGATGGCATAGCTTGGTAATGGTAGTTAGTAATACTGCATCTGCTTCAAATATTTTAAAAGTAGAGGATGTTGTTAGTGTAATCTTGAATGAAGAAATTCATAGGAAAAGCACAGAGGAAACATCTAGGAATGCTTTAAGTTTTGAGAGTAGGGGAAGGCAAAAAGAGAAGAGCAAGAAAGGGAGATCAAGGTCTAAGTCAAAGGTGAGAGGTAGATCCAAATCCAGAAATGGCAGGAAGCCACAATGCTGGAATTGTGGAAAGATAGGGCACATAAGCAAAGATTGCTGGTCAAAGCCTAAGGAGGACAATCAACATGAAGGTAAGGAAGAAGCAAAGGTTGCAGGTATTTCACAAGATGCTCTTATATTCTCTTTGCATAATAATATAGAATCTTGGGTTTTAGATTCTGGTGCATCTTTCCATGCAACCCCTAATAGAGAATATTTTAGTGACTATGTCCATGGAGATTTTGGAATAGTGTATTTAGGGGATGATGAGCCTTGCAAAATTGTTGGCAAAGGAAAAGTGTAGCTGAAAATGTAGAATGGAAACACATGGGTGTTGAGAGATGTTATGCATGTTCCCAGCTTGAAGAGGAATTTGATTTCTGCAGAAAAGTTAGGGGATGAGGGTTGTATAGTAACTCTCACAATTGAATCTTGGAAGGTGACCAAGGGTGCACTTGTAATGGCCAGAGGTAAGAGAGTAGGTACTCTCTATTTATGTAATTGTGTTACTAATAATTCTCCTTCTGTATTATCTACTTCAGATGTGGATGCAAAGTTGTGGCACTCTAGGCTCGGCCACATGAGTGAGAAGGGAATGTCCATTCTTAAGTCAAAAGGTAAGCTTTCAGATTTGAAAAGCATAGATCTGAATTTTTGTGAGCACTGTGTTTTTGGGAAATAGAAGAGAGTGAGTTTTCTCAAGACTGGGTCAACAAAGAAGAAGCATAAGTTGCAGCTTGTTCACATAGACGTGTGGGGACTGGCTCAGGTTGCTTCTATTGGAGGATCACAGTACTATGTTTCATTCATAGATGATGCTACAAGAAAGGTATGGGTCTATTGTATTAAGAAGAAATCTGATGTATTTGATACTTTTAAGATTTGGAAAGCTATGGTTGAGAATGAAACAGGTAGAAGATTGAAGTGCCTGAGATCTGACAATGGTGGTGAGTTCTACAGCTATAAGTTCAACTGGTATTGTTATATGCATGGGATCCATAGGCAAAGGATGGTTCTCAAGGACACCTCAGCAAAATGGAGTTGCTGAAAGGATGAACAGAACAATAATGGAGCGTGCAAGGTGTATGAGATTGCATGCTGGTTTGCCCTTAGAGTTTTGGGTAGAAGTTGTTGACACTGTAGTGTACCTGATTAACAGAGGACCCTCTACAGCTCTGGATGGTGGAATTCCAGAAGAGGCATGGATAGGTAAAAAGGTAGATCTCTCATTTCTCAAAGTTTTTGGTTGTGAAGCCTTTGTGCACATTGATAAGGAAAATAGAAAGAAGCTGGATGCTAAGTCTATGAGGTGCACATTTATTGGCTATGGCTCTGATGATTTCAAATTTAGGTTTTGGAATCTAGGAACTAACAAGATAATTAGGAGCCGTGATGTTGTTTTCAATGAAAAAGTGATGTATAGTGATCAGCTCAAGAAGCTGAATCAATCTAGGTAGAGCAATGGAGAATTGGACGAGGTGACGGTCCAAAATGAGCTTGCAAGGGAAAAATTAATCACAGACAGGAAAACATAGAGACCGACATTGGCCAAGCAGGAACCGACGTCGGTAGAATAGAAACCAATGTCGGTCATATAGTGACTGAAGTTGGCCAAATAAGGAACCGACATTGGTCAGGAAGAATGACGTCGGCCAGTTATAGGCCTGGAGGTGACTGAGGTTGGTCACTGTCAGAGAATTTGGGTAGACATCATGTTGTGAATGAGTCTTAGATGCCCATCAAGAGGTTAGAAAGGGTAAGTAAACCTCCAATTTGATATTCCCCTTCATTATTCTATTTATTGCTTACTGATGGTGGAGAACCAAAGAGTTTTGATGAAGTAATACAGGTGGAATCCAAGAATCAGTGGGAGCATGGCATGGTTGAGGAAATGGAGTCCTTGAAAGAGAACCAAACATGGGATTTGGTTGAGTTGCCAGCAGGTAAGAAGACACTGAAGAACAGATGGACCTATAGATTGAAGGAAGGTGAGAATAGATAGATGAGATATAAGGCCAGATTGGTAGTGAAAGGATTTGCACAAAAACTAGGTATTGATTTTGGTGAGATTTTTTCTCCTGTTGTTAAAATGACTTCTATACGGACTGTATTGTCTTTAGTTGCTATTGAGGATTTGCATCTTGAGCAGCTTGATGTTAAGACAGTGTTTCTTCATGGAGATTTGGATGAAGAAATATATATGGAACAGCCAGAAGGATTTGAGGTCAAAGGTAAGGAGAAGTTAGTGTGCAGATTGAAGAAAAGCTTGTATGGCCTCAAGCAAGCTCCTAGACAGTGGTATTTGAGATTTGACAGGTTTATGACTGAGCATGGCTACAATAGGTGTCAATCTGACCATTGTGTGTATTTTAAGAGATTGGATAATGGTAGATATATTATTCTATCATTGTATGTAGATGATATGCTAGTTGCCGGATCACACATGCAGGATATCTCTGAGCTTAAGGTGAAATTAGCTCACACATTTGCCATGAAGGATTTGGGAGCAGCAAAGAAAATCCTTGGCATGAGTATTAAGAGAGACAGGAAAAATCACAGGTTGATTTTGTCTCAAGAGGATTATGTGAACAAGGTGTTGAAACGGTTCAATATGCAGGATGCAAAACCGGTAAGCACACCTTTGGCTGGACATTTTAAATTGAGTAAAGAACAATGTCCTAATTCACATGATGAGGTAGAGTACATGAGTAGAGTTCCATATTCTTCCATAGTAGGGAGTTTAATGTATGCAATGGTTTGTACTAGACCGAATATTGCCCAAGCAGTGGGAGTTGTAAGTAAGTATATGGCCAATCCAGGGAAAGAACACTGGAAAGCAGTTCAGTGGATCCTTAGATATCTAAGAGGAACTAGCAGTAGGCATTTGTGCTATGGAGGTTCAGATACTTCTCTACATGGTTATGTAGATTCAGATATGGTAGGTGATTTGGATGGTAGGAGGAGCACCACAGGATATGTTTTCACTATTGGTGGAACAACGGTTAGCTGGATATCAAAGTTGCAAAAGGTTGTTGCCTTGTCAACTACAAAAGCAGAATATATTGCAGTCACAGAGGCTAGCAAAGAGATGATATGGATGACACGATTCATGGAAGAGCTTGGAAAGGAGCAAGAGAGTTGTAGATTATATAGTGATAGTCAGAGTGTAATTCATTTGGCTAAGAATTTAGCCTTTCATTCAAGAACAAAGCATATACAGCTTAGGTACCACTTCATTAGATAGGTATTGGAGGATGGTGAGTTGAAGCTGGAGAAGATCCATATAGATAAGAATCTTGCAGATATGCTAACCAAGCTGGTTACAAAGGAGAAGTTGAATCTTCATTCAACTTCTATTGGTCTTCATGATTGAGTTGAAGATGGAGGAGCTAGAAGATGTTGCTATACAGGTACTGGTGTAGCTATTTATCTCCAAGTGGGAGATTGTTAAGGTGTGGAGCTAAAAGCTTCACCAAGTGAGTGGATTGTAGAAGTTGCAGGTTTACACAGTCACTGGCATCGGTTAGGAGCAACTGATGTTGGTCAGGAGCAGACCAGGAGATGCCAACATCGGTCATGGATCGGCCGAAATCAGTCACAGGCAAATAGGTAGGAATCGATGTCGGTTACCTGTGCATCCAAAAAGCTATTTTCGTGGATAGAACAGAGTGTTTGCATGTTAGGATTAAGTGATAGTCTTAAGTTTGCATCTCTATTATTAGTAAGACTATTTAGAGCCCTTGATTAGGAGGTGCATCTGATGGTTGTAGTTGTATGCTCATGTTTCCTAATTATTATATAATAGGATAGATCTTCATAGCTTATTATATGAGAGTAGAGTGTTGAACAGTATAGAATTGTATATGTGAATCATTCTAGGTTGTTAGAGTTAATTGTAATTGAGAGAGAGAGATCTTGAGGGAAAGAGATCTAGAGAGAGATCTGTACATCTGAGAGAGGTGTGGAAGAAAATAAGTTTCTTCAATTGTATTCCTTATGTAAAGAGTTTAATATAAGTTTTCAGGGTGGTTTCTTGTATCTCTTGTTCTTTGCTATATATCATTCTAGTTACTTATCATTCTAATTTAATTCTGCATTTAATTGCTTTCATAAGTGTAATCAACATTATTGGTTGATCCCCAACATTAAATTCCCATCCTATACCAAACCCCACCAATAATTTTTTTCAACCAACATAAATCATTGAAATAATACAATATCCAATGTATACCTTGGATATTAACAAAGTACATCTTTACTCAGGATGCATTCTTCCACAACCCACCTCACCCATGATCACTGAATTGGTTGAAAAAACCTTATATGATCATACTAACACTCATATAGTTAAAACCACTATAAATCCTAAGCAAGGCCTACCATAAAAATAAAAAAACCTGATCATCCTCTTTTTCTTGAGAGATCAAATATTTTATGTCTTGAATCAAAACCAAAATATGATTTTTTTGGAAAACTAAAAAATGTGTGTAAATATTTCACTCTTTCAAAATATTAAGGATGTAAATATATTAAATAAGGCTATCCAATAACTATTCTTGAAGAAACTAGGCATAAAAAGAAAGGACCCCAAAATAGTCTAAGTCCTTAGTCAACTTGTAGACATTATGCTAGGTAATATAGTCCCCCCAAAATATGATGATCTCAAAAGTCCTATAGTCAATGTTAGTATCCAAGGCCAAAACATATCTAGTACATTAATTAAATTAGGATCAACCATTAAAATTATAAATATAGCAACAATGCATAAGCTATGACTTACACATATACCCAACACCTATTGTCTTGTAAATGGCTAATAGATCCACCATTAAACCATAAGGGATCATGGAAGACATCATCATTGCTATGGATTCATGAAAATATCCAAATAAATTCATCATCCTACAACCTAAGACCAACTTATAAGGTTATCATATTATATTAGGAAGATCATGGTTGGTCACAACTGATGTATTCATTAGCTAGATGTTTGGGAATGTGTTAATCTCAAATGGCAATGATACAAAGAAACTAGTCTTATACCCACCAACCAAACCATCTTATAAGAAGGAACAATCAAATTGGGTATATGACATAAATTAAGGAACAACCTATGTATCCACCTTATATAAAATTGACTGAATTATATCATTGAAAAATCACGATGAGGATACTATTCTTGCTAATATCTTATAAAACACCTAGCAAAAGGACCCTGTAGCATATGATATGTTAGAATGTACACCCTATGATCTTAAAAATGTCTTTCCTAAAACATGACCATCTAATGCTACAAGGTGTATTAAAACATTCCATTAGATCTTACCTCATCATTATACCTATGCTTTATTGATAGAAAACATAGAGACCATGATGGCTTTGTCCAAATAAGTAAAAATCTTGTCATACAAACCTCTCAATATCAATAAATAATTGATAGTCCAATAAGAAACTAATCTACTTACAATGATTCAAAGTTGAAAGTAACAATTTCTTGGGATTATCATGATATGAGAGGAATCCACTTAGAATTATGCAACCATCACATCTATATTAAAGAAGAATGTAAACTCATTTGCCAACCTCAACGTAGAATGAACCCTGTAGTCAAAGACATAGTTAAAACTGAATTGCAAAAATTTTTAGATGCAAGCTTCATCTACCCTATCTCTGATAGTAAATGGGTATCACCCATAGTTATTATACTAAATAATGCTAGAAAGTGGTGGATTTGAATAGATTATAAGTAATTTAATACAACTACAAGGAAGGACCATTTCCCCTTTCCATTCATTGATCAAGTGCTAGATACATTAACATGGTATAAGTACTTTTACTTCTTTGATGGATATAATGGATATAATCAAATAAAAGATAACACCTAAAGATCAATAAAAAACTACTTTCACTTGTCCTTAGGGTACTTATGTATATGAACTATTACCATTTGGTCTATGCAATGATCCAACCACTTTTTAAAGGGATATTCTAATCATCTTTCTAAACTCTCACATGACTATATAGAAATCTATACATATGGATTTAGAGTCTATGGGGAAGCATATGAAGAATATCTTAACAACCTTGAAAAAGTTATTTAATGATGCTGAGGTCACCAATTATCCTTAATTCATGAAAAGTGCTACATGCTAATGAATGAGGGAAGTTTTTTAGGACACCACATTTCACCTATAGGCATCAAATTAGACCCTGCTAAGATTAGCATAATCAGGGACCTTCCCACGCCACATAAATTGAGAGATGTTAGAAGTTTTCTAGGACATGCTAGCTATTAGATATTATTCATCAAGAATTTTAGTCAAAAGGTAACATTGTTATTTGTTTTACTTTTGAAAGACATTTCTTTTATTTGGACTAATAAGTGTCAGACAACCTTTCAATAACTCAAATATTTACTCATAATAATTCCCATATTCATAGGACCTAACTCAATAAAATATTTCCACATCCATACATATGCATCATACACTACACTAGGAGCTATCCTTGGGTATGAATAAGAATATTTGAGATATACTATCTACTTCATCAATAAGAATCTCCAAGGGTTTGAACTCAACTACAAAGTAATAGAGAAATAATTTATTACTATAGTTTATGCCTTCAATAAATTTCAGACACTACATTACTAGAAATTAAGTCTTCATTCACACTGATTATGTAGTAATCATGTATTTAATGAATAAACCTAAAATAACAAGAGGAATAATTAGATGGTTACTTTTGTTGTAAGAATTTGACATCACCATTATGGATAGACCATGTAAAGACAATGTAGTTGCAGGATTTTTATCTCAGTTACAATCTAATGAGTAGAACCCTATTGTTGATGATTATTTTATAGATTAACATATTTTTACAATGACTACTAAAATAACTTGGTTTGCAGATATTACTAGCTATTTAGCTACAATATCTCTCCCACAACATTTTTTACCAAGGGAAACATGATACTTGATCTGAAAAAGCAAATATTACTCATGGATCTTAGGATATATCTTTTTTAATGGACCAGATTTAGTTATGAGGAGATGTATCCTAGAGAATGAGGTATTTAACATCCTTAAAGCCTATCATGATGAACCCCGTGGGGGTCATTTTTATACCAAAATAATTATTGTGAATATCCTCACTACTAAATACTATTGGCTTACACTACATAAGGATTCCATGATGTATACTCATAAGTGTGATCCATGCCAATGTATGGGGAAACCCACATGTTCAAATGAGATTCCATTACAACCTCAACTAGTTATAGAGCCTTTTGATAAGTGGGTACTTGATTTTATGGGCCCCATAGATCCTAAATCCAATAATTAGGAGTAATCTTGGTTTACACTAATTATGTCACTATGTGGGCTGAGGTGAAAGACTTAACCCATGCCAGAGATGAAAAGGTGGAAAATTTTTGTATAAGGAAATATTCACACACTATGGGGTGCCAAGAGAAATTATCACAGATCAAGGACCACAATTTACATCAAATATCATAGTTATTTTGGTCAAAGAGTATGAAATCAGACATAAGAAGTCCACTCCCTGGCATCCTCAATCCAATGGATAGGTGGAAGTCACAAATAAGGAATTAGAAAATATTCTTACTAAGATAATCAATGTGCATAGGAAATATTGGCTAACTCATCTTCATGAAGCCATATGGGTGTACATGATTACACGGAAGACCATAATTGGATTCACCCCTTATGAGTTGGTCTATGGTAAGAAGCCTCTTTTACCAATTGAGTTTGAACATACAACATTAAGAACATCACTTGAATTGGGATTAAACCTATCATATGTTCAACAAAATATATTCCTCAAGCTAAATGCTCTAGATGAACTTCAAAAGGAGGTACTGCATCACACTAAAGTTGTGCAATAACAACAAATTGGACATGATAAACACATTAATACTCATGTATTTCAACCATGAGATTGGACTTTAATATTTGATTCTAAATACAAAGATCATAAGGGTAATCTATAAAGTAGATGTCTTGGGCCATATGAAGTAGAGAAAGTTTTTGATAATGAAGCTATTAAATTATAGACTATTAACCCAGTTCACTTCAGTCTACTCATTAGTGGCCATTAACTCAAATTGTAAAAGAAGCCTTTTTTTAAAGAAACCTTCACTCACCATCTTCTTGATGAACATAAATTATCTATCTTATCATAAGGATGACATTGTTCTTACAACAAAAGGGTATTTATTAAAACCCTTGTTTACCACCTACTAGGAATAAACTAGGTTCTTGTAGTAAATACCATCATGTAATCATGCAATATGGTGATGTACATTTTGAATAAAATTTTAATTTATCAACTATCCATATCTAATTGGTAAGAACCATAAAACATTAAAAAAAGAGAAAAGAAGACTCCAAAGCAATACAAATATACTTTTTCCTCATAATCCTTACACAACTATTATGGATGCTATAGGATTAATTCCTGTTATTATAGGTTTCATTTCTATACTACATGATTTGTTACTATAGGATACAAACTAATATGATCCAACATACCTAACCTCCTAACAACTGCTACAAAATGTTCCAAGGTTTATTTCTTGTATCTACCACCACATTATTAGGAAAGATTTGTGTGGTCATCATACAACATGCTCCAAACTGATCACTTTAGCCAAGGATGACAAGTACATCTATGGACCCAACTATTACCAGTTCTTAAAAGATTCTATGCCTATTTCTCTTGGGAATTAGTAGACACACAAGCCAATTGTTGTGTCACTCCATGCACCTTATAAATTTACACTCCTTGAGAGTTCTTACTTACTATAGGTACACTCTATTGGACCATAATAATGCGGCATCCATCTTCCTTAGACACTTGAATCCACATTCAAATGATCACCATAATCCTTTATAATCATTAATTATATATAATAATTACCATTTCAGCCATCCACATCATCTTTAGCTACCACATCCTCATTTTATAGTGGCATAATGACATCATTTATTATCACTCTTGCCAATCAAGCATAAAATAACTAATCATGGTGACTAAGATATTCATTTTAATTTTTCCAAAGCATTTATTTTAATTATTATTTTTATATAGTAATTATATTATCATTATGAATTAATAAAGTAATTATTGCTATGGGAACCCCCATAGTAATCCATTTTAACTGTATTTTCCATTAAAATCCATTAAATCCTTCCCATTGCCAAAAGCTCCCATTCCCATTCATCCCATCTAATTTATCTCACATGCCATGATCTTACATCAATTGAGGATGAGTGATACACTAGTTGGGGGAAATTTACATAATGATAAAGCCAATCTTACATAAATCACCTCGAGTTATGAGATGCTAATATTTAATGTTTAAAAAGGCAAGAATTGAGCTTAATTATCCTAACACCCTACACTATCCTTTTTTCCTACCCAACTCCAATAATGAGAATAATATTTTTTTTTGCTAAAATCCTAATTTAGAAGCTTACTTTAAACAAATCAGTAGTCATGGTTGGAAAATATGTAAGACATGAACCTATAAGCCTTACACCTTTGCTAGACTAACTAAATGTCATGACCATATTTTAACACATAGGGTGGTTGACATATTTTGAAAAATTAACTAACTTTGACCAAAGTATAGTTGAGGAATTTGCCAGTTCACTAGATAAAAATTTGGATACTATAAAAAGTTTGAAAATTAAGATAACAGAGACATTCATCAACATGGTAATTATGTTACCCCATGATGGAGATTTGTGGAAAGATAAATTCAACACAATGATATAAAGGTAAATATTTTGATAAGGAAATGAGTGCTTAACATCCTCCAAGCAAGGGACTAACCATTTATGATTAACATAGGTATGGGCTAGAATAACTATTTTTATTATAAGATATTTTACCTATGAAGGAAGATATTCTATATTGTATGGAACCCACTTCATGTATTTGAATCATTTAAGGCATGCCATTAGGATAAATATGCCTAATTTTCTATTTAACATGGTGTTGATTTGGGTTTTATGCACACCATAGCCTTAATAACCTTTTGATGGAATAACAAGTAAGGCATGTAGTTTATTAACAAGGTTTTTGGATAGAGGTGTGGTTTCTAATAAGGGTAGTGAGTTTTTATGTGAGTTGGATGGGTGGATGGTTTATAATATAGAATGGGTAGATCTCAAAATAAACTCAAAAGAGGAGTGAAGGTTAAGGTAGAAAACAAATCTTCTATGGTTTTTAGAAATTAATTCCATAGATGGTTTCTAAAAGGACAAGTTCTCTTAGAACCTATGCCTATTGATAACAACAATTGCACACACATAGTCAAACATGGCTAAGAAGTCTAATGAGATAAATATGCATGAGATTTATAGGCCCAGATAAAGGTTTCTCTTTTTAGAGTATTTGTTTCACACCCTTAATTAGGAGATTATGACTCAGTCTAGTGAAGTATCTAAGGTAGCTAATGCACACACACATAAAACTACATCTAAGAAAGCTCTCATGCATAATCAAAGTTATGAATTAATTTGAAATTGGATATGTTAACCAATATGTTTACCAATCGTTCAATAGTTGTTACACATATATAGATTAGTACATCAATTAAAATAATCAAGAATCTATTTATAGATTTTGCACACTAAATATTATTGAAACATACAACCAAAGAAAGTAACAACTAATTACACAAAAATTAGAAATAAAATACACAAACACATTCATTGATGATCAAAACTAATGCTACTCCTGTATTTAAAAATTCTCTAACAAAAATCCAAGTTTGATTACACTTGTTTATATAGACTTAGGGAAGGGGTCACCTCATCCTCCAAGTTCATGCAAGGTCATTACATGTGATAGTTAGAAGCTGAGTTCTAACTGTGGTTGAAAAATGTATAAGAGTCTATTTGTATTTATCCATTTAAAATAGCCTTTACAAAAGCTATGCATGTGTATAAAGACAAAGGAAATTTTTACAATTATAGCTCAAACTGCATGCAAGTTTTCAAAATATATGCACCATTTATATAACTATACATACCTCCTTTTATAGGTTGTGAGAACAACCTATTGATATTTAAAATTAGCCACCTCTAAAATGGAACTCAAACAAGCATCAAAGACAAGTGTCATCATATCAATTTAGAACCAGTGACACTATTTAACTATGACTAATCTTAATATGATTATGCATTGCATGGTGTTTATGCCTCTCACTAAGTTTGGATATATGAAAAGTCCACTTGTATATCACACCATCATATCTTTATTCATGATTGAATGTGAGCATGGCATTTGGTATCTCCGTGGGTTTCTTTGAGCACTAAGATCCCACAATGTTTCCACTTGGCACTCTCATGGAGATTTTAAAACATTTTTATTATTGTGCTTGATTATGCACCATCATATCTTTAGTATGAAAGTTAATGCACACCATAGATCTTGGTGCTTGACCTCTTTGACTCCCACAAGCTTGACACCTATCATTTCTAGATTCACTCCTACAAACATAAACATAGAATGATTTAGCATATATGTATAATAAATTACTCAATGCAGGGGTGACACTTAGAAATTCTATGGGGTTTTTGGTCTATAGATTTTGGAAATAAGGCATTGTTTTGACATTTTGAGATGGGTAATTATTGTGGTGGGATTTTTATCGTAAAAAATGTTCAAAACACAAACTTCTAAAGAGTCTATTTTCATTGGACAAAATGTTTGTGACACAAATTCTAAAGGGAAATTGTGAAAGTCTGAAGGGTCATTTTCATTAGACAAAATGTCTAAGACATAACTCCATTAGAGGAATTATTTCAAACAAAATGTTTGTAAATTTTTTATTGAAGACCAATATTGTTAGACAAAATATCTAAGACACAACTTATGAAATAATTAGTCAAGGACAAAATTATCTAAGGATTGGCTCATAGGGAAAAATCTCTTAGATAAAAGTCCCAAAGGGTATGTTCAAAAGGGCCAAAGGATATAATTTTTAGAAAAAATACCTAAAGGGTCTACTTCATAGGGTAAATTTTGATGGGGAAAGGGCTTAGGAAAAAAGTCTCGAAGGATACTTTCAAAAGGTCAAAGGTCACTTTCAATAAGGCCAAAGGGTAGGTGGGTTAAGGCCAAAGGGTAGGATGTCTTGGATAAAATGTCCAAAGGAATGGTTTGAGAGGCAAAATCTCTAGGACAAAATGTCCATAGGAATTGGCCAAAGGGAAAAAGGCCCAGGACAAAAGTCCCAAAGGGAAAGTGTGAAGGGCAAGTGTTTGAGAAAAAATTCCCAAAAGGTAAGTTATCAAGGTAAAGGGTCAATGCAAAAAGGTTGAAGGGAAATCCTATCAGTGAAAGTGGTCATAATAAAAAGGTAGAAGGGTAATTCTAAAATTTTAAAGGGTCTACTTCATGGAAAAAATGCTTGAAGGATTCTAATTCATAGGGTAAAGTTCCCTTGACAAAAAAAAATCAAAGGGTCATTCCTAAAAAGACCAAAGGACAGGTCTATTTTGTTGGGAAAAAATTCCTATGATAAAAAGACCATAGACTCAATTCTATTGGGGGAATTGTTTAGGATAAAATGTTTGTAACAATGTCCCCAATAAAGATAAGTCCATGGTAAAATGCCCAAAATAAATAGTCTATGACAAAATTATTTTGATAAAATTATTGTGGGGAAAATGTATCAGCAAGATCAATTTTTTTCAAATAAAATATCTGATAGAAAAAATCTAACAAAGATAAATCCAAAATAATAAGTCTAATAGAGTTTAATTGATTTGGATAAATTAGCATGAGGAATTTTTGTGAGGAAATTGTTGTGGACAAAATGTCTGACACACATGCTAAATTTAATAAGCCCATGGTAGAAATATCACAACAAAAGTCCAAAACCAAAAAAAATAAGCCCAATAGAAAGAGTTAGGCTATGAACACAATACCAATGCCATTTTGCTAAAATATGAAAGGTTAATAATCAATCTTCTCCCAGATTTTTCATAAACATATAGAAGAGGGACTCAAAAGTCAAGACCATACTATAAATGAAGTGGATCCCCATTTATTTTTGGGAAAAAGGGGGGGTACAACAAATGGTGACTTACAGGGGTAATACTCCTGAGTATTCAAGAACCCAAAAATCTAGTTTGTGATCTTAATTCAATCATGAAATGTGTCATAGAAGAATAATTAAATTAGAAACATGAAAGATAATCCTAAGTTCATGCACATAACATACTTTCCTTCTAATTTATTAGATCTATGTGTGTCAAAATGTGTAGTTTATTTAACCCTTGCTATGATGAGTCTTTTCAAAGGCTTTGATGAGGCTGTAAGTTTCATTCCAACATCTCTTTAAAACTAAAAAATAAGGGAATCTCACACATTGATCTGATATAATCTAGGTGTCCATAACCCCAATAAATATACCTTGGGCTTCTTCTCTTCTCATCCCATTATTTTCTTTTGATCATGATGAATGGTACATTGACCTTATTTCATCATGCGAGCCTTTTGATTTTCTTTTTCTCTTTTGAACTCATTTTTTTTTCTTATTTTGTTCTTGGATGGAAAAGAGAATAGTTAGAATCCCAATGAGTTGGTATAATTATAAAACAAATAATTACTAGAATGCCCCTGCCAACTACACCTATACCTAGAATTGGCACTTCTAATAGGTATTTAATGTGATAAATGCATTTGATCTAATAAAACTAGAAAACATTTATAAATTTATATGAAGTATTCTAAGATAAAATTACATATGCTTGGTAAAATTATTCAATTGTGACACCATTCATAATAATCCATGATTACCTAACTTCATCCTAAAGACTCAAACACACAAAAATATGCCTAATCTGTAAACTAGTCCTAAAGTGCCAAGATTTTATTTTTCCCCTTTTTTGAAATTCATAAGATTAGTTGGTTTGGATTTTAAATTAGTTATAATTAGAGAAAACATGATTATGAGCATCAGAGAAAGCAAAGAATAACTAATCCAAGAAATCAAGGAACTATACTAAGAAAACACTAAAATCTAATCCATGAAAACAAAATACTAAAAGTAGGAAACTAGTTTATGAAAGCAAGAAATATAATATATGAAAGCAAATAAATAATCTAATAAAGTAGGAAATATAATCTAATGCTATAGCTATATTCATTCATCCTTCATCGATCATTAATATCTATAGATGGCATAACCCTAAAGTAGTGCTTCAAAAAATATCCATTGGCTAGATATGTATGCTCAATGCCTTGGAGGTCCTTCAAATGAAACACATTATTTTTCATGATCTCTAAAATTTGGTATGGTCTAATCCATAGTGGGGAAAACTTGTCATGCTATCATTTCTTCTCATGGGCTTTATCCCAAAGTAGCACTAGATCTAAATTCCTAAATGCTTTGACTTTTACTCTATTATCAAACCACCTCTTGACCATTTCCTAGTGTTTGTTGAATGTTTGTAAGGCTTTAGTCATTGAATCTTCCATTTTTATTATGTCCAATAATCTTAATTCTACTTTATCACTCAATTCCAAGTAGTCTTTCATAAACAAATAATTAGGTAACCTCAACATAATTGGGAAAACATACTTGCATCCATATACCAATAGATAGGGTGAAGATTTAAGGGCTTGCTTATGTCTAGTCCAGTCTACCCAAAGAGCATACTTCAATAATTTATGCTAGTCACTAGGCTTGTCTCTAACTAATTTCTTAATTTGCATCATTTAGATTCTTGTTCATTGAGTTTGCCAATCCATTTCCCCGAGGGTAATGGTTAGAAGCCAACCTAATAATAAATTGGTTGTTGTGTGCCCGCTCAATAAATTCTACTGATATGAAATTTAGTCCATTGTCATAAAATAGAGAAATAGGTGTACCAAATCTAGTTGTTATGTGTTCCTCCAAGAAGTGAATCACATCTTGTGATCTATAATTCTTTGTGGCTATGTATTTAATCCATCTAGTGTAATAATATATAACAATAAGCATAAATTTATGGTCTACTAAGGAATTTGGGTTAATGACACCAATTAATTCTAAATCCCACTAGGCAAATGACTTTCCTTCAAAAATTGACTATAAAGGATTTGATACACATGCCTCTCTCTTAGCTAGTGCTTGGAATTCATGGCATGTTTTCATATGAGCATAGGCATCTTTAAAAAGTATTAGACAATAGTAGCCCATTCTTAAGATCTTATGGGTTATGGTATTTCTAGATAGGTGATTGTTTCCTATCTTCTGATGTAAGTTCTCTAAAATTTCTTTAGCTTCCTTTGTGGATACACACCTAAGATAAATAACTTCATAATTTCTTCTATAGAGAACTCCTTTATTTATCATGTAATAAGTAGCTTTGAGCCTTAAAGCTTTCATTATTTATTTATTGAGCTCTAAAGAATAAGTTCTTGTAAGTAAATAATATATTATATCAATATACCATTCTTATTTAGATACTTGAGCTTCACATA
The DNA here is from genome assembly GCA_037957365.1 of Torreya grandis. NCBI lineage: Eukaryota > Viridiplantae > Streptophyta > Pinopsida > Cupressales > Taxaceae > Torreya > Torreya grandis. The sequence continues at coordinate 1,403,425 of JARHVA010003700.1, read as the reverse complement.
TCTCTTCAATTGTGATGCATGGATCTGGTTCAATCATAAGCTACATAATGCCTTGGCCCTGAATGATCTTTGTAGTCTTGATCTCTATGTCAAATTCTTGTAGCTTGGCCATCCATTTACCTAATCATTCTCCTAGCTCATTCTATGATAGGGTGAGTTTGATCACAAGATCAAGTATAATGGTAATGACTTTATTCCTCAAGATGTAATGTTAAAAATTCTTCACTACCTTGATAAGGGCTAAAATCTATTTATCAATCATGGAGTACCTGAGTTCTACATATTTTATATTTATGCTCATAAATGTGATTGGGTGCTTGATATCATCCTTCTTCTATGTGATGACAATAATAATAATTTGCTCTAAAGCAAATGAGTACAGGTAGAAATCTTTATTAAAATTTAGACTGACCAATATTGAAGCTTGTGATATTACATCTTTAATGTCTTGGAGGGACTTTATGGATCTAGTTCACATTCTATTTTGGCATCCTATTTGAGCATGACATTTAAAGGTATGAATTTTTTTTCAAATCTTGAGAAGAACTTCCTTAAAAATTTAATCTTTCCAAAGAATGATTTAAACTCCTCATTGTTTGGTGGCTGAATTTTCGAAATCACTTGAATTCTATCTGGATCAATGGTGATTCCATCCTTGGTGATAACATGACCCAAAATTTTACCTTCAGTCACTTTGAATATTCTCTTTTTTGGGTTTAAAGAAACACTAAACCTTCTGCATATTTCAAATATGGACTATAGGTGACTTATGTGGTCTTTCCTAATCTTTAAAAATACTATAAGATCACCCATGTAGATGATTATGCATTTTCCTATTAATCCATTAAAATCATGATCCATGGTACATTTAAAGGTAGATCCTACATTTATTAGGCCAAAAGGCATCCTCTTATATGCATAATTTCCCCACTTCGTGGTAAAAATTGTATTCATTCTGTCCTCAAATTGTATTAGTACTTGATTTTAGCCTAAAAATCCATCTAGGAAGGACATCATTTTAGAACCACTTACTATTTGTATCACCTCATCCAAAGAAGGTAGAGGATAATTATCCTTTTTATAAGCCTTATTCATATTTTTAAAGTCTACACATATTCTAATCTCATCATTATTCTTTATTACTGGGACCAACTTATCCACCTAGGTAGAATGTCAGACTGGGAAGATGATTTTTGAACTTAAAAGCTTCTCTAATTCTCTCTAAATGAGAGGATCAAAAATAGGATTGATAAGTCTTTACCTTTATCTAAATGTTTTATGATTGGATTCAAAGGAATCATATGAGTAATGACTTGTGGGTCATAAACTTTCAAATATTCATATGTCCAGGCAATGCCATCCCTATATCAAGTGATCAAATCCTTCACTCACTACCTTTATTCTAGGGTGAAGCTGAGGCTAATATTCACATAAAGTAGGTTATGTTCATCTCCTATATTTTCTCTTTCAAAGTTAGATTCATTATCCTTGGGCTACTTGAGTTGTTGTGCCTGAGTATCTATGTCAAATGGTCTTTCTGAGGAAAACAAGCCAACTAGAACTGGATTTTCTTTGAGCTAAAAAATTCTCTCTTTATCCTATTCCTCTTGATATAGGTGATGAATGTCTTTGTCATTGATTATTTGGGAATAAAATTCCTTGAATTGGTTAAAAACTGAATAAATTATTGGTCATCATTAAAGACCTAGAAATTTTCTATGTTATCTAGAACAGAGGGGCACAATACCAATTTAATTGAGAACTTTTATACCTTAGATTCTTGTAGTGGATCTAGATTAGTAGTAGTAGTAGTATCTAATGAATTAGTAGTTTTATTTTTCTCTTTGGGAAGTGCTACTATATTGAAAGCTTCAAAGCTTTCAATCAGGTCCCATGCTCTATATTTGTATCTTCTCAAATAAGACAACTTACATTGGTATTTATATTTGACTTGATTGACCACCAACTCAAAGTTGTTAAATATTGATATTTGCTTCACATTATTCTTTAGTACAAACTATAAGCCCATAATTAGAGCCTTATACTTAGCTTTATTGTTAATGCATATAAATTACAACCTATAGGCCACCATGGTTTTTTTTACCTTATGCATCAATTAACTCGATTCCCATGCCTAATCCATGATTGGATCTATAGCCATCAAAGTGTAGAGTCCATATCTGATTGGAAACTTTAGGGTTCTAGATTTTGTACTTGATTATGAGTAGTAAAAGTATAAATACCAAGGTTGGGAGACTCATACTTTACCTCTTCATTCTTGACGTTATAATCCATAATGGGATACTTGATTCTCAACTCTCTATCAATTTTAATTTGATTTGAAACTCCTCTTCCTGGTAGCCATATATGATAAAAGTCTATATAGAGATATTCAGTAAGTGTATTAGACCAATCCTTGCTCAATAATAGTCTATAGCCTTATAGTATGTCTACCACAAGAATATCATAGGTCATTTAGACTTACAGTTCATATGTTACTTGAATGTACACATTGGTCAATTCTCCAACTACTAGTACTATTTTTTAATCTAATTGTGAAACCATTCTCTTTTAGGGGCTTAGTGTGAGACCAATATTTTGACATATGGCTATTGGCATGATAGCTATAAAATCTCTAGAATCAACTAAACTATTATGAATATTCTTATTGAATGCGCAGATAGTCAGCAAGAAGGGTGAAACTTCTAGATTACTCTTGTAAATGACATTGGCATCAACAAATTTTACTTTGTTTGTAGATTCTTTAGTTATTTCCATAGGATATTTTATAGTAATGGACTTCCATAGCAGCTCTTTTTATTCAAGGATCTGAGCTAACTCATGAAGAGTTATATTTGCTTTGATCCTTTTCATGTCTTTGAAAATGTTGTATCCTCCTTTACTTGATTCTTCTTTGATCTAATGGTGATCATTCCCCTTTGGAGGGGGTGGAATATTGTCTACTTTAGGATTAGGAGGAATCACCATGGTATTTGGAGTAGTTGATGTTGTAAGAGGGTGCTTATTCCTTAGATTGTATGCACCTCTCTAGAACTACTGTAAAGTGTGAACTTCATCTATATTGTGTTTTGGTTTATTGTCATCTTCATTTAGGAAGGGAAACTCATGAGTTTCAAAGAACATGGTAGTGATGCAAGATCCAGGATCTAAATGATGCTCAAGTGGATTATGCATATGATCTTGTCTAACCACCTCTCTTTTAAAGATTTTGAATCCTGCATAAAATTCAATGCAGTTAAGCTCTCCATGATCGAAAGTATTATGAATGCTACACTAATTAAGAAGATCTATTTATACCATGTTGATCTATGGAATCTTGTTATGTTTCTTATATCTATTGAATGGTCTATTATATCTCTAAAATCTATCATTCTAATTTTTGGTTGGGCCATTGGCATTTCCCATCTTCCTTTACATATTTAAGAAGTCACTGCTCAAATTTTGAACCATCTTCTAAATAAAATCTATTTATAAATTTGTAAAGTTAGTGCCTTTTAGAATAGTAGTAGGAGATGTAGTCAATTGTTAATTCTACCATTGCCTATCTTGTGATTATTCAAGGAGCTAAAATTTGGTTGTATCATCTATGTCAATGAATGCAATGCATATAATTGATTTTTATTAAATGTGGGAACATTATAACTCACATATGGTATCAAATTTAGTGATAAAATGTCATTGTTGACATTAGGAACACCAAGCATCTGAGGGTTGAGATGCTTATCTATATTGATAGCCTCTTTGTATGTTAACATCAAATTATTATCAATAATTGCTCTTCTTAGGAATATGACAGTATTCAGATCCAATGCATTCTTGTACATCTCCAACACTAATGGATCATCTGGTTTGTACCTTAGGATCAACTAATTTTACATCTTATGAAACCTTACATTGAAAGCATGGATAGGCTCATTAGGTTCTCTCCTCATGTTAGTGAAGTACTGACATACCAAACTAGGATTAGTGACCTATCTAAACTATGTAAGAAAAGTTGCTTGACATTCATTCCAAGAAGTGATAGAATTTTCTATTAGATTTAAATACCAATTATAATCAACATCTAGTAAAGTAAAAGGGAATAATCTGCATGCAATATCCTCATAGACAATATTCATTAATCTCAAAGCATCTTTAAAAGATATAATATGTTCCTCTACTTTCCTTACTCCCAAAGGAGTAAAGGAAGGTAGGTACTTTTTTGGGAATCTGAGTTAAATCATGCACATCTCCTACAATGGCAATAGAAATCTAACTAACCAAGGTGGTTATTAAGCCATTAGTTGATTAAAAAGTAAAGGATTCCTTACTAGAGAAGGAGTCCTTAGAGGTGGATTATTCTGAACTAGGGTTGTTAACATAGTTCTAGGTCTCCTATGATTTATCAGGGGTGAGACTAGAAAACTAACCTAGGCTCTCTTCAGTGACTCTAGTGCAACTCTATGTAAAGAATACCTACTATTATTAAAGGTTCTAGCCCTCATTATATCATTAATTAGATTGTTAAAATGGGTTTTATGCACATCATAGCCTTAACAAGGTAGCCTCTAACATTTTAGGATCTCAATAGAGGTAAAATCCACTCCAGGACATGAGTTGTAGGTATGTAATTTGTTACAACCTATTGATGGAATAGTGAATAGGGCATGCTGGTTATTGACAAGGTTTTTGGATGGAGATGTGTTTCCTAATAAGGTTAGTGAGTCTCTATGTGAATTGGATGGGTGGCTAGTTACTAATCTAGGGTGGGCATATCTCAAAATAAACTCAAAAAAAGGATGGAACGGTAAGGAAGAAAATAAATCTTCTATGTTTTTCATAAATTACATCCCTGGCTGATTTTTAAAAAGAGAAGTGATCCTAGAACCTATGCCTATTACTAGTAGAAATTGCACACACATAGTCAAACATAGAAAATAAGTCTAAAGAGATAAAGATTTAGGAGATTAATAAGCCTAAAAAAAAGTTTGCTCCTTTTAGAGCAGTTGTTACACACCCTTAATCAGGGGATTATGGCTCGGGCTAGTGAAGTATCTAAGGTAGCTATTACACACATAGAAAAATACATCTAAGAAAGCACTCATGCAAAATTAAAATAATGAATCAATTTGAACTTGACTATATTAACTAATATATTTATCAATATTTCAACAACTATTACGCATCTATAGATTAGTACATCAATCAAAATAATCAAGAATCCATTCACAACTTTTGCACACTAAATATTATTGAAACATACAACCAAAGAAAGTAATAACTAATTACACAGAAATTGGAAAGAAAATACATAAACACATTCATTGACGATCAAAATTGATGCTTCTCCTATATTAAAAAATTCTCTAAAAAAATCCAAGTTGGATTACACTTATTTATATATAATTGGGGAAGGGGTCACATCATCCTCCAAGTTCATGCAAGGTTATTACATGTGATAGTCAGAAATTGAGTTTTAACTATGGTTGAAAACCATATAAGAGTCTATTTGTAGTTATCCATTTAAAATAGCCTTTGCAAAAGCTATGCATGTGTATAAAGATAGTTAATTTTTACAATTATAGATCAAACTAGATGAAAGACTTCAAAGTATATGTGCCATTTATAAAATTGTACATGTCTCCTTTTATAGGTTGTGAGAACAAATTTTTGATGTTTTAGATTAGTCACCTCTAAAATGGAACTTAGACAAGCATCAAAGACAAGTATCATCATATTGATCCTTTAAAATTAGTAATACTATTTAGCTATGACTAATCTTAATATGACTATGTATTTCATGGTACTCATGCCTCTCACTAAGTCTAGATCTCTAAAATGTCCATCCGGGACTCACACTATCATATATCTATGCATGATGGAATGTGAGGATGCCATTTGGTAGTTTTGTGGGTTTCTTTAAATACTGGGCTCCCACAATGTTACCACTTGGCACTCTCTGAGAGCTTTTAAAATGCTTTTGCTACTGTGCTTGATTACACACTAGTGGATCTTTAATACATAAGTTAAAGTGCACCATATATCTTGGTGCTTGAACTCTTTGACTCCCACAAGATTGACACCTATCATTTCTAAATTCACTCATGCAAACATGAACATGGAATGACTTAGCATATATGTATAATAATGTGTTCAATGTAGGGGTGACACATGGAAATTCTATGGGGTTTTTGTCTATTGATATTGGAAATAAGTCATTATTGCAACATTTTGAAATGGGGCAATTGTTGTGATAGGATTATTGTTAGATAAAATATCTGAAACACAAACTTTTGAAGAGTCTATTTTAGTTAGACAAATGTCCGTGATAGAAATTTCAAAGGGTAATTCTAAAAGTTTGAAGGGTCATTTTCATTAGACAAAATATCTAGACACAACTCTGTTGGGGGAATTATTTTAGACAAAATTTCCGTAATAAAATTCTCGAATACCAATCTCATCAAAAAAAATGTTTGAGACACAAATTTTGAAAGAATTATTTAAGGACAAAAGTCCCAATGGATTAACTCATAGGGAAAAATCTCTCAAATAAAATTCTTGAAGGATAAATTCAAAAGGGTCAAAGGATCTACTTCATATAAAAAATGCCTGAAGGGTCTACTTCATAGGGTACATTTTGATGGGGAAAGGCCCCAAGACAAAAGTCCTGAAGGATAATTTCAAAAGGTTGAAGGGCACTTTCAAAAAGGTTGAAGGGTTGGTAGGTTAAGGCTGAAGGGTAGGATGTCTTAGACAAAATGTCTAAAGGAATGGTTTGAAGGGGAAAATCTCTAGGATAAAATATTTGAAGGAATTAGCTAAAGGGAAAAAATCTCAAGATAAAATTCCTAAAGGACAAGGGTCTAGGAAAAAAGTCATGAAGAGTAAGTTGACAAGGCAAAGGGTCAATTAAAAAAGGCTGAAATGTAATTCTATCGGTGAAAGTGGTTATAACAAAAAGGACAAAGGGAAATTCTAAAATGCTAAAGGGTCTACTTTGTGAAAAATAAGCATAAAGGATTCTAATTCATAGGGAGTGGTGCCCTTGATAAAAAACCAAAAGGGTAGGTCTATTTAATCAAACAAAAATGCCCATGGAAAAGATCCCATAGACTTGATTATGTCAAGGTAATTGTTTCAAACAAATTTTTTACAACAATGTCCCTGATAAAGATAAGCCCATGGCAAAAATATTGAAAGAAAAGTCTACAAGAAAATTGTTTCAACAAAATTATTGCAAGGAAAATGTATCAAAAAGATTGAATTTTGTTAGACAAAATATTTGATTAAAAAAACTTGACAAAGATAAATCCAAAAAAATAAGTCTAATAAAGTTCAATTACTTTTAATAAATTGGCATGGGGAAATTATTGTAACAAAATGTTTGACACACATGTTGAAACAAATAAGACCACGATAAAAAACTTGCAACAAAAGTTTGAAATAATAAGTTTGATAAAGATAACCTTTAAATAAATAATCCCAATAGAAAGAGATAGTCTATGAACACAATAAAAATGCCATTTTTCTAAAATATGAGAGGATAACAATCAATCTTCTCCTAGATTTTGCATTAACATATAGAAGAGGGGCTCAAAGTCAAGACCATAGTCTAAAATAAGTGGGTCCCCATTTCCTTATGGGAAAAGGGGGATGTTGGGTGAAACACATGTTAAGAAGAATGGTTGTAATACCAAAAGGGTAATCTAAAATTGCTTATCAACCACTGTTTGATTTAACTAATAGTCCAAGACAACATTGCCTCAATATAAATAGACCTAATCTAAGTTGGGAAGATTTTTTGCAACTGCCTATAATACCAAAAATGGAAGTAGAAGAAGAGATTGAGGAATAAGTAGAAGAAGATATTGAGGAAGAAGCACAATAAGAGTTTGAGGAAGAAGCAGAGGATGAGGAATAATTTGAATAAGAAGAAAGGGAAGATAGGATGCCAAAATTAGATATGGAAATACCCCTTGAAAAATAATTTGTAGTCAAATAAGAACGTGCATCCACATAAGATCCTATAACCATATAAGAACTTGTAATAGAATCTTAAAAGATCAAAGAGAATACCAAGAGAAAAATAAAATTGATCCTTAAATCTTATCATTAGATGAGGTAGGGCTGAGATTTCCTTCAAAACCTAGATCTCCTAAGAAGGCCAAGCAAACATAAGTCTATAAAAGGAGATTTGATAGGCTAAAAGGAAAATGGTAGAAAAAAAATAGCATCTAGAACCCCTACTATAATGCACATCATTGAAGGAAAATTGATATCCCGTTATCTAATAGTGAATTACCTTATACCTCATATAGATTAAAAGACACAAATATAGATGATGGGGAATACTTAGCTTAGGAAGAAAGACATACAAATAGTGAAAAAGGGCATCCATAAAAAGATATGGGAGAACAAAAAGATGAAGGGAATGAAGCTATGTAGGAACAAACTAATAATGTAGTACATGTAGCATCCCTAAAACAATTATTACCAGCTTTAGATTTGGAATTATTGGAAATTGAGATATTGAGGAATAAACTAAAAGAACAAGAAAATCATGGGCTAAATACATTAATAGTAGTAGGATTATGCTATAGGACCCAGTTTCCACAACTGAGGCCTAACCTACAACACCTAAATAGTCAACACTGGTGGTCCATGACCAATTTGTAACTAAAGTATTTGCCTTCACTTCTATTTAAACAAAAATGTATAATGCACCATTCACTCTTTCCACTAGCATGAGCCAATAGATAGAGTAATGGGTTAGAAATTTTAAACAATTAAAAAATGAAAATGCTATGCTAAGAAAGAAAGCTCAAGTTGATGAGGAACAAATGATGAATTTGAAAGATAAGATGGAAGAAATGTCTAAATTGATAGAACAAATTATCAATTGTAGACCTAAAATTAAGGTATAATCTATATATATAGAGGAGTAATGCCTTAAATTTAAATTTATGAGACTATGTTGTGATCTTCCCTATCAGGCATTAGATTTTAGATATTTATTTGATGTATACAAGATTATCCCAGCTGAGGCACAAAACCAATTATGTGAGTTTTATATTCACAATTATTTTATGCCTCATGAACATGATTGAAACCCTAATTTTTATGTAGGGTATTTTTTAGTAAAAGTATTTTCTTCTTATATGACCAATGATTGCAAAATAGGCTAGGAAATGGTGGATTACAAATAGAAAGAACAAAAAACTACATTGATAATAAGAGGAGAATATAAAATTCCCAAGGACATCATCTAGGATTGGGTTCACCTAATGAATAGAAAAAAAATCTCTTATTAGTTTATAAAACAACAGTTGGAAGCGCAAAACTTTTACTTCGAGCTGAGGGATTCTATAGGGGTAAACACATGCAAAGCTTGTATAATCAAGAGGAGAGAACTCACTTCAAAATTAAATAAAAGGAAGCCATAATCACCTTTCAATTTGATTTTTTTTTTGATAGAGTCAACACATATATCAAAATTTATAGAAAAATAGCCAAATCTATTGGCCATTATTTTTGAATCTCCTCCATTTTGGTATCCTATGCTAGTTTGGGAAGGTAATCAATCATTAGATTAGATTAAGAAAAACAAGAGATGGACAAGATATGAGGAAAAATAGGGCTTTTATGGTGAAAGGTTTAATGGTTCTTCAGAACCATTAAACTTCAAGTTTGTATGTGTAATAGAAATAAAAAGGATAGTTTCTCAAGGATGAACAACATATTAAGTTTGGTGTTGTGAAGAGCTCTAGAAATGTCATGTTTTAAACACCTATTTTGTACCCATAACCTCTCCTGATATGTGCCTTTTAAGATTATCCCTTGGATATTCTTACTCAAATAAAGTCTAATACATGACAGATATATATTATTATATTTCATAGAATAATTATATTTTATTTTGTGATTCAAGTAATTATGATTTTTTTATGTGATTATTTATTATAATATTTGTTTAAGAAAATTCAAAGGCAAAACATGAGTAATCTTTGAAGAAATATGAGTCAATACATCCTATAGCTAAAGGATCCTATTCAACACATCTTGTAGCTGAAGGATCCTATGTTAGCATATCTTGTAGGCAATGAGAAGATAAAATAGAAACATAAAGATCATATAATTACCAATTCAATTTACCAGAATAGTTAATGACTTACAAAAAGCCTGTGGCTACTAAAAGATGAATAAATTTAAAACTCTCCTAGGTTTCCACTACTTGTCAACTCTTAGAGGTTATGATAGCAAGATTTGACTTCAATACAAATTATGTTAGGGTATCTCTAACCAAATTTAGTTGTAAATAACTTAAAAGACTCGATGATTTATATTGGGCAAAGTTTAAACCTTGAAAACCAATTTTTGTTTCTGTAGCTAAATGATCTCATTATAACTATGTTTTTTTTGTATTCCTAATTAACCCATAAATGTAAACTACCATCTCTCATATAAATATAATATGGAAGAGATGTGAAATTTAATTAGAATGTTATTTGAGATTAAAAGTGTTTATAATGTATAAAATAATCCAACAATAGTTATTATCATCTATTGTAGCAATCGTTATTGCTACATGATTTAATAAAGATAGAATCATGTTTTCTATTAAGAGGAAGATTGAAGCTCAAGACTAAGAGAAGGCCCCCCTTAGGAAGACTTGGAGTAGAGATATAACTCATTAGTATAATTAGATACTTTTATTTATTTATATAATTCTATGTTAATTTTTATGTGTGTGAGTAATTACATTTAATTTGTGTGATTTAGAATAGTTATATGAAATATTCCAATCCAATTGTTTCATTCATTCAATTTATATTATATAAGTTTGATTCTCTTAAAAGCACTTTATTTTATGAAATTCCTTTTCATAAGTTTGACAAGAGTCAAATTAAAAGATTTGGTGCGCACATACAGTGAAGTTATCTTATCAAGCTTACACCCTTGAGTTGAAAATTAATGAAATAATTAATTTAGGTTACTAGTAGCTACCCCAACCGAGTTTCATGCATCACATTAGTTAATTGGTAGGTAAAAATATTGTTTATCTATCATATGGACATGGCTTCCACACATTAACATTTTTTAGATTAAAGTGGGGGCATGATTTAGAAGCATGTTCTCCACAGTCATTCAATGTATGGTACTTATATCAATTTACATTTAGTGGAGGCATGCCATATAGACATGGATTTCACATATTAATAATTTTGATATTCAGTGGGGGCATGTCATATGAACATGGCTTACACACATTCAAAATTTATAGATTCAGTGGGGGTATGCTTGGAAGCATGCTCTCTACACTTATGCAGTATTAAAGGTCTCTAGTTTATAGTGGGGGCATATTTCGGAAACATGTCCTCCACATTGGCACTTATATCAGTTTTCAAATTTCTCCATAGATAATGGGGGCATTATTTAGAAGCATGTCCTCCACACTTAAATAATTATATGAATTGAAAAAAGTACATAGTTATATATGATTCAAATTCATAGTTGTGGTAGAATTTTATACTTGTTACCCTTGTTATACATCGTTGCATCATGAGACATATCTAAGGTGCACATGTGTAATCAAGTAAAAGTGGTAATTGGATGCTAAGAGTGTCACTTGAGTTACCCTATTCCTAGCTTAGCCCTAGAGACATCCTAGAGCATTAGACACACTTTTCTAGTCATTCAAAAGACCAAATTTATCTACAGTCAGTCAAACCACAATCATAGAACTATCCTATTTAATCCCAATCTAACTTGCTTAGTAGTCTACAAAGAGAACATTAACACCACATTTGGGACACTACAACCACATGGTGCTAGTGTCCCCAACTGGGTGCTACTATCCTTAGCCCTAGATATTCTCAATGAATACTTTTTAAAATGTGTGCCCCTCCTAAGGTCAGCCTAAGCATATTTTCTTATCCACACAAGAAACAAAACTCTATAAATATAAGTCTAATTCATCCCTATACACTAGATGGAAAATAGATGCAAAATCTATTCAAACCAAAGACAAAGCTGAGTAAAATCAAGGTATTTGATCCCTATTCTATCCTAGTTATACAAAGTACCATATACAACATCCCTAAGCCTAGTTTTCAAACATTTTAAATCTCAAGCACATTCAAGGCATCCAAGCCCACTCTCATTCTAGTATTCACTTGTACTTAGATCAAACACTAGGTGGGAGAACTACATCGATCTTGATCCCTCTTCAGAGTATTGGTATGTAGGTAACTCTCTTCATAATAGGGTGTTGAGGATGTCCAATCCATCTTACTAAAAATACACAATTATTTATCATTCTATACTTGCAATGAGGATTAGGGTTTTCACACTAAATTAGGTTTTCTATGCACAACATAGTGCTCTAGGTTTCATGCGCATAGGAACAAGACCTAAAAATACAAGCATAGGTACTCATAGAAAATAGGAATAACCTTGCAAAGGGGATACTACCTTCACCTGAAGGACACTACATAGACATGGTGTTATTATCCATACTAGTTTTTACTATCTAGTGATTATAAGAACACTAGAATCCTATTGATGACACTTAGAACTGCCTAGATCTCAACTTTTAGAGCCTAGATCATTTGTGATAGTTTTTAGATAAGTCTCTATTTATGCCTATTTATTGATATTTTTAAAAATTCAATGAAGGAAAAATACTATAACAAATTAGTACTTAATTATTGCATATTTATTTGACTAATTTAGACATATCAGCTCTTTAATCTAAACATTAAGATTTTCATAGTAAAACCTTAAAAAGGGTAAATCATTTGGTGAACATGACTTACTTATAATATTGCTTCAAAACCTAGCTTACATTTACCAAAAGTTTATGCAATAAATTTAGGGCTACATACTTCTAATTTTATAATTTTTTAGACAACCTAGCTAATTAAAATCACATTCATATTAGGGTTTTAATTTATTTTACATCTAATTAAAATTATTTTAAAGAAACCCTAGATTCAAAAACCCTAACCCTAGATTATTTTAGGGTTTGTATCCTTTTTTCCCATTTTCATTAGCTGATATAAATTATTTAGAATTCATATATTCTATTGTAGTAGCTCTATTTCAATTTATTTGTTATATGCCATCTTTAAAAGCTATCCTCTTCCACTAAGAAGAAGTGTTAGACTAGGTGGTAATCCTATAGAGAATATTAAGATTATATCTATCTAAACCTATAACAAGGACAAGGAACCTATTAAAACTTTAGATATGAATCCTTAACACCCTAATTATGTGGAATTTAATGACAATGCATCCAAAGATGAACTATATAACCAAGATTAAGATCAAGTCCACATTGAGGATCAAGACACACTACCTCCACTTAACGATAATGATATAATTATGAACAAAGATGAGGTAGTACAAGGCTTCAAAGATATAAATAAATAATATCCCCTTAATCATGCACAAATTCTACAAGACATTAAAAATTAAAAGTAAGACAAATAATGGTCAATCTTCAATCCCTCTAATTAACAATGTTACTACACCTTCAATGGGGCCCACTCAACCAACTTGGATAGTATAACCCAAGAATGTTATTCAACAATTAGTGACATATACATCACTTATAGCTGGTTCTTATACTCTAGATATACAATCCATTATGCATGAGGTTCTTACTCTATAATCTAAGGTGTTACATCTTGAGAAGGGAACAACTAGGCCATCACATGCCTTAGATTCCAACATTATCTTGCATACATATTTGGCACATTAGATAAAGAAAAATACTTTACCATCTAGTTTCATGGAACCCAATATCACATTATATGATGGAAAGGGTGACCTAGAGCATCGCCTCAGAACTTTCCATATAACAATCTTAGACTATGTGTCCAATGATTGGCTTCTTATGAATCTATTTCCATGCAGTCTCAAGGATTATGACTTACAATAGTTATATGATTTTCCAAACCAATCTATCATGACATTCAATCCTTTAGCTGATATGTTCCTAGCACACTTCTCTATCAAAACTAGTGATAATATATCATATGCATAAGTGGCATCGTTAAATAAAAATTCAAATGAGCCTATTGTTGAATGTCTTATGATACAAGATAATATTATCCAAATTGAATATCCACATAGTAGATAAGGAGAATTAGGATTTATTTAAATAAAGTCTATTAGTAGCACTATATGAAGCTATCTTATTCAAGAAGTTTACCACAATTACTGATATGAGAAACATAGTCAAGGAAAGAAAGGATAAGCTCTTATTAATGGGAAAACTTAAGTACAAAAATGGTAGAGTTAAAACAAACCTCCATATAAGGCCAAGGCCATATAAAAAAAAATTCATCAAAAATCCATAGTCAATGTAGCTTCTAAGCCTTCTTCTAGATTGGTTTTATCTGCTCCTCAATGAAGAGTCTTCAATAATCTTCCAAAATCACCAACACAATTTATAAAAAACTATTGGAATATAATAACATATCACTCCCTTCCATTAAAGTTATTGATATGACATATCATATTATAAAGAGTTATGATTCAAATGCATTCTTTGAGTATCATAGGGAACCATGCCACATGATAAATAGATGCATTAGCCTAAAGCACAAGATATAAGATCTCATTGAGTATAATATTATTGATGTGGGAAAACTAATAAAGGCATAAAAATAATAATAAACAAAGGAAAAGGCAATAAAGATATTTTAATATCCTTTCTCAAAACATACAACTAATGAATCAAGGGGAACATTAGGTGTTCACTATACATACTAGGTGTATCCACCACCAGATTCCTACCACATAGTTATAAAGGAGACACAACCACTTCATAAAATTATTGACATGTATCAAACTATAGTGCCACCTAGACCACATATCACATTTTTAGATAGGATATTGGAGATGATGAATTAGATTTACATGTGCTCTTCATACGAGCATACATAGAACACCATCATATTCATAGTGTTATGGTTGACAAAGGGTCAAGCATAAGCATGTGCACCATGATACTCTTATAAAACTTGGGGTGCATAAAGTGGGATATATTACCCATAGATATAGTTATTAGTGGTTTCACTAGCCATGTATATATCTCCATTAAGGGTATTGTTCTTTTATTACAGGTTGGACCAACACACATAACCACTCGGTTCCTAGTATTACCTAGTGCTGGTGTATTTGATATATTATTGGGTAGGCCATGGTCACAATAGCTCTGAACCATCCAATCTATAGTAAATCAATGCCTAAAGTATATACATTCTAACTAAGTGGTTAAGATTGAGGGTGTACCATATGAGTATCCTCTTCCCATACCATAAGTTATTCCAATACACTTCCCAGCTATAATTCCAACACTGACACTAATTATAGTTTTAGTACCATTACTAGATATTACATGATTATCAATTATAGTAGAGTACAACTCCTATGTATACATCACAATGTTTAGTAGAGTCATTAGAGTAGTCTCGGTCTACTTTTATGGGATTTATATATACACATACTCTCCCATAGAGACCATTATTAGAGAGACCATTACATTAGAGATACATCATAGATTCTAGAGGACATTCCTCTACTTAGTTTACACTAAGATCATTTATTTTGGGGTCTAAGGGTTCTTAGCATAGGGCACCTACATCACTTATAACTTCTAATTTTACCAGATGGGTCCCTAAGACCCCTACAATTCATAGGGCATCACAATCAGTGCCACAACATCATAACATCACTACTCAGGTAGATTTAAACTCAAATTATACAACACAACAAATCATAGGCTCATAATTTCCATTACACACCACATGCATGATCACACTTCCCCTATTTAATATAGGTCATGGTGATAGTGAGTTTCCCATGATACTCATGGGTTAGTATGGTTCCTACCCTTTTACATACTTTCTTTTTTATCTCGCTCCTTGTACATAGTTTATTTTCATTTTCTTGTACATATATTTAAATCAAAAAACAAAAAAAGAATATAACATGTCAAAATATAAAAACATTCAAATATTTCAAAAAATACAAAATTTTATAGATTGTATGTATTTCTATGTTTACATTTCTACTACTTTCTAAATATTTCATATTGCTAGCTATCCTAGTATAGTTGGTTTTGTTATACACGTATGATTCAATTATTCTTATCAAGTGCTTACATATTATAGATAAGACTATGATCCACTAAAATGATCTAGAATAGATATCATCTCCCCATTGGTGGCATTTACACTGATCCAAGTTTATACATTTCATACATCTACCCATTGGGGACATCTCCTACATAGTTTCTATAACCAAGTTTTATCTTTACATACTATATATTATAATTTATGAATTGATTTATCTTGAATTGATCATTACTCTTCATTACTCAGAGTTTTTACTAACTATCATTGTTTAGACATAGTATATATGCATCCTAGCATCTACATAGATGTGTACTACATAGTTATACATGATTTCTTTTCTAGCTTTCATAGTTTAGACTTAATTATGTTTCCTATACTTCTTCCATCTTTGAGAGAATTTGAATATTCCATTATTCTTTGGCTCTATGACACTTCTATATTTATATTCCTTAGACATGTGCCCATGTCCCTTGTGTTTGTTTTTCTACTTATATATGCAAATATTTAAACATGTCCTTCTATGTGGCTCTACACCAAATTCCTTATTACTTGCATATGTGGAAATTTTAACATGTCCTTATATGTATTCATTCCCAAATTTAGTGATATGTGCCCATGTGCCTTGTATTATGGCCCCTTGACCTATATTTTGCATGCCTCATGTGATTGTATGTTTAATTCTTTATATGTTTATACACCATGACACGTGTATTTGCTTGTTACACACACTCCAATTTTCAATGCCATAGGGATCTCATGCATCTACCCTTTCTACTTGGGATTCATGATGGACATCATGACCCATCCCCCTAGGTAGTTATTAAAATTTGTAGTTACACATTGATTATTTTTATCTTGACACCCTTATTCAATGCTAGATAAAACATACATCTTACATTGCCTACTTATGTTCAAATAAATTTACATTATGATGTTATGTTTGTACATTATATTGGAATATCATGCACATGATCCAACTAACATATTTTTCAAAGCCACTTAGTTATTACACAAGTTTTAAAACTAAACTGAAAAGAGGGGGAATTCACAGAGGTTTGTCATAAAGATCAGGATCCTACTTTGCTATTCACAAATAAATTTCAGCACATAGGCTCAATTTTAGACATCAGACTTAGGGCAGACACAAAATATAATAGAGACTTAGAATTTAGTTTAGATCACTTAAAAATTAGACCAAGTAGACATTTTCACCTAGATTAGGACACTAGCACCATAAGGTTTACTATCCACTACAAGGCACTACTATCTAATATCCCTAGCTTCAGGATAGTTCATATCATCTAGACCAATACACTAGGTACATTAAATATTTGCATAGATACAGTCATAAGTTTGATAGTTATGTTCAAATTTTGATTATATTCATTACTTTCAACTTAGATTTATACTAGTTGATCATATTTGGGGGCATCATGTGTGGCATGATCACTCCAACATTCAGTGTAGTTACACAAATTCAACTATTACATACTCAATTTAGAATCAATATACTCAGATACCAGATTGGGGGCATGTTCATGACACATTAATTTCCATATACTCAACTACACATAGGTTGATCATATGTAATGGAAAACTCAATTTAATTATCTACATTGTATACACTTGATATCACATTCTAGGTCATCATCAGATTCATGCCTTACTCCATCTGTAGTGCTTGGCATTCCTAAGTGGCCTAGAACTACATAATATACCTGAGTGGTTGTAGAGTCAACATACATAATTATATTTACTTAGATAATTTTAACAATTTATACAGTTTAATTATAGATTCATCTACTTCATATAGGTGGGAAATGATGGAGTCATGGCCTACTTGAGTTCTTGAGCCACCTATATTAGAGGGTTACACACACATATAGTCTTATCCAATCTATTCAGAGATCATGATCCATTGAGTAGGGGTGGGAAATGATGGAGTCAAAACCAAATTGAGTTCTTGAGCCAACCATATGAGGATTAATAAAGCCATTGGCTCAATCTAAGATATTCAATGAAATGATCACTATGTACACTCACATGCACATGTTGTCACTAGGTTCATGCATTGGTTCACATACCCAATGAGGTGTATTTATTTCTTTCCTCTCTCTTTACTTAGCTTTACTCAGTTACATTGTTTCATCATAGTCCTTTTATTTTTATCATCTCTTAATTAAGGACTAATTTTTACATGTTTCATTATAGGACATTGCTTTAGATCATGTTTCACATATGTAGACCCAAATTCACATACTCATATTTAGCTACGTGGGCTTCACTTCAAAGGTAAGTCTAGATACATTTGTTTTTCCTTTATACTAGTCATTTTACTTTATTTCATTACTAACATAAAGTGTGGGGGGGGATTTAATCATCTAAAAGTGGTAATTGGATTCTAAGAGTGTCACTTGAGTTACCCTATTCCTAGCTTTGCCCTAGAGCCATCTTAGATAATTAAACACACTTTTTTAGTCATTTATTAGACCAAATTTATCTACATTCAATAAAAATATAGTCCCAATACTATCCTCTTATATCCCAATCCAACTTGCTCAATAGTCTACAAAGAGGACATTAGCACCACATTTGGGACACTACAATCACATGGTGCTAGTGTCCCCAACTAGGCATTATTGTCCTTAGACCTAGCTCTTCCCAATGGATACTTTTTCAAAGATGTACACCTCCTAAGGTTTCCCTAATCATATTTTATTATCTACACAAGAAATAGAACTCTATAAATACAAGTATAATTCACCTTTATTCAATATATGGAAAATAGATGAAAAAGTTACTCAAACCAAAGACAAAGTTGATAAAAATTAAGGTATTTGATCCTTATTCTACCCTAATTATGCATACTAACATATATAACAGACCTAAACCTGATTTTCAAACATTTTAAAGCTCAATCACATTCAAGGCATCCAATCCCACTCTCTTTCTAGCATTCACTTGCACTTGCATTAAACACTAGGTGGGAGAACTACATCAGGCTTGATCCCTCTTCAAAGTATTGGTATGTAGGAAATATCTTCACAGTGGGGTGTTGAGGATGTATATTCCATCCCAATAATGAACACACTATTATTTTTCATGCCATACTGACAAGGAAGATTAGGTTTTGCATACTAAATTAGGTTTTCTAGGGACAACATAGAGATTTAGGTTTTGTGTGTACAAGAATAACACCTAAAAACACAAGTGCAGATACTCCTAGAAAATAGGAACAATCCCACAAATGAGATACTACCACCACTTAGAAGATAGTACATAAACATGACACTACTATCCATACTGGATGCTACTGTCTAGTGAATAAATGAACACCAAAATCTTATTGATGACACTGAAAACTACCCAAATCACTTTCAAAACCCAGATCATTTATGATAGTCAATTTTTAGGTAAGTCTCTATTTATGCCTATTTATTGCTATTTTTAGAAATTGAAAGAGGGTTAAATACTATAACAAATTATTACTTAATTATTGTATATTTATTTCACTGATTTAGAAAACTTAACCCTTTAATCTAAACATTAGTATTTTTATAGTAAAACCCTAAAAAGGTTAAGTCAATATGCTATGCAACATGTGCCTAATATTATAAAATCCAAATTAATTTAATATTCTAAAACCATTGCATGTACTGATACCCCATGAATTTTTATTAACTTTATTGAGCCAATCTACTAAAATAGTTGGGTCACCTTTTGGTATAATTGAGGTGATCAAATCACTCAAACTTGCCAAGTTTTTAGGTTGGATCTAATTATATTAGCCAACCTCACTAGGTTATAAGTATCATTGGGTTACACAGTTGAGATAATCTCAACTTATAGATGGTAACTCAATTTTTCTCCAAAGTTGGGGGCATGT
This sequence comes from Torreya grandis, assembly GCA_037957365.1. Classification (NCBI taxonomy): domain Eukaryota; kingdom Viridiplantae; phylum Streptophyta; class Pinopsida; order Cupressales; family Taxaceae; genus Torreya; species Torreya grandis. The sequence continues at coordinate 1,383,394 of JARHVA010003700.1, read as the reverse complement.
GCCTTCCAATATATATATCTATCTCAATCTCTTTGGATATATGCACTTTAAATATTTATCTATATTTATCCTAATCTCAATTTTAGAGCCTTAAAATGATACATATTTTGAAAAATAACTTGCCAATAGGTAAGGTAGTTATATCAACACAAATATATACTCTTAAACCTTTCTCTTTCAAATTCAATCTATTTCAAGTAATTTTAAATCAGATTCTATGCACTAATTTTACACTATAACATGCTCTTGGATGCAGGCTAATCACCAAAAAAGTACTCAAATTCAATTCATGTAAAGACAAGGTTACACACCCAAGTACATATCCCTTTCATTTAAACTAGTAATTTCATTAATATATTAAAGGGGTGGAAAATGTAGATGATATTTTGTGATTATGTATCACTTCATTCTTTTAAAGTGAAAAAACTTAGACCTTGGTTGTTCCTATTAGTTCTACACATGCCTTGCCTCTGTGAGCCTCATATATGCTCTATCTTATGCCCCTTAACCTATCTATTAGTTTTAATAGTATTATTTTCATGACACAAACATATTATATTTCCCAAAATTATTAAAATGTACTTATCTTACACCTCTACAAGTTCTAAGTTGAGACAAATAGTAGTGTTGATGTTACTGTTCTACCTTGACACAAGTGTTTAGTGCCCTAAAGTCATCTAATTTGTAAATGAAACATATTACAATGGTTAACCTAAATTATTTAAAGTGATCTATCTCTCAATAGGATTGGTATAAATATAATATCAACCCTCATTCATTCCTCACTTAAAAATTAGACCAAAGAGACCAAGGAACTTATCAAAAGCACTCTATCAAGACTTTAATTGATAAAAAAACTTACCTATTTCCAAATTAATAATAGGTATAAAACATATACAATTATTAATTACTAAAATAACAATCATAAGGTCTTATTTTCTTAGTTATAAGCTAAGTCACTATTGTACTTGATTTACACACATTGCATGATTCACATCAACACATATGAGGCCATCTTTTGGAGTATTGGATATATAGGCAATGCCCTTTTATAGTGGGGACATTTTGGGTTAGTTAGAAAAAGTGTTACCACTAACCCATTTTTATCCAAGGTCATATTGAAGATGAGAAGCTAGGGTTTTACCATTTCATAAAGAGTGATAATCCATGACCCAGATCTGAATGCACTAGAGCAAAGGAGAATCCAAACCCAAAAGCACCTATGTGGTCAGATATTATTTTAGTAAATATTACATATAACACAATATAATAAAATATAAATATTATATTTTAAGGAACCTTTTAGGGTTGACACAACTGTTCAGAGAGCCAGAGGCACCAAATCTAAAATTTAACAACTATTTTAGAACCATCTTCCCACCTACTTTTAACCTATTTTAGATCTAGATATACAGTATCATGAGAAAAAGATAAGTACATAATTTTTTTCATTTTATATATCTATAATAGTTGTACTTTCCATTAATATATTATCTTAGTTTAATAAATCTAGTATATGGTACATCTTAGTTTAACATTTAATTTGCATATTGTAGATTTGATATTCACCCTCATGCCCTATCATTTCTATATTCTTAACCCTATCTACCCAAGTATGATTCTTAATAAAAATTAAGGTTAAATAATATGTTTATGTTTTAGTGACACCCAATGACCTACTACTCTCCCATTACCACCTGAAAGATTGTTCATTCCTTGGCTAAGAAATGAGTAGGACTGAAAATATACCTTCTTTGCTTTTTTGGGTTAGTTGGTGACCCATGACATCTCCAATATACATAGCATGAGAATTATCCATACACGACATAATAATTAATGCATATAGGTGTACTCATTCCTATCTTTACCTTTAAATCTCAATTTTAAACTTTCAAATTTCATATACAGACATTGACTAATATATGTGTTATTGTAGGTTTTTCTATTGAGTGTCTTGTACAATTAGAGTTTCATGCCAATGACAAAGTGTGTCATACACACTTAGGTATATTTTTATCCTTTAATATAGAAATTTCATTACTAGAATAAATAGGGAGAAAATTTAGACACCTAAAATTAGTACAAGCCTATTTTTAGTACTTTTTCATACAACTTTTCACAAATAAACTATTAATAACAAATGAAGTATCTATTGGTGTATTTATTTGTGTCTTGAGTATTTATATTTATTTCATATGTTTTTGTGGTCAATTTTTCACTATTTTTAATCCTTTTAATATTGTCATGGGGATCACCATTTCTTTTCTATTTATCTTTTTGTGTTTTTTTTAGACAAGTATGTAGTTTTTAAATAGATCTAGCTTGCAAACCTATCTATAAAATGATAACTTGTCTATGTGTAACTTATGGAGTTATTTTGGGTCATTATTTTTTACCATTTGGGTATTGTTGGGTTATATTTTATGTTCTAATAGTTCTCCTAATTCAAAATCAAGATCTCTATAATTACAAATCTAATATAAGGCATTTGATATTGGCATTCTAGATTATCAAGAGCTAGACAAAGATTATGTTTTTCATTTACATAATTATTGAACCTAAATACGAAATTTATAAAGAGATGAATCCATATTTTCATGCTTGTGTCAAGGGTGAAATAGTAAGAAAAACATCTAGGATTGCATTAAAAAATTTACACATACACATTATGGGGAGAACTAAATTCAAACTTGAACCCATTTAAAGTATAATAAATGTAGTGGAGTACTTGGCTAGTCAACATGGATTGGAAAATATAAATCCAACTCAATCCCTTTTTATTCCAACCCCATATTTGATATCAAATCATTTTGTGAAACACCCAAAAATATTTTTTGACACCCAAATCATTCATATTAAATAGATAATTGAGACTTAAGTTGGTTGATCATTTCCTTATTATTACCAATTAAAAAAATCTCATCCATATATTATACTATGATAATAAAATTTTCACTTTCATATTTAGAATAAACATAAGGATCATCTTTTCTTCTTCCAAGCCCAAGTCCCAACACATACCTATAAAATTTATGATTCCACATTCTTAGTGATTGCTTCAAGCATACAAAGACATTTTTAGCCTACACAATGAATCCTCTTTTCCCTTTATCTTAAATATTTTTAGTATGATGTAGATTTTCTCTTCAAGCTCACCATGTAGAAAATATATCTTTACATCAATCTGTTCTATTTATAGATCGAAATCAACAATAATAACTAAAGTAAATCTAATTAAATGTAATTTAGCAACATGAAAAAAAGTCTTACCAAAATCAATTCCCTCTACCTAAGAGAATCTATTTTCTACTAAGAGAGTTTTATACTTCTCCATTATCCCATCTACATTGTACTTCTTAAATACCTTTTTTTAGCCAACATATTTTATTTTAGGAGGTAATTTCATCAAGTCTTATATCTAATTTTTATCTAAAGACTCCATTTCTTCCTCCATAGCCTTATTCAAAGACTTAGTTTATTTTGGGGAAAAATCCTCCTTTACAGTCTTGAGGTCTTCATTAGTAATAGAAAAAATTATAAAAATAATATAGAATGGAAATTAGGAGGACTATACCTTACTTGTGTCCTTCTCACCTAATATGATCTTCTCAATATTATAATTTTAGGTTCTACATATTTTGGTTCCTCCTCCTTAGCTTCATCTAAACATTCATATTGAAACTCCTACTCTAGTTCATATTCTATAGTTGCTTTGAATTTAGACACTTATTCTCCTTCTTCTTATTCAAATTGAATATGTTCAACTTCATCCTTTGGCTATACTTCTTGTTTTGGAACCCCTTCTACCTCTCTAAAAATAGAATTGTGATTCTAAACAATCTTATTCATTTCACGGTTCCATAGTTTATATCCCTTCAAACCAGTACCATAACTAGTAAATATACACTTTGTTGATTTTCTTAGCTTAGTTCTTATTTCCTTCATAATATACATGTATGCATCACAAAAAAAAACTCTAAGATGTTTAAGATAATTTTTATTACAAGTCCACCCTTCTTGTGTAATTTTATCAACTAGGGTTGATGTGGATGATTTATTGATCAAATAATAAATATTAGTGACTACTTGTTCCCAAAAATTTCTTTCAAATCTTTTACCATCAAACCTGATTCTCACCTTATGCATTAGAGTCTTATTCATTCTTTTTATAACTACATTCTATTATGGTTTATATGGAGTCATATTTATATTTATATTCCATAGTACTTATAAAACTACTTGAATGCATTTGAGCAATATTATCCACCATTATCACTCCTTAAGACCTTAATATTATTATCTATCTAGTTTTAAAAAAGAACCCTAAACTCCTTAAACTTACTGAAAAAACTCAAATTTAGTTTTGATATAATAAACCTAAGTTTTTCTCAAGTAGTCATTTATAAAAGAAACATAATACATAGATTTACCTCATGATGTAACCTTCATAACAAAAACATATTATGAACTAAATGCAAAATCCATTCTAATCTTGTAGTGCTATTGGGAAACTTCACTTGAGTTTGCTTACCAAACACATAATGCTCATACGAATCAAAGTATAATGGAAATACCAAAAATCCTTCAACCATGCCTTTAGATTTCAATAATCCAAGGCATTTCTCTCAAATGTGTCCCATCCTTTTATGCCAAAACATTGTCTTCTCTATATAAGATTCAGGAGCCTGATCTCAAATATTTTTACCTTAGGAACCATAGAGATACACATTCATCACTTCTAGTTCTTTCCTTAAGATTTAAAACATTCATGTATGGACCCCTCTTTCTATTATCATTCCTCCATAAACCATCTTGAAAATGTCTTTATTAAATACTACCTCCCCACCCACATCATTCATATTACTTAAAGATATTAGGTTTTTAGTTAAACTTAAAATGTGCATAACATTAGGGAGGGTTTTAACCCTTCCATATTAAAACCTTAACTTGTCTCTCTGTCGACATATGATCTTATATGTTGAGTTACCTCTTAATAAGACATAACCTTAATTGAAATTTCATATTCATAGAATGACTCCTTTTGAGGGGTCATATGAAAATAAGCACCTGAGTCAATCAACCATGTACTATCATATGCATGTGAGCTTGTAGTTGCCAAGAATAAATCCCTTGAGTCTTCACTAGAGGAATTTTATTTTTTATATTGGGAGTCATCAGATGACTTTCCCTTTTCAACTTTTTTAGATTTTTAGTCCTTAAAATGCCTCATTTTACCAAAATTCCATTATTTTTATTGACCATTTTTGACCCCTAACTTCAAAAGGTCAACCCTTATAACAAGAAACTTACTTGTAATGTATTATCAAAAATTTTCATAACCCATGACATGCATTGTGTGGTCTTAAAATGGTCTTTTAAAGTCTTATTAGCATATTTTAAGGTTAATTTGATAATATTAAGGTAATGTTTTATTTTGGTCTTGTACTAGTCTAGTCATGCCATGGTGTAAAGGAGCTTGGTAAAATGAGTCATATGTCAATAGGTTGTCTATGAAAATCATATTACCTATCCATCACCTTGAATAAACATTTAATGCTTGTTTGGAGAAACTAAGGGTTCTTTTGTAAAGATTCAGGTAAGTGTTATGCAAGATAAAGGTGATTTGGGTTAAGTACAATGTATGTTAAAGCTAAAAATGTGAAATACACATACAACCACCTTTTTACAATATTGTAAAGAATTTATCTAACTTTAATGTATGTTAGGGATGTCACACCAAGTTAGTTTTGTAGGAAATCTCTCAAAAAGGATAGTTTTAAGCACTTGTACAGACCAAGAAGACTCACTTTTAGGTGAAAACATTTTATATTTGTTTCTTTATATTATACAATTAAAATTCATGCTTGGTTTTTAGGTATATGTCTAGAGAATTCAAAAATTTCTTCCTTTCCTCCATCACTCCATGAGGAAAGCTAGTAAGGGTCAAATTCACATGCTCAATATGGACAAAGGAGAGAGAATCATGGTATAATATTTTTTCTAGAGGAGGGAGTCATAATTATATTCAAATACATGGCCATATTAATCATATTTATGACCCTTACTTTATGAATAATCATTAAAAATTTAGGGTGGTCTAAAACTACCTATAAATGCCATAGGCTCATTTACCCCCTTAGAATGGTAGTCTAAAGCAAGTTGGAAGCATGAGATAAATTTTAAAGGATCTTAAGAGGTCTAAAAATACATATAAACTTTCATCTACCAATTTTGGCATGTGTGGCATTAGAAAAAGAGTAAAATACCTCCATAGGATAGGTTACAGGCTTACACTTGAAGTTTTGAAGCTCTAAAACTAGTCAATGTATCTAAATGATTGTATAAGGTTATTAGAATATAATAAATTAATTTATAGTTCTCAAAATAATTTAGCATTCTATATTAGACTTCCAAAATGTCACATCACAATGACTTGAAAAGGTCTAAGTCTGCATTTTCAAAGAAGTATGAGGGTATAAATTATTGAGGAGTTTTTTAAGGTAATAAAGAGTGGTATTATTTTTTGAGATGGTAAATAAAGGATTCATAAAAGGGTCTTTCATTGAAAATGTAGACCTGCAAGTCTACCTATACCTATAGGTTTTTTTTGCACAAAAAATGCAATATTCTTGTATTTGAACTGATATTTAAAAGTATAAATGAAGTATGGAGTGCAGGTATACTATTTAAAGGCATTTTTAAATTCTTATTTCCTCCTAAAAATTATTAAATTTTAACCTAACTATCTATACCCTATTCAACCCATCCTCCCAATGGACTGTATACATAGTTATGATTATATAGTTTCAAGAGAGTTTTCAAAAGGGAGTGAATGATCAAATTGGTTGAATGGGACATAAAACAAAACAAAATTAATCCATGTCATATAAATTAATTTTATATATCTTCACTTTATTTCAATAGTAGCTGATGGACACCTAAAAATAACTCAACCATAACCTATAGTTTAGCCCACAACCTACATCAGGCTTGTGATGAAATATGGAAGAAACCCATATTTCAAGAAGCCCTGAGTTTCATGATAGAGGTTTTGGGAGTGAGAAATGTTTATATGGATATGAATCCTCTAGAATATTTATAAATAAATCTTGAATTATAATGACCTATAGGTGGCAGAGAAGGAAAAAATGTAGGTCTAAAGGGTTACAAGCCTTATGTGAGAACATGAGAGACTTGAATGCAATGTGTGCATTGAATTTGGAGCTCAAGTGAATGGAGTAATGAATAACATTAATTTATAGATAGGGAATATAAATTTATTTTAAGACACTCTTAGTATTAAACCTTTTTAAAGACCTACAGGCAAAATGGTCTAACTTAAGTGACTTGAGGCTTATGTATATATTTTTTCAAGAAGAGTTACTTGTTGAAGGAAAAAATGAATGATATTTGATTTTTATATAGTAATATAATTAATTAATTACCTCATGGGAGTTTATATAATTAGATAAAGGTATAATAATGATAAAACCATGCAAATAAGAGGATTCTTGAGAGCTCAAGTAAGACATTCAATGAAGATCATTAAGGCCTATGTTTAAAGCATTACAAGAGCCTGAATTTATTGGAAGAATATTTATGATTAAAGAGTTTAAATTAGGTTAATTAAGTGTTTCAAATTTAATCTACAAGTTTTATATCCAATAAGAAGGGGAAAACATAATAGCTAGGGTCACTTTGACATGCTTGGCTACAAACCCTCAAGACATGAAGTATGAAGTTGTAGAGCTTATGAAGGGGGAATAACCATTGGGGGTGATTTAAAATACTAAAATGAGGTTTTTTAGACCTAAATGAATCATTTTAACCTTAAACCAAGTGTCAATACATCACCTTTAGGCTTATATCTCTCTTTCAACCTCACAGTCATAGTCTGCCAGCTCAAGAGGTAGTTTGAGATGCTCATATAAATCATAAAAGAATGCATGGTGGCTTAATATTTTAGGAACAAGAGGTAACCATTATTAAATAAAAATTCATGGAATTTTTATGTTCATCCAAATCTTGTGCTCTATGAACAATCCTTACGAGGGCAAGGCACTCACAGGCTACCAATAAGCCTCTAATGACCTAGTGGAATAAATAGACCCTCCAATGGATTGATTTAAGTTTTAAATGACCTTTTTAACCTTAATATGTCTCATATATATAATATTTAACCATTTGTTTTCAAGTATAAAGTACAAGATATATGGAATTGCCCAAAAAACTTGGCTGTAGGCTTGTTTGTGAGGGTGTAGGGTATTAATGGGTTTCTAAACTAAGTATCAAGGCCTATAATTCATGATCAAATGATTAATGATCATACATATTCCTATATATGTATCTTAATAATGTATATGAAATATCCAAGCCATCAAGTGGGGTCACAAGGTGAGAAATACGCTATTTTGAAGCCCAAAAAGCCTATATGTATGCCTATAAAGTACTTAAAGAGACATATATTTAGTGGATTTAGTTGTATTAAGGTGTTTTAGGACTCAAAATATCATTTTAAAGCACTAAAACCTTAAAAATTCTTGGTAAAAGACTCCAACTACCTCTCAAGCATGTGCAAACACCTAAACTAGGGTTTTAGCCATTTCATTATTCATACATCTGTACAGGGTCCCAAAAGCTAAAAGTTGGTATGTATAATGGTAAAGGTATGGGTAAAGTGAATAATTTTTTTTCCTAAGTTTCACATGTGTGGGATTAAATTTGAGCCAAAACTCAATTTATAGGCCTAAAGGCCTAATTAGAGAGAGAAAAGGGGTGAAAAAGTGTACTTATACTTGATTTTAGGTCATGAAGTTTGGCATGTAAATATAAGGGTATAATGGTACTAAAAAATACATTAGCTTTCCAAGATCATCTATATATTCTTTCACACAAGGAGCTTTGTGTGTTTTTAGGTCTATAAGGAATTGGGAGAAAATGCAAGATTAAGGTACAATATGAAGCATTAGCGAGTATTTAATGGATCCAAATGAGTTTTTTAAAGTTTTATATGAATAATAGATTGCATAAATGGATAAGAATTTTAGTCATGAATACAAAGTCAAGATTTTAGCCATTTGGACAAGATAGGCATAATAAGACAAATGGGGCTTTAAGACACCTAAGAGGTGTAATCATTGTAATATCAATTTGGATAAATCATAAACAAGTAAAAAGTTTCAAAGAGTAAATAAAGAGTTAGTTAAATATGACTTGATGATCAAGAAGTCCACTTGTCACCTCACAAGTCAAGAAGAATGCAATTTTGAGTAATAAAATCAAGGTGTCAAGCAAGGTTTGAAACTCCTATGCCATTTTGAAGAAGATGCAGATTTAAGGAAGTAACACTTATCTTCAAAGCCCTGATGCAACTATTATTCAACCTACTTTCTTTATTGTAACTCTTATTGACACTTTTCATGACTCAATTCTATGCACCTCTCTCTTCTAATCTATTTTCTCTATAAATTCAACCTTTATAGGCTTTGTATTCATCCTCTACTTGGGTATGGTGAATCCCTATCCATTTTTAAGTCTTTGATAAATGAGAAACTACTAGTTTTACCTTTTGATTTGACTGTTTTGATGTGTGTGCATGACTAGTTTATATTTTCAAGTGTTTTTCATCACTTTCCTTGGCATATTTTCCTTTTATATCATTCATATATAATTTGAAAGCTTCTTTACAAGTTATGTGAAGTGTCCAAGTGAAGTGTGAATGTTGAGTGAGTTATATACTCATTAGTTTCATTCTAAGACCTATAGATTAGTATTCATAGCCCAAAAATCTATCACAACCTTCATATGAAGTGATGATGTAGAGAGGTATATTGGAGTAGTGTTTGTTCATGTTAGTCTCATGGTTGATGTGCACATGTAGTTGGTTAGTAGTGGTCAAATATTTTGGTGCATCACCTCCATTAGAGTAGGTTTATCTCCCTTTTCCTAACAAGTTGATATATTAGTAAATGAGCCTAAGTGATACATCAAGGGGATCTAGCCCTATAACCTAGAGATTAAATCCACCTAAAGGTCACCCACAACCTAGGATTGTCTCCATGTTACCCCAAATTTAGAAGGCTTGAACAATCTTCCAAAGGCAAAAATTTGGGCTATAAATTTTTTGTCTTATCTTTTGTTGTAATCTTAGATTTACCTCTAGACTTTAACTACATTTACTTTATTTTTTTGGAAATTACCTCTTATAAAAAATGCATCCTTAGTTTGATAATCCTCAATGAAATTATACCCCATTTCTTCTGATAATAAGGCTCTCACAATGTTCTCATTTTTTAATGTTGATGTAGTAGTAATTATTCACATAGCTAAATTATCCAAAGAGATATGTATAAATAAATACAATTAATACACTTTTCTTCTTCATACATTTGAATTTCAGCAAAAAATAATTGATTTACCATAATATCAAAAGTATTTATTTTTTCAACTACAAAGTCACCACCAGTCATTATCAATGAATACAACGTTTGAAGATACAATTTGTTCACTATAAACTTTGTATGATACAAATTCCCCATATTTTTAGAGTTTTATCCAATGAGACATTAAAAAAAACCAATTTTGATAGATACAATCTGATTGAACTCTTTTCTTTCCTATAGATATTTTCCCAATCTTATAATTTCATACCTATAGGTTTCATTCATGACACAACCCACTAATATCTATCCACAAGAAGATATTTCATCTTGACCTTACAAAACTAAAAATGTTGACTATTGATTTTTTTAATATTTATCCTTTTACTTCTCATCATTTATCTTTAGCCAAAAAAATTATCACATGCAAATATCCCACTCAAAAAATAACTTATCATAGGTTCAAGAAACTCTAACTCTTCACACAAAGCTAAGACCTAGCTTTGAAACCAAATGAATAGAAAAATAGATGCAATAAACTAAAATGAGAGAATATATACTAACATAATCCTAAAGCTAAAAATACTAACATAATCCTTAAGATAAAAAAATAATAAAAATGGCATACACACAAGATTACATATTACACATGATTTTACCTAAGAAAACCCTTTTAAGTAAAAAACCTAGCACAATAACTCCTTTATTATAGCAACTCAACCATTTAAAATATAATTATGTACTTTCATGTTCTAATTTTCCCTATTATCTATGTGATTATTTATAATCACATCAATATGTAACTATAAATTTGGATTTATAATATACAACACATTTCTAACACCATATTCCTTCACATTTTAGGTAAGTTTCCTCTATAGCTTTCACTACCTCTGACACTAGGCTTCCTTCCTCATGGATGCAGTAGATTACCATTTTTATATCCTTGGAAGATTCATATGGTTCAAATCACCATCAATTATGAGACCACTCATCTAACTTAGTGGTGTGATCATATATGCTCAATAATTCAAGATCTTACTCATATATGACTGTATAGTTATATGGTAGGGGTCTATCTCAAGGCATTGCACATGATATTTGGCTATAGTATCTAGATATATTATAACCTTATCCCCATACATATTTATAATAAAAATTTGTGTCATACTTGTTTATCCTTTAATTTTGGTAGTGAAGTCTCCATACAAGCATAATTTGAACATATGAAGGAGATCAATGACAAAGATACTTTGAGCTACTATGATGTCTAGGAATGCATGGAGTGTGAGAGGGAGAACATTGATAATGCCAAAAATGGGGATTGGGGTTCCATATAATTTAGTAACACCCATTTCTTGAGGAATATATGTAATTCTAAAAGATTTGGTTACTTGTTTAGGCATTAATATGTTTCTGGCTCTAGAATCTATCATGCAATTATGAACTAAGTAATTACAAATCATAAGAGTAACATAAAAAAATCATGTCTATTAAGACTTACCATTTCCAATTCTTCTTGAAACACTATGGGAATTTGGTTAGAAACCTTGTTCTTAGTCAATTGTCTTTTATCCTTTATTTTAGTCAGCCTAGTGTGTTGCTTTATCCCCTCATGTAAGAGGTCCATTTGGAATGGTATATATAATTCCCCCTAAAGAGGCATGTTACTAGGCTAATTTTTCATATATTATACTACATTTGTAAATCCCAAGGCCAATTTTTTTATGGGGTAGAGGCTATCTAGACCCTGATTGGATTTTCCATAATAGGGTAGGTGGTTTCATCCAAACAAGGCTTAGGAGTAATTACTTCTAGTGTCTTTGTTTCTACTACCAATGCCTTTGCTTTGGATATTTCAACATTTTCATCATGTTTATGGGCACTAATGTATCCCAAGTATTTTATAGAGCCAAATTTTCTATAAGTTGGCTCTCCAACATCCTCTTCTTTGACTAGGTCATATATCCAGATTGGACCTCAGCCTTTCCTCCAAGTGGTAGATTGTTATTTATTGTGAAATGGTCATTATTTCCCTATAAATCTAAGTTTCCTTCTATAGATATAGGTATAAATGGATCTTCTTCTATAGGTGGAGCTTGGTACATTACATTGTAGACCATCAAGGCTTACTAGTGATTACCAATAGGAAGACTATTTGAATCATAGGGCACAACACAAGGGTAGTACCATTTATTTGTGCCTCTACCATGTTGTTATAGATAAAGACTCAGGTCTTACTTGTATCTAGTGTACATTTGGGGGAATATGAATAGATTTGGTAATAACATGTGGATTTGTTAGGTTTGATTTTGGGACATAGAAGTTTGATGGTGGGTAACTAGGTTAGTGATTAGGATAATAACTAAAAGGATATGGATAATATCATTGTGGGGGAGGAGGGTAATATCATTGAGGTATTTTTGCCTATTTACTCTCAATGGCCAATATTTAAATTGAAAAAGATCACACCATACCATTCATATAATTGATTTATCTTGAGGTGTTGGGATGTGAAGATAACATAGAAGGATTTTGTTGTTGGTTAAGGGGATGGGTTATTAAAGTAGTAGGAAGATAGACTAGGTAACTTATCTTTGGGAGCAATGACATGGTTGGTCTAAGGGCTAGTTTTCTAGCTTGTACCAAATTATTCTTAGCTTAGATGGATGTTTCATAGGCTTCATAATGAATATATATAGGTTGAGGGATTTAAGGAAATATAGGAATGCCATATTTTTTGAAATTTATTGTACAAACATTGTCCCAAATTATCCCATGGGTTCATATATCTAGGGGGAATATACCTACACAAGCCTAATTCTTTCCATTTCAATGAGGTCATAAGCAAGATTAAGGATAAATATTATTTTTTAATATGTTGTACAAGTATAAATTAGTGACATCTTGGATATGATCTATGGGCATAGTCTGGTTCTCACCAATAAAGTAAGGGATTTGAGAGAAACTAGGGGAATATCATTCCAAATTATGTAATTCATAGGGATGATATCATTCCATTGAAAAAAATGATATTACCTTGATGGAGGGTTATTATTATCCAGTGATATTATTTTAGGATAATTTATTACCAAGCTATATGTGGGGTTAGGTAGGTAGGGGATAGGTTTATTCAAATACATATTTATATTCTATCTCTCCATTCTCATGGAAATTTATTTGTCAGCCCTTGATTATAGTCTCCTTGGAAAATAAATATAGTTTTTACTCTTATGATAAGCCAACTGGGCTATCTTATATATTAGAACCACCAAGTGATAGTACTTGTGCTCTAGAAGTACAAGAGTTAAGATCCTAACCAAAATATTGAAAAATCTTATGAATCAAGCTTATGAATAATACCCTATGGGTTCTATCCCCACCAATCATGCTAATTTTTTTTTAATTAATTCATAAAAGAGTATTTCTATGTTGTTGGCCATGGACCAAAATATTTAGGAAAACCTTTCAATGTGGGACTTACTTTTAGGGTGATCTCTAGGATTAAAAGGCCAAATTCCTATACTAACCTAATAGAACGAATACAAAATTTTCTAGAGAAAAGGAAAGATAACATAAATGTAAATTTGAAATGGAAATGTGGTGAAACACCAAGAAATCTAAAACTAGATAGTTGGGTTATAACACCAAAAAACCTATATGCTCTTCTGAATAAGCTCATGACACATACTATCATATATTCTACAAGAGAAAATATTGAATATATATAGATAAGGATAGAATGTAACATCCAAAATGTACTACTTCATATGCTTAAAGTTAATTAAAATATTGCATACATACCTTAAAAATATTATAGAGAATTTAGAATAACAAATAGAGTTACTGAGGCACTTCTAAGTTAACATAGTCAACAAGAGGAAAAACATAGCTACAAATAAAAATTATTGATCCTTACTCTAACCAAGATCATTAAATTAATAGTAAATGATTTGAATAATGGATTAAAAAATGGGTGGGAATTATTATACTTATTTTTTATGTGATCCACATGCTATATATGTCATGGGCCATTCCTCTACCTCTTCTAAAAATCCTCATATATGTTTTGGGCAACCATCATTTGTAAGTAGTGAAGGAAATGTTTGCCACATATAATTGAGTGATCCAAATGCCATATAATTTTATAAGGAAAGAGGCATTATTTTATATTCAAAAGGTAGGTTGTATTCTATGGTTCACACTTAAGTGTGCTCTGATTAAGATCTAAAGTTAATTATGATGCATTAATTACTACTTGTCACCTAGAGTAACCAATCACTACTAGTGGATCAATGTAGTGGCCATAGGCCATACCACTTAGCTTCCACTATGTGAATGAACCTATCAAATTTGAGTGAGTGTATTTTTATAATTTTTCTACTATAGATGAGTTGGGAGGCCCATGTGACTTGATTGAATAATGGTGAAACATTAGCATTTGTAACATGTTGACTAGGCACAATAATTATGTCATTTGCTTATTTATGTATTCGAATATGAGTCATCACTAGGTGATTAATTTGTGGGATAAATTTATGCCAAATATTATTTTGGAGGATCAATATGATTTATCCAATTGAATCAATCAATGGCACAAAGGACTTGAGATAAGTTGGCATTGGTAGAGTTATTACAGTTATTTGATTGGAGCCTTTACTACAATCCAAATGAAATTATGGTATTATCATTGACCTAAAGTTAATGAAAATTAATATTTTGAGAAAAAAAGGTAATGTAAATTAATATGAGGTCCAACACAAGGGAAAACATGATAATAAGATCCTAATTTGAACCAATGATCCAGAATCATATAAACACATTAATACGATAGAAAATAACTAGTATTGTACCAAAATTATGTGTCTACATAATTACTCAATTTTATGTGTGTATGTATCAAATTAAAAAAAAAAAGAGTTTACATGGAAAGGATTGAAGAATAAATTACTACCAAAAATTATAAGCGTTACTTGAAGCTAATATCAATGATGATAATGATCCAAAAGTCAAAAGGAGGAGATAAACTACCATATCATAAAATTTAGCTCCTATGACTTGAAAAATAAAATAAACCTTATCTCTTCACAATTTTCATTAACATATTGATTGCCATTTATGATGCTTGAGCAAGAATCAATGATCCCATGTCTAAAATGTGAAATTTGGAATGCCTACAAACATAACAATTTTTTTGGAAAGCATATCAATATATATATATATATATAAATTAATAATCAAGGAATTTTTAAAATAACTAATTAAAAATAAAAAATAAGGTACAAATGATTATATTTGATGGTATGTGAATTGAGTCTCTATAAAATTTTAACTATATTTGGTGAATGCCTCAAAATATGTGGTAACAAGTAGAAAAATTCCTAGTGACCACCCCTAATTATATGGGTTCAAATATTTGTAGTGTTCTTAGTGACTAAATCCAACTATTTGTAGGAAAATATACATAGTGTGCATGTTAAATGGCTCTATCTATATGGGAAAATACATGTAGTGTCCCTAGTTTATATCATCATGTAGTTGAAGATAGAATTAGTGGATCATATACACCCATTTTGAGGTGTGGGATATATGTACATATCACTCATTTAAAAATAAAGGTATTACATGTACCATTTGTAAAATAATAATCATATAAGTGCTAATTTATAATCAAAAGATGAAAACATTATTTGGGTTGATATTAACCCACCTTGGAATTGGTGTGGAATATATCCCAAGACATAACAGGAGGCCTAAGTCTCGAAGAAAGTTCAATAAGAAAGTAACCAACAACACACCCAACCAAAAAATGACCCACATAACAAAAATAAAAAAGAACCAACTAGATACAAGTAACAAAGAGACAAAATAAATGAAATTAAAAACTTCCAGCCAAAATGTTAGGGGCCAAAAAGAAACACACAAAATACCCTAAAGGGGGATCTTATTGACTTTCCCCTAGGTCCTACTACTGGGATATTATTTACCTACATATATTAGTATTTAAACACCAAAAAGGGAGGAGGTTATTTTGGGGGTCAAGTGAGAAGAATCGACATCTCTGAACCATTTCCCAATATAACCTAAAATCTAAAGATCCTCTGAGTCATCCAACATTTATTGTATGGGGTTTTGATTTTATAAACATGGCCATCCTTGGACATAAAACCAAATCTAGATAAAAGGACCTAATGGATGTCCTTAAGATATTTACTCATTGCCCTAAATTCTAGGGCCTTATTATTAATAATTAATTTCAAAGAATGTAACCTTTCTTTCAGTGAGCTTGCCACAACCAAAGTTATATCCTCAAGATTAGTGGCCTCTGGGGAGTCTAGAACTAATAGAGCCACTAAAGAGTCACCCATAGTAGATGTGATAGCCACATATTCAACCAGATCTTATAAATCCCTAGAGTCCAAGATCAAATTCTTCCTTGGCTTGCCAAATTTTGCCTTTATTGCTCTTGAAGCCTCAACATTTGACAACTCTCATTTAGGTCTTTTATTTCATTTTTTCAAGATTGAACTTGAGTCTATAATTAGTGTCACCACCTTAATTATCAATGGATATTAATTATTAAAAAATATGAGGATAAGATATTGATGGGCTATAAAGGTATTGTTGTTATGCTGAAAGGACCTAACCAAATTCTTGATGGATCACAATAGAAAAATGGGAGACTAGTTTTGTAAATATCCTTGAAATGGTTAAGAAACATGAAGTGATGATAATTAGCCAAGATAAACTTATATTCCAATGTGAGGTACAACATAACTTGCTTATAAGCCTTTAGCCAAGATTCTAAGAGTTTAGTATGCATGAATATTTTAGTAACCTCCTTAGCTTTTTCATGAGAATAATTTATTTTTAAAACCTATTCATCTTTCATGCTCTTGTCCTTATATTATTTGAGATCATGGAAAATTAGTCTCATGTTTTCGACCATGAATTTATCAAATACCTCCATTTTCATGCCCCTCATGACCGCCAACCTATATTTCTAAACAATTGCAAATTCTCTTGACAAGATGGAATCATGACCAATAATTCTTGACATAAACTGGGTGAGTTCTAATTTCTCAAGGATACCCCAAAAATATGAAAACATTTTTAAGTCAAATTTATAACATATTTTTTTATAGTTATAAAAGGATGGTTGCATTAAATATCATTTATTATATAATTGAATATAATCATAGAAATATGGTATTTATCATTTAAGAACATGTAGTTCTAAGGCAAGTGTGTTATGGGTTAAATAATACTAAACTAAACCATAAAATAAGCACAAGGGAAAATTTGATATAAATATATTAATATATAGTAAATAACTACCTATAATGTGTTTAAAAGAGATGACTGAAAACACCTAGAACAATTGTGAATTAAATAAGGGGGTTTAGAGATCCATACCACCTGTACTTTGGTAGTGACTAAAAGTAATAATAAAAGGTTCTAGATATAGTGTAGAAGAGAATCTTCAAAGATAAGCATGATCTAATAATATTACTAATATTATACTACTTTGATAGTGAAAATATAATATTAAACTATTCTAATAGTGAAAATTTGTCCTAAAAGTCAGGGTCTAATCCCAACAATGGTTTTATGTTAGATAATATTAATATATTTAAATCCATTCATATGTGTTTTCTTAATATAAATCTCTCTAAGATTAATGAATTGATGTGGGAAAATGTCAAAATGTCTCCTCATTTACTCAAGTTGTAATATTCTCCAAGAAACCTTACAAAAACATGAAAATTTAATGTTCTTTTAGGGGCCTACCTTAGTTAGCCCTTGATTGATGAAAATTTTGAGAACGACAATCATGCAAGTTAAAAAGAAGATCTATGTATATGAATATCCCATATGTATGAGATGTAAACAAGTAGTTAATTTTATATGATCCTTAACTAGTCCTTATTTTTGCATATGTATGCACCAATAACTATTAATTAGATAACAATACAATAAAATTTAGAGTGAATCAAGTCCTTAAACATACTCATTTTAATTACATTAGCATAAAATTTGACTTCTTGGTGTTTAAGTTTTTAAAGGTACTTGTGTGCATATATATATATACTATATATATATCAAATTAAAATCAAGACCTTATTAGCATGAAAAATAACCTTGTGGAAGTAGGAAATATAAAAATAAAATAAGAATAAAACATGATGAAATGGACCCAAGGACCCACAACTAACATGACCACTATTGAGATGGTCCAAAAAAATTCATGCCACTATCAAACTATCCCATTACCAGTTAAGTTGGCCAAAACCTATAAAATAAAGACTAATAATTTTGTAAGAGTATCTATGAGTATATTGAGGCAAAAATATAATAGATATAAAGATTTTCAAGAGTGAATGGTGATAAGGGAAGGCTATATGTGGCCCAACATAAAGGAAAAATACACATATAAGAGCCCAATTTGATCCAATGATTTATATATAAAAACATGATATAAAATTGTAATTACTAGGATTTTTTTTTTAAAAAGTTTGAAATAAGATATAATCATTAAATATAACTAATAATAAGTAACTAAACTCATGTATGAATGAGTGGAAGTAATATAATGAATAAAAATGGTGCCCTTATATGGAAGAGTATGACCAATATAGGTATATGAAACATGGGTGGCCTTTGTATGGATAAAATATGACCAATATAGTTTTAGAAAATTAGTGTTACATGTTTTGATGAGATATGACCGATTTAGGTATTAAAAAATTAGTGTCCCCTTTATGGACCCTTTATGACCAATTTATGTATTAAAAAAGGATGGATATGCTATCTATATATTGACAAAGATATAATTTTTGTATAAGACTTGTAATTATAATGCTATTATCATGTTTTCAATATATGAATTATTATTTTAAATTTTAGATATTAAAAGTAAATATTTATAACATTTATCTTTTATATTTGACAAATATCAATCAATGATATACCCTTTAGTTCTAGACCTCCCTATTAACTAAAAGCTCACATTCACCATCTCATTATGATCAAATGATTATATCTTAGTCTAATCCATATCATTATAATGACATAAGTCTCCTAAACTATAAAAAATATTAAAACTTAATGAACATCTTTCACTATCAATTTTAGATCCATAACTATTTTTTAGTCTTTTGGATACTACTAGCCATAGAGAGACACTACCACTAATAGTAGTGTTTAGATCCTTATATAGTGTCCAATTGCCAAAATTCATCCAAATTAAAAATGATTCAAAACCTATGGGTTGGCATTTTAATTTTTTTTAACCCTATCATGAGATGTTTTCAAAATGTGTGGTATAACTATAATTATAAGCCTTCTCATTATTCATATAGAAAATACTAAGAAAACACCTACTAAAATCAATTGTACAAGAAATTTATTCTTCCCTATTCATCCCTATTTTCCTATAAATCATATACGTATTAATATTATAGGTCTGAATCATTCAAACAATAGTCTAAGAGTGATATTTATCAAATTACAAGCTAGATCACTACATGCATCTTCATATAGTATATTTCACACTTGTGCACACACTTTCCCACACATAAGATACATGTAAATAAGTCTGAGGTCCTCCTTAAAGTATTGTATATTTAGGCAACTCTAATTTATAGATGTGTCTCTAGGGAAATTCGACACCATGAGCCTACTAACCCATTTTTCAATAAACTCATTCCAGGGGTGAATAAGGTTGAAGCGATAGGGTTTGATCAATAAACAAAGAGAAAAAAACTATATCCAAGATATGAATATATAAATATAAAGGAAAAAAAACCTATAATAATGAATTTGTTTTCATCTATATCCAATCATTATTATTTATTGAACACTTGCATCATAGTTAGACACTAGCATTAATAGTAGTGTCCAGATCTGATGGTAGTATCTGCATCTATAGAAGTAAAATTTATAAAATCTAATGATTGATATAAAATATTGATCCTACATACTTTAAACCTATTTATATTCTGTATTTTCCTATATTCAATCACCCAACTAAATACCAATATTTATTATTTATTATTTATTGTAATACCATTCAATAACTATACTTTACTATTTTTAACAATCCTAGTTGTATACATTTAGGATATTATTGATCTAAATTTTTTAATGATTAACATGCTATAAATTATTTTATCACCCTTGTGATTGAACTATTTATATATTCTTAATTGTATCCACTCATTTCAAATTTAGGGTTAAACATTAGATGAACCTGACCCCTGAGTCTTCATATACAACCATTATTTGCTCCAGGGTTGTGTAGCTTCCTAGGGTTTCATAATTTATTTTACCAAAGATAAAATAAACGTATCCTTCATGGGAAAAAATTATAATCAAGCATAACCTATGATCAAGAAGAAGAATACATTTATCAAGCCTTAGATATTGAGTATAAATAATTCTAAATATTACCAAATGAGAAAAAATGGCATGTGTGATACCTTATGTTACAACATTTATCTCTCAAGGTTATAATATCTACCATCCCACTTATAACAATTTATGAAGGCCTATTTTGGGTTCCATGGTCCATGTTATTAATGACCATGAGGGTAAATCATCACATCATGCTCAATATTTTAATTCCCCTATCAAAACAAATGTGGATACAAATGGGTAGAATATTCCTCTATTTAATTATGAAAATTTTCACAAGGTTCACAAGGATATAATGACCTATTTTAAAACATCAACCCATGAAAATATTCCTCCATACAAAACACTACAATTACCCAAGGTTCCTACATTTAAAAATAAGGCACTAAGAGTACATGATCAAAACTTAGACTTTCCATATTTTGATCGTGAATTTTTTTGAAATACTCACAAGGTTATCATGGATTCTTTAAAGCTCCAAGAAAAATAAAAAATTACCAAACACTATTACACTTCCAAATAATGTGTAATTATCAAAGGTTCCCAAATATTTAATCAATTCATACTTACTAAAGATTCTAAAACTCTTACATGATATACCACTTCCAGAATTTTAAAATTAGGTACCATTACCAAGTATGCCAAAATTTTATAGGACAAAAATTTACTAAAGGTTACTAAATTTACAAAATACACACCATATCCAAAAGTTTCAAAACCTGAAAATGAAGATAAATTACAAGAAATTTCAAATGTTACAAGTGATTCAAAGCTCAAACACAATTCTCATAATGATTAGACATCTATTGTTCCTATGTTTCAAATAAATGATTAATTACAACCAATGATTACATATTTTCACACTTTAAAAATTCCTACTACTTACCTTATGTATATGATGAGTAATATAGGAGAGTTCCAAAAAAAAATTTTAATTCTCAAAGGACAAATGTCATCTTACAATGTAATTACTAGTGATAACATTGTCTAAAACCAACATCTTGAAAAATGTGTATTTGAATATCCTTATCCACAAGAATTTTTCATGCCAATATTGAATTCATTTTTTGGACATGAATATCCTTCCCAACGTATACTTCAATATATACATTCTTTTAAAAGTTGGTCTAAAGATGATTGAATATTGTTAAAGCATTTCATATGAGCCTTACAAATGAAGCTTGTGATTGGTTCTATAGTTTACCAAATGGTTCCTTAGCTATATTAAAGAAATTATAAGATGTTTTATTCTTGGATTTTAATACACACAATGTTCCAAAATTTACATTAGAACATTTGTAAAACTTCTAACAACATGATGATGAATTTGTTCAAGATTATGCTATTTAATTTAAAGATGCATCATATTCCTTAGCATATCAACCTTAAGATTTGGAACTACAATTTATATTTAGAATAGGTTTCAATCCTCCACTAAATTAAAGGTTATTACATAAATTTTATACTTCATTTACCCACCTATACATGGATGCACATAGATATGCTTGTTTCCTACTCAAATATAACAAGAAACTAAATCTATCTCTTATAAAATAAAAACATTTTATTCATGATACATATGATGGGAATGAATTACCAAGTGAATTTAATGAATAGAAATGTGGTATTTCAAATATTTATACAAAACCTTCATAAAATTTACTCAATATGGGACCAATACCAAATGGACATACTCTAAAAACATTTCTAATTACACTAAGCAAGAAGCATCCTTGTCAAAAGGATTTAACAATTACATTATTCATGGGTGGAACTTATTTTCACTATAACCATATTGATCCTAAAAAAAAAAATGTTTTGTAATGAAATATGTCTAGCTCAACTTGGCTATACCATCAAGGAATTATATCCTAAAGGATGTTGGAAAAACTCGTTGTGATGTATAATATTACCAATTAATTTTGGACCATGTGTCCCTCCAAACAAAAGTATGGGTAATGCCACTTACAACTTAATAAAATTTACATTGGGTTAATTTTGGATATATCAAATGGAAGCTAAAATAAATAAAAAACAATGGGGTATTTCAATCTCCTACAAGGGAAAATTAATTTACATACCACATGATGGTGATGGTAATTCTAATAAGCAAGTAAGGAGAGGAGAAGAGTATGTTATGAAAATTTTTCATTCAAAACAATAAAATCATAAAAAACTTGATCCCTTAAATTCACATTAATCAAAATGTTCAAAATATTAAAAAAATATAGATAAATCAAATATTCCAAAAATATAAAAACATTCAAATAATTCAAAAATACTAAGCATTCCTAGATTTTACTAGCTACTTGGCATCTATGTTATTTACTTTATATTAGTAGATATAATATCATTTAATTTTTATATAAACATATGTTTCATACATCTTTGAGTGTGATACATGCATACCTTAACACATGATCTATGTACTTCTAAATGTTGGACCTTTCCTCTACTCACATCATATATTACATTGGGGGCATCTGCTTCTTTGATCTTGACTAATATAGGTTACACATTATTCATGATCATTTATACATTATATTGTTTGAGATTATAAGATAATGCTTACATGTCTATATACATGGTCATATCTTTCATAGTGTACTTGATATGCCATGATATATAACATTTTTGATAACACATATATGTAGGGATTAGTATAATATGCTTATGATTCATATATTTTTAACTTCCTTGAGTGTATTCCATTATTTTATATTATCTTTCTTATGGAACATTTGAATATGTC
This sequence comes from Torreya grandis, assembly GCA_037957365.1. NCBI lineage: Eukaryota > Viridiplantae > Streptophyta > Pinopsida > Cupressales > Taxaceae > Torreya > Torreya grandis. The sequence goes on along the minus strand of JARHVA010003700.1, from coordinate 1,359,847 downwards.
CCTTTCCTATTGGCCTCTGTGCCATTGTATGTTGATTAGACATTTGAATATGTCATTCCATGTTTATTGGACATTTAAATATGCCATCCCTTTTAATTATGTGTAATTTAAACATGCCCCTTGTATGAGGTCTCCTTAGAACATTAATTTTCATTACATTAAGTGATCTTGTGTGTGTGCTTGATTATTTTTTGAGTTTGTATTATTACTTTTTATACATTGCCATGATATATATCATGCATCTTAGGACTTGATGTGATCACATAATGCAAGATTAATTGATATATCTACTTAAACATGTTATATCTATATGCCACATGATTCATACACATATTAAATATATAACTTATCTTTTTGAGGTAAGGTACCTACCAGCCTTTATTTCCCTCACCTCAAAAAGAGGGGTACATATTAGTAGGGGCATGTCATAAAAGTACGAACTCCTCATTTTTCATAGTTTATAGATTTAGTGGGGGAATGCCACAAAGACTTGACCTCCACACTTAAAAAATTTCACAAAATTTCCATATTTATGTGGGGGCATGCCATAAATACATGACTCCACACTTACACAAATGCCAATTTAGTTTCATGATTCAAATATATGCTTGGATTAGAATCCTATACATTGAACCAATTTTGCATATATTTGAAAAAATAATTTAAGATTTATAACACGTATAATATAACTTAAACATATTAGAGTTTCATATACCATGATATTTCACCAAAAATTACAAACTCTACCATTTATACTACTCACCAGTATGTGCTAATTACACCAGGATGTATTGTTATCAAGCATTTTTTGCTAACACAATTGGTTCATTTTATAGGTTGAAGTGATTAAATCATTCAACCTCATTATATTTATATATTAGAGTGATTAAATCATCAAATCTCACTAGATTTATAGGATGAGTTCATTTAATCACTCACCCTCATTAATTATATATATTCACACTTGAGTTGTGAGATTAAGATATAATGATCTCAATGGCCATGTCAAAACACATCCTTGGATTGGATTGGGGGAATAATACATTCCAATATACCTCTTCAAATATTCAAGGTTTAGGTCTAAACCTCTTTCAACTCTAATGATTTATAAGGAAGCATATTTACCAAGTCAAAACATCAAGAGGCAACATGGTTGCATCGATACACAAGTGTACTCATTCCTTACTATCTATATTTTCAAGCATTTTAATTATTTAAATTTTAAAATTATATGCATTGATTTAAAATTTAACATGCTCTTGGTAACAATTCATACACCAAAAAAATACTCAAAGTGGGCTCAAGCAAAAGCAATGTGTGTTATACACACCTAGGTACACATTTCTTTCCATTAATGTAGTAATTTAATAATTATGCATTACTATATTAAAGGGGGATTAAATGTACTTACTAAAACTAAAAATTTATAACATATCAATATTTTACATTTTCCAAATATCAATTAGGGCTATGCCCTTTAGTTATATACCTCCTTGTTGTCAAAAGGATTTTATTAACCATATCACTATGATTAAAGGATTATATCTTAGTTTGGTCCATATCATTCTAATGGATTGGGTCTCCTGTACTACACATAAAGCTTAAAACTTGATAAACATACTTCAATATCAGTTTTAGATCCATACCTATTTTCTAGCCTTATATACACTACTAGCCATAAAGGGGCACTACTACTGATAGTATTATTTAAATCCTTAGCTAGTGTCCAATTACAAAAAATTCATCCAAATTATAAATGATTAAAAACCATGGGTAGACATAATTATATTATTGAGCGCTACCATGAGATATTTTCAAAAGGTGTGATATAAATATAAGTCCAATAATTCTCATTCCTCATCAATAAAATGCTAAGAAACACCTACTAAAGCTAAATCAATCAAATGCACAAACACTTTATTCTATCATATTCATCCTTATTTTTAAATTAATCATAACAAAAATCATACTATAGGTATGATGAATTCAAGTAATAATACATGAGTGACATTTGTAAAATTAAAAGCTAGATCACTATATTCATCTTTATATAATATATTTCACCTTTATGAACACACTTTCTCACACATAAGAAAACTACATAAGTCTAAGACCATATTCAGAGTATTGGATATGTAGGCAACACCCATTGACATAGGGGTCTTTGGGGTAGCTCAATAATTTGATCCCACTAACCATTTTTTCAATAAACTCATTCTAAGGGTGAAGATTTATGGTTTAATCAATCAATGAAGAGAGAACAACTATATCCTAGATATGATTACATCAGTATAAAGTGATATAAAACCCAAAACAACAATGTTTGTCACATCTAGATCTAGTCATTATTTCATTTTGTACACTTGTATCATAGTCAGGAACTAGCATCAATAGTATTATAGAGATTTGATAATAGTGTCCATGGTCATAGAAGTACATTTTATAGATTCTAACGAATGATCCAAAATATTGATCCTACATAATTTACACATGTTTCTAATCTGGATCTTCCTACACATAGTAAACCAACTAAGTACCATTGTTTATTATTTATTAGAATACCTTTCAATAACTATACTTTTAATAATCATAGTTGTATAAATTAAGAATATTATTTATCTAAATTTTCTATTAATTGGAATACTATAAATTAGTTTATCACTCTTATGCTTGAACTATTTATATATTCTTAACCTTATCCACCCTTTTTAAATTTAAGGTTAAACACAAATTATGATCTTATTGATATATTTTACTTTGAGTTAGAATAAACATATCATTTCATCATCATCATTAATTTTTCCCAAGATACTCATAAACATTCCAAGATCATAATTTTTCCCAAGATACTCATAAACATTCCATAAAACCTATGATCTCTATTTCCCAATCTTTGATCACTTTGACTATTATAGGGTTAGTTTGATGGTGGTTTGACCACTATTAAACATCTTGATACTAGTCATGATAGTCATCATTATTTTTATATAATTCATAATATTTCATTATGAAATTATTGTCATATTTACCACTTATAAAGTTTTAGCTTATGAAATAAAAATTTCCTTATTTGAATTAAATAAGTTTATATATACACAACCACTCTAATACATTTAATAAGGCTCATAGATGTAGAAACACATAATAATTACAAGGAATACAACTAAATATCACATCTATAGATTTAATTTTATTTCATTAAAGAATATTTTTGAATATTTTTACCATGATAAATATTAAGGAAATAAAATGTATAATTTCCATATTTTCATCTTACATCTCATATCATAGGGATAAGAGATAGGATTATCATATACATGGATCTAATTGTTAACATGCATGAGTGATGATTTATAACTTGTAAAAAATTAGGGGATAATGGAGGTAATCCCATAAAAATGCAAATTTTTATTTTATATAGAAGGCTTCATGGCATAAATTAGGTCTTGATCAAAAGAGAAGACATTAAGGGAGTTTCACACACCAATTCACTGGTTTAGAAGAGTTTTTCATTGAGTATAATTACAAGGAGGGTTTCATATAAAATTTAATTGAATTGATCAACACAAACACTATTGGAACATGATTTACATTTTTGGGGAATAATGTCACTATCAAAATATCCCATACTAGTTAGCATCAATCTATCTAGTCTGATTCTGGTCACTTCATTAGATCATATACATCTTTCTAGATTCTTTTTCACACTATTTTTACACCTTATTTTGAGAATTTTTAACACTATTATAATTAAAGTGAGTCATGAATAAGGTATGTACCTGTAAATAATTTTGTGAATTATCAATCATTTTAGGTAATTTCATTCTATATCCCCCTTAGGAATTAGGGTAGACCGTTATTTATTATATTTATGTCAGATTTGTCCTTATGCCAATCTTTAATGAATTAGTGTAATTTTAATTAGTATAATATATATTGTTCAATATTTCATGAATTTTTTTAGTGAACCTAATATTTTTAAACATCCAATCTTAAGGTTTCATGACTTATTCCCTATAGGGTTTGATTTTGATTATGTCAAACCTATTTTCTCTAGTATTGTGTTTTTTTATTATCTTATCATTAGTCCTAGCTTATAACATGTTATCTATGTTTTTATCTTATGCCAATAAATAAGGTTATATCTAAGATACCTACTAGGTGAAGTGATAAATTGAGTTGTAGTAATATTGATTTTGTTCAAATTCCTTTTCTTGGTACTCATTTTAATTTGTAAAATAAAATGGAATTTGTTAATAAGTTTCATGTTCTTTATGTTGATACACATGGATAATAATTAAAATGGTTGTAACATGAATGATGAAAATGAAAAATGATATAAATGTAGATATTTTGAACATCAATGTTTATATAAAAGTGCTTTTGATGAAAATGCTAGGTTTGAAAATACTATGAATGATAATGGTGGTAGTGTATCTCAAAACTAAAAAAACATGTAGTAGATAAAAAACCATATTGAATTTATAAAAAGTTTTAAATAACATCCTTGTCATTTGAATGAAATATTATCTATACTAAGATATGTGCAAAATAAAAATCTAGTTAAGTAATTTCAATATAAGGACATATATGTTGTAACTAATAATGAATATTCAAATGATTCTATTAAACCTACCAAATATTATCCTTTAATATTAGGTAATGAGGCTATTATTCATATTTTTTTTACTATTATTCCTCTACCTATTACTTATACTCATAAATTACTATGCCTATTCATTCTCAACTTGGCCTTGATTCTTATTTTATGACTCATAATTCTAGATTAGGTCTAAATGTACATCTATTGGTCATGTTATTTATCAAACACATAAGGAGATTATTCCTATGCACATGTAGACACTTAAATTTAATCAATACGTGCTTTAAAATGTTTAATATTGACATATTTACCCTATTTGGTCTATTCATGATTTCTTTAACTTGAAAATTCTATGAGAACCTTTAATATTTTACTTACTACCTTGAAAATGTGGGAAAAATTATTTTGGCATCTCATTTTTGGTTATAGAATTATATCGTCTAGAATCCAATAGTATATTTCCTTCTAGGACAAGACCAAACTAGGTAGATAGGGATGTAATGTAGCCTTGTCATCCATGTTCCAATGATAACTTTTCAACTTAAGACATTTCATATAGCCATCCCACACTTTTATAAAGGTTAATTAATGAAAATATTCCAAATATTATTATATATAAGAACATCAAGGCCTCTCAAAGCATCATCTATAAATCACTTGGAAATTATATTACACATTGATAAAAAGGGCACTATAATTTCTAATTCTAATTTTACTTTATTCTAACATTCATAGGCCAAGTTTGAAGTAATTTTATTGCAGTTAAAGGGAACTCATTGCCAAGAATTCAAGTCAATCTACCTAGTTGCATAGTTGCATTCATATATAAAATATCATTATTCACACACTCACTCTAGGAGGGTGAACTACATTGGCCTAATGTCCTTTTAGGCCATGTAGGCATTAGTTAAATTACTTGGGGTTTTTTGAGGATAGATCAATGATTCCCCTTGCATGATTCCACTTTTTTTTTTTTTTTTTAATTATTTATTTCCATTTGTTTCATTGTGTATGATCTAGGTTTTGATTTTCAAGGCTTCACACATCAAATCATCACATAACTAGAATAAAAAACCCTTCTCAAATAGCCATAGGTGTTTGCACAAAAAATCAATTGCATAGTGAATTAGGATGTGGCCATAGTCAAAAGACAAGGCCGTAATGTAGCCTTATCCTCATAGTGTGGCCTTATCCTAATACAATTTGAAAATTCTTTTTTCAATTATGACATAGTTCAAGGGTTACTATAGTTAATTTTCATCAATAGTCAGCTTGCATAGTCAATAAAAATTTAATTTGAGCTAGGTTTACATATATACTTATCAATTTACTATTTATAACTCATTTCTTATTCTATAAATTATTATATTAAACATTTAGGTTATGTATTTTTAATATATCTAAATCAATTTCAATAGTTTATTTGTTTATAGCACATAATTTTTAAATAAAAAAACAAAAAGATTAAACATTTTGGTAAACCCATAATTTATTTGTCAAAACACTCCTTATTGTTTGCTTGATTTTTGTACTAGGATTTTATACAACGTTTTGTAAATTCTTAACATTGAAATAAAATAAAAATTGATCTTGGATATAAATATGACATTATGAGTCAATATTCTTTTACCTTGGATTTAATTTGACACTAAATATTTTTTAATGTCACCTTGGATAACATATAACACTAAATCATTTTGCTTTGACCCCGGGTTGAAATTTTTTGATCTCTATACATAAAAATATTTCAATTTTATTTTCTCTTTATTTTATATTTATTTGCTACTTAATTTTATAAACTATGTTTCAATATTTTTAAAACTACTTAGTGACTTTTGCTATAGGATAAGTGGTGTTATGTTTATAGACACTATGGTGTGAAGGGTACTACCCCAATACTCAAGTCATTTTATAGCAATAAACATAGAGTTTAGTTTCCTTATGCCTCATTGTATATTAGAAACATCTAGGATCCTTTGTTTATACTGTAGGAAGCCTCTTTTATCCATTTTATTTTTGGTTCACCTAAGAGGAGAGTATCTCCTAGGGAAGCTACTCTCATCATACACTCATATAAGGGATAATGGTCTAGAGACATAGTTTATCCTTTGTAGTTAGTTCTTTGAAATATTATCTTGACACTATTATATGAATGAGAAAGTATAATTGAGATCCCACATAATCATTTAAACCCTTTCCTAAATCACCATTTATACCTTATTTTTTATTGTATCATATTTATAATCATTATCTCTATTGGTTCTTTTGGTATTGTATTCATCTAAGGTGCAATCTAGATTAAGTTACATTCCTTTTTCATATATGTAGCTTCCTTTGGTTTCTTTTAAAATGGCAAGTCACAATGTTTTTGCTCAAAATAGTAATACTACTATAATCACCTAAAAGTGGTAATTGGATGATAAGAGTGTCACTTGAGTTACCCTATTCTTAACTTATCCCTAAACATATCTTAGAGACTTAGTCATACTTTTTCAGTCATTAAGTAGACCATAGTCACCTACAGTTAGTTAAAACATAATCCCAAAATTATCTTCCCAAATCCCAACCCACATTTCTCAATAGTCTACCAAGTGGACATTAACACCACATTTGGGACACTACAACCACATGGTACTAGTGTCCCCAACTGGGTGTCACTATCTTTAGCCCTAGATATTACCAATAGATACTTTTTCAAATGTGTGTCCCTCCTAAGGTTAGCCTAAGCATATTTTATTATCCTCATAAGCAAAAACACTATGTAAATACAAGTCTAATTGAACTCTATTCACTATATCAAAAATATATGTAAAAGCACGTTCAAACCAAATACAAGCTGAGAAAAATTAAGGTATTTGATCCCTATTCTTCCCTACTTCTACATACTACCATATACAATAGCCGTATGCCTATTTTTAAAATATTTTAAATCTCAATCACATATGATACATCCAAGTCCATTGTCAATCTAGCATTCAATTACACTTGCATCAAACACTAGGTGGGAGAACTACATCAGGTTTGATCCCTCTTCAGAGTATTGGTATGTAGGAAACTCTCTTCATAGTCAGATGTTGAAGATGTCCAACCTATCCTACTAATTAACACAATTATTGGTCATCACATACTTTCAAGGAAGATTAGGGTTTACACACTAAATTAGATTTTATAGACACAATAGAGCTCTAGGTTTCATGCACATAAGAATAAGACATAAAAACACAGGTGTAGGTGCTCCCAAAAAATAGGAACAATCCTACAAAGGGGACACTACCACCACTTTGAGGACACTACACAAACATGGTGCTACTTTTCATACTAGGCACTATTGGCTAGTGAGCAAATGAACACCAGAATCTAATTGATGACACTAGAACTATCAAAAACCTAGTTTTTAGAACCTAACTCATCTGTGAGAGTCACTTTTTAGATAAGTCTTTATTTATGCCTATTTATTACTATTTTTATAAATTTAATTAAGGTAAAATACTATAACAAATCAATACTTAATTATTACAGTTTATTTAACTAATTTAGACATCTCATACCTTTAATTTAAACATAAGATTTACATTATTAAACCCTAAAAGATTAAATCATTTGGTGAACATGTCTTACTTAAAATGTTACTTTAAACCCTAGCTTGAATGCAAAAATTTAGGGCTGTCTACTTTTGATTTTTTGATTTTTTTAGAAAACCTATCTAATTAAAATGAATTTCACATTAGGGTTTCAATTTATTTTACATATAATTTAAATTGTTATAAAGAAACCCTAGATTCAAAAACCCTAATCTTGATGCTCTTAGTGTTTTTATCCTTTTTATCCTATTTTCTTTAGATGCTATTATTTTTTCAAAATTATTATATTCTATTGTAATAGATCTATTTCAATTTTTTTACCATATGCCATCTAAAAAAGCTCTTTCTCTCTTATTTTTAGAAGTGATAGACTAGGTGGTAATCCTATAAAGCATATTCAAATTCTAGCTATTCAAACCTATAACAAAAACAAAGAACCTATTAAAACTTCACCTATGAATCCTTCACACCCTAATTATTTAGAATTTGATGATAATGCATCCAAATATGAATAATATAACCATGAGAAAGATGAGGTACACATTGAGAATCAAGACACACTACCTCTACTTAATGATAATGACATAATTATGAACAAAGATGAAGTATTACAACACTTCAGAGATAGAATTTGGGAGCAACCCCTTAATCATGCACATATTCTACAGGCCATATTAGAAATTAAGAATAATAAAAATGATGGTCAATCTTAAACCCCTCTAGTTAACAATGTTGTTACACCTCTAGTAGGGCCAACTCAACCAACTTAGATAACATAACCCAAGATTGTTATTCAACCATCATTGATAGCTACACCACTTGTGGCTAGTTATTATACTCTAGATGTTCTTACTTTGTAGTGTAAGGTGTTACATCTTAATAAAGGAGTAAATAGGCCATCACATCCCTTGGATTCTAAAATTCTCTTACATACACCTTTGTCACATCACATAATGACAACTATTTTGTGATCTAGTTTCATAGTACACAAGCTCACATTATATGATGGCAAGGGTGACCCTAAGCATCACCTCAGAGCATTTCATGCAACATGCTTAGACTATTAGCTTATTACAAAGCTATTTCTATAGAATATCAAGGATTATGCCCTATAGTGGTTCTATGATTTTCCAAATCAATATATCATGGCATTTAATCCTTTATCTGACATGTTCCTAACACACTTCTCTATCAACATCAGTGATAAGATTCATATGCACAAGTGGCACACTTAAATAAAAAACTCAAATGAGCTTATCATCGATTATGTCTTATGATACAAGATAATATTATCCAAATTGACTATCACCATGGTAGATAGAGAGCTTCAAGATATATTTAAACAAATTCTACTACCAACACTACATGAAGCTATCTTGTTCAATAAGTTTCCCACATTTACCAATATGTGCCACATAGTCAACAAAAGAGAGGTTAAACTCTTAATAATGGGAAAAATCAAGTACATGAATGGATTAAAATAAATGATTAAGAGTTGAAACAAACCTCCATATAATTTTAGGAAAAAAAAAACAAAAGAGATCAAAAGGCCATAGTCAACACAATTTTTGAGCCTTCTCCTAGATTGGTTTTATCTGCTCCTTAGCACAGAGTCCTCACTAATATTCTAGAGTCACTAGCATGAGTTTTATAATAACTTTTGGAATGCAAATGTCATATCTCTCCCTCCCATTAAAGAGGTTGATATGACATGGAATCTTCAAAAGAGTTATGATTCAAATTCATTCTATGAGTATCACAAAGCACTAAGCCACACAATAAATAGATGCATTAACTTGTAGTAAAAGATACAAGATCTCATTGAGGTTAACATTATTGATGTGGGCACACCCACAGAGACATTGAAACAACAAAAAATAGAGGAAAATGCATTAAATATATTTTTAGATCCTTTCTTAAATCATACAGCTAATAAGTTAGGGGACACATAAGGTGTTCACTATACATACCATGCACATCCACCACTATATTCATATTACATAATTACAGATGAGACACATCCACTGCATAACATTATTGGCATGTATCACACTAAAGTTCCTCCTAGACCACTTATCACATTTTAGAGTAGGAGATTATAGATGATGGCATATATTTACATGTTCTCTTCATATGTGCATATATAGACCACTATCTTATTCATAATGTTATGGTTGACAATGGGTCAAGCATAAGCATGTGCACTATGACACTCTTGAAACACTTGGGCTACATAGAGCATGATAGATTCCCTATATATATAGTCGTAAGTGGTTTCAAAGGCCAATTTAAAAGATCCATTGGGGAGATTATGCTTCCATTATAGTTTTTACCAACACACACAACCAATCAATTCTTAGTAGTACTTAGTGCGGGTGTATTTGATATATTATTGGGTAGACCATGGATACAATAGCTCTGATCCATCCCATCTATAGTACATCAATTGTTGAAGTATATTCATGATAAATAGGTTGTTAATATTGAGGGTTCCCCATATGAGTATCCTCTTCCCATCCCACAAGTAATTCCATCATAATTTTTGCTATAGTTCAAACATTGATACCAATTATAATTCTAATACTAATACCAATTACAGTTCCAATACCACTATCAGATATTACATAGTTATTAGTTACAATAGAGAGTAAAAATTCTATGCATACATCATAGTGTTTAAAAAACTCCTTAGAGTAGGTTATGTCTACTTTAATGGTATCTACACATATGTATACTCTCCCATAAATATCATTACTAGAGAGACCATTGTATTAAAGGCACATCATAGATTTTAGAGGACCTTCCTTTACCTAGTTTATGATGAGATCAATTATATTTGGGTCTAGGGTTTATCATCATAGGGAACCTACATCACCTGAAAATTTTTGTTTCTACCATATGGGTCCTTAAAACCACTATAGTTCATAAGGAATCATAGTTAGTGCCACAACATCATATCATCACTACTCAGATAACTTCAAACTCAGACTATACAACACAATAGATCATGGGCTCATAGTTTCCCTTTCACACCACATGTATGATCACACTTACCATATTCAACATAGGTCACAGTGATAGTGAGTCTCCTATCAAACTCATTGGTTATTATGGTTCCTGACTCTTGTACATATTTCCTTTTCTCTCTTGATCCTTATACATAGTTTATTTTCATTTATTTATACATAGATTATACTTAGAAAACATAATAAAAATATAATATTTCAAACTAAAAAAACCTTAAAATATTTTAAAAACATAATATTTATAGATTGTATGCATTACTATGTTTACATTTCTACTACTTGCCAAATATTGCATATTGCTAGCTATCCTAGTATAGTCAGTTTTATCACACACATATGCTTCACTTGTTCTTGTCAAGAGCTTTTAGATTCTAGACAGGACTCCAGTCCACTAAAATAATATATAATAGATGTCATCTACTCATTTAGGGCATTCACACTGATCCAAGTTTATACATTTGATACATTTACCCATTAGGGGCATCTCCTACATAGTTGTTATAACTAGGTTTTATATTTACATACTACATTATAGTTACACATTGATTTATCTTGATATTGATTATGTATCCTCATTAATCAATTTTTTTATAACTATAACTAATTAGAATCAATATATATGCATCCTAGCATATACATATATTTTTACTACACAGTTATACATGTTTTCATTTCTGGTTATTCTAGATTAGACTTAATTGTGCTCCTATGCGTCTTCCATATTGAATATGTCATTGTTCTTTGGATCTATGCCAATTCTCTATTTTTATGCCTTGGACATGTACCCATGTACCTTATGTGTGATTTTTCCTATTTATATATGTGGATATTTGAGCATGTCCTTCTATCTGACTCTATGCCAAATTAATTATTTCTTACATATGTGGACAATAAACATGTCCTTGTATATCTTCATTCTTAGATTTAATTACATTTTCCCATGTCCCTTGTATTGTGTCACCTTCACCTATATTTTTCATGCATCGTGTGTTTATATGTTTGCTTCCTTATTTGATTCTACACCACGACACTTGTATTTGCTTTTTACACACACACATACACAAAAGTTTTTGATGCCATGAGGGATATCATGCATCTAACCTTTCTAATTGGGTGGCATGATGGACATCATGCCCCATCCCCCTAGGTAGTTACTCAGATTTGATATTATATACATTGATTACATCTATCTTTACACCCTTGTGCAATGTTATATTATAACATACATCTTAAATTACTTACTCATGCTTAGATTTATTTTACATTCTGATGTTATGTTTATACATTGTTTTGGAATATCATGTACATTATCTAGCTAAAATATTTTATAGAGATAATTATTTAGAGGAAATTTCTTACACAGGTTTTACAACTATCCTCAAAAGAGGGGACATTCATAGGGGTTTTTCATAGAGATCAGGATTCTAATTTGATTTTCATAGATAAATTTTAGCACATAGGCTCAGTTTCATAAATCAGACATAGGGTAGACATAAAACATAACAAAGACTCAAAAATTACTTTAGATCACTTAAGAATCAGATTGGATAGGCATTAACACCTAGATTGGGATACTAGTACCATAGGGCACTACTATCTACTATAGGGATCTACTATCTAGTAGCCCCAAATTCATAATAGTTTGGATCATTTAGACTAGTACACTAGGTATAATAAAAATTTGCATATAAATAATCATAAAGTTGATTGTTATATTAGATTTAGCTCAGATATATTCATTTCAGCTCAGCTTCATACTAGTTGATTAGATTTGGGGGAATCATGCATGACATGATCACTTCCACATTCAGTTCAATTACATAGATTTAATTATTACATACTCAATTCTAATTTAGTATACTCAGATACCAGATTAGGGGCATGTGAGTAGTACATAATTTTCATATACTTAACTACACACTAATTGATCAGATAGAATATAAGACTTCATGTCATTATTTACACTACACACACTTGTTATCACATTTTAGGTTATCACAATATTCATGCCTTACTCCATCTGTAATGGTTGGTATTCTTGAGTGGCCCAGACTTACCTAATATACTTGAATTTCTATGGAGAAAAAATACATAGTTATATTTATTCAGTTAGATACTTTTAGCACTTTTCATATTTTAGTTAAAGATGTATCTAATTTACACATGTGGGAAATGATGGGTTCATGGTATACTTGACATTTTGAGCCACCTACATAGGAGGGTTAGACACACTTATATTCTTATCCAAGATATTAAAAGAGATCAAGATCCACTGAGTAGGGGTGGGAAATGATGGAGTCAAAATCAAATTGAGTTCTTGATCCACCCATATTAGGATTAACAATCCATAAAAATAGTCCAAGATATTCAATAATATGATCATTATGTACAATCACACACATAGGTTGTCACTAGGTTCATTGATTGGTTCAGATACCCAATAAGGTGTATTCATTCTTTTCCTCTTTCTTTATTCACATTTACTTAGTTACATTATTTTAGCATAGTCTTTTTCTTTTGATCATATCTCAAGTAAGGACTAATTTTTACATGTTTCATTGTAGTACATTAATTTGGATCATTTTACACATATGCAGAACTAGATTCACATACATAGATTTAGCTACATGGGATTCACTTCCAAATTAAGTCCATATATTCTTCTTTTTCCTTTATACTAGTCATTTTGCTTTGTTGCATTACTGGCATAAAGGGGGGGGGGGGTAAATGTAATCACCTAAAAGTGGTAATTGGATGCTAAGAGTGTTACTTGAATTACCATATTCTAAACTTATCCTTAGACCTATCATAGAGCCTTATACATACTTTTCCAATCATTAAGTAGACCACCATCACCTATAGTCAACCAAAACATAGTCTTATAGCTATCTTCCTAGATCCCAACCTAGCTTACTCAGCAGTCTTCTAGTTGGCATTAGCCCCAAATTTATGACACTATAGCCACATGGTGCTAGTGTCCCCAACTTGGAACTACTATCCTTAGCCCTAGATCTTCTAAATAAATACTTTTTCAAATGTGTGCCTCTCCTAAATTTGTCTTAAGTATATTTTATTATCTGCAACATCAACATAACTCTACAAATATAAGTCTAATTGACTTCTATTCAATAGATGGAAAATAGATGCAAAATCACATTCAAACCAAATATATGTTGAGAAAAATCTAGGTATTTGATCCCTATTATTCCTTAATTCTGCATACTACCATCTACAACCACCCTAAGCCTAATTTTCAAATATTTAAAATCTCAATAACATACAATTCATCTAAGTCCACTCTTATTCTAGCATTTACTTTCACTTACATCAAGCACTAGGTGAGAGAACTACATCAGGATTGATCCCTCTTAGATAATTGGTATGTAGGAAAATCTCTTCATAATAGGGTATTGAGGATGTCCAACCTATCCTAATAATGAACACAAAATTATTTCTCATGCCATACTTACAAGGAGGATTAAGGTTTTCACACTATATCAGGTTTTCCAAACACAACATAGATCTCTAAGTTTCATGCACATAAGAACAAGACATAAAAACATAGGCATAGGTGCTCTTAGAAAATAGGAAAATTCCTATAAAGGGGACACTTCTACCACCTAGAGGAAATGACACTAACATGGTGCTAATATCCATACTAGGTAATGCTATTTAGTGAGTAGATGAACACCATAATCCTATTAACAACATTTAGAACTATCCAAAACCCAGTTTTTAGAACCTAGATAATCCATGACAATCACTTTTTAGATAAGTTTTTATTTATGCCTATTTATTGCTATTTTTAGAAATTTAAAGAATATAAAATAATATAAAAAATAAGTTCTTAATTATGTAAATTTATTTAAAAAAATTAGACATCTCATCCCTTTAATCTAAACATAGGATTTACATTGTTAAACCTTAAAAGGTTAAATTAGTTACCATTTAAATTATTTTATCTAATGATTTTGAAATTCAAACTGATTCTAAGAGTAAACATAATAAATATATCTATGATGTTCATAATTAACATGACATTCATATCGATCGATAAGAGTTTAATGGATTAGATCAAAATCAAGTGTAAGAGTTATTTGAATTCCATCAAGGTCTGCAAGAGAAGCCCCAAGAGTTAAATAAGATCATTAGTCTAATTTTAACATCAAAATCTAAGCATCAATACAAATTGGTCACATCCCCACCAAAAGAGTTTCATGTTTGGGTTATCAAATCTCCTACTCACAATATTTTCACTTCTATTATTGCATCCATTCCTATTTCTACACCTCTAGTTACTTACATAACATCTTCCATTAGTTTGGGATCATCACTTGGTTTAAAAAAAGTATCCATGCCTATGCATACTCATGATACTTATACTCCTCCAATCTCCTCTAAAAATACTACTCTTGAATATATAATTCTTGCCTTACAAACTAAGCTATCTCAAATTGAGAAATCTCTTTCTAATATTAGCCCCTCTATGGAATCATGTTTTGTTACATCCTACTTGATCCTTAAAAATAACATTTATTGTAAAAAAAATTGATTATAGATTAGATAAATTTTGGTTTATGTAGGATAGATGGATATATTATGCCATGTTTATTTAAGTAGACTATTGATTTTTCTATTATGAATCTCTACTTTTATTACCTTTTTTTTATCAAAAATTGTATGAAACTATAGTTTACATTTATACATCTTGGCATGATAATATAATGACAATCATATCATTTATTGTTAATAATTTTTCATGTTATGATATAAAAGGACTAACTAATTTTACTTTTTGAGGTAAATGCATGACATATTTTACACTCTTTTAATAACATAGAGGGAGATAATCATATGGGAGAGGGAGATAAATCACAATTGTTGGAATTATATCAGAGCTATTAGGAATCACCACACACACACATTTCATTTCTTATCTTTGATTTCATATGATTCTCTTCAGTTTTGTATTGTATCATAGATGCATGCATTGATCATGTGTGATGTTTATTTGATTAGATGGATATATATTTTTAATTAACATGATATAAATTTCTTGACTATACTGACTTAGTGAATACTAAATTATGTGAATTTTAGAGTCAAATTCAAATAACTTGATGTTTTAACTTGTCATTGGTTTATTTGGATAACTATTCTAGTAGTTTGTTGTCTTTATCTTTGATTGTATGCATATGAATATATTTGGAATGTTCATTGTAATGGCATAAAATTATTTGATCTGATGTACCATTACCTTACAAAACCCTGAGAGCATGGATGTTGAGTATTGTCATTGATGTCAAAGGTGCATCTTGCATGAAATTGATGTCATTAAGAGAGTAAGCCTAATTAATAGTGTGTTTATGTGACAAGGGGAATTGAGAGAGGGTTGTCATTAAATTATGTTATCATGTAAGATAATTTTAAGGTAAGAAATATAATTTAAAGGTAAATGATGTCTTATGTTTGCATGAAGGCACAAGTCATTGGTGAAAAAGTTATATAGGAAACCTAATCATGAGCCTAGTCATGACATGAAGAGGAATGTGCATGAAAATTAATGAACACAAGCATGTGAAGGTTTTTTGGCACTAGTTGAGCATGTATGTGAGTCATTAAAACACTCATAAGAGTTTTAGGGTGAACCTATATGGGTAGGACCTTCAGACTAAGCCTACACCTAAACCTCTCTTAAACCTTGCCTGGCCTAATGAGGTATGAAGGTAATATTTAAATACAATTATGCATATGTGAACATATATAGAGGTAAGATATGTTTTTTTAATCATGTTCACAAATTTTAAGGCTATGGTTTAAAGGAAATTGCATGAAACACTATTTTAGGCCTTCTCAAGTTTACAGAATGAGGACTCAAAACTCAAGAAGTGATTTCAAATGTTTGTTGGCACATGTAACATTTGCATGGGAAATTGAGATGTTAAGGAGAGATGGGTAAGGGTCTTATATAATATTTAAAGGCATTGGTTTTATATTTAAGGGGTAATCCTTTATGAATAATCATTAACACCAAAACCTATGTTAAACCTCCCTAAAACCCTAATAAGGACTCTCTATGAAATATCTTGTTAAAAACATCCCAAAATGGTCTCAAATGACTATAAAAACTATTGGAAAATTTATTAAACTCTCCCAAGTACTCTAGGTGGTGGTGGTTAGTCAGATGAGAGAGAAAATGCACAAACAAATGCTTATTTGTCAAGAAGTTGTTGTAGCTCTCAAAAGTTGCATTGGTCAAGAAAATAAAATAAATGGGAAAATAAGATAGATAATAATAATACATGACCATGATGGTTTATATACAATTTTCACCCTTAAATTGTGCTAAACTTGTCATCCAAGTTAGCCAGTCTCAAAAAGACCTAATGGTGTGAACATTGAGAAACCTAGGTAGAGATGATCAGATGGATTTGAGGGTATGAACATGTCATATTAATGAAAAAAGTGAATTAATATTTTATTTATGATTTATATTTCATGTTAATTCTTTAAATAAGTTTTGGATTTCATTGAATATGGTGAAAAAGTTGCTCACAAGTTGACTTGTCTAGTTCATATAAGATTATGTGATATAGGGTCAAGAAATCTATCTGTAAGACCAATATTTTTAATTAGAACATATGATTTTTCTATCTGATAATGGTCTAAATATATCATATGACCATTTACATACATCAAGATTCATGGAAAGTGTCTACATTAGTGTTGGAGGTCTAAGTAACCATGCCTAATCTTCTAGGTAAATTGGCAGTTCTGAGTGAGTGAGTTTTAGAGATGTTTTTGAGCCTTTACCTCTTGAGTGAAAGTGTTAAAAACATATGGTAAATACCCTAAGGTCATGAATAATATATATACATATATAAATATTTTTTTATATTTCAATATCTTAAGGTTGTTTAAGCTTCATTTTTGAAAGATAGACTTTTGAGGTACATAGGCCTAATAGGGCTATTGGTCCTAAAGGATATTTCATGGTATGAAAAAAATAAAGATGAGTAATAAATCATGGAATGTGTCATTATATATAATTTTATAAGTTATTTAATGGTTTTAAATTGTTGGAGAAGGCCATTTGGGCCCAAGAGAATCAAGTTTTGATGCCAAGAAGATAGACCTAATGCAATTAGGTCTCCATGAGGCCTAATTGAGTTGTTACAAACAAAAATGGGTTTAAATTTCATTTGAAAAATATTCATAAAGTTTTATAATACCTATTTATTCTATGTCCAACCTAAGAGGTTGAAGGTGTATGGATGACTAAATGGTGTGTAACCATGAGACTTATATATATACAAGGTAGTTTAGGCTTATTTAGAAGTAAGTAATAAAAAAAAATGAAATATTACTTGGAGAGTAAAAGGAGGTTTTGAAATGAGACCATAATAGTAGATAAGATTTTGATGAGGTGTCTGAGTTGGTGTTATGTCATATAAGGAGTTGGTGCTTCCTTATAAGTGGGTGCTTAATAAAGACTAGTCAAGTGGGTGCTTGACTTCATTAGGGTTGGTGATCCAAATTGAGTTGGTGCTCAATAGAATTTGATTTTTTGTCTTATAGGATATTATTCCATTTTTAGGGATCACAATGGGTTTTCTTACTCTTTAGAGTTTTCCCACTCATATTTGTGTTTTATGTGTTATGCTCTTGTTTTATGTTCATGTGATTGGTTCATTATGCATTGTTATATCATTATATTGATTTGATGGTTAAATTAATGTTAAAGTACATATAAATAAAAATTTTAAACACTAATTCACCCCCTTCTTATTTATTTTTCTTCCAACATTTGATATCAAAGCTTGGTCCTTTGAATCAGACCTAAAAACTTAAAAGAGATCATAGAAGCATAAACATGTCTAGTCATCAAGAACAAGGAAGTTTATCAACCAATAAGTCTCATCTCTTCAATGGGACTAAATATGGATTTTGGAGCATAATAATAATACCTATATAATATCCTTAGGCTATGATATATGGAAAGTTGTTGTTGATGGATTCACTCCACCTTCTACACTACCAACTAATGCAACAAGCAAGAAGTCAATTGAGAATAACTCCAAGGCAATGACTACCATATTATGTGGTATTTCAAAATTAAAATTTGTTAAACTCATCCATTTAAATATAAATAAATGGATTTGGGATAATTTTTAGACCATTTATGAAGGAGACACCAAAGTTAAGTTGGAAAAGTTATAGACTCACTGAAGGTAGTTTGAAAGTTTGATAATGAAAGAGGATGAAAAAATTACATCTTATCTGTTAAGAGTAGATGAAGTGATAAATGTCATCAAAGGTATAGGAGATAAGTTAGAATAATCAATAGTAGTATAAAAGGTACTAAGATCTATGACTTATAATTTTGATTCAAAAGTTTTTGCAGTAGAGGAGATCAAAGATCTTAACACATTATAGATGGATGAACTTCATGGCATCTTAGTTGCCTATGAAATGAGAACAAGTGAAGGAAGACCTTACAAGAAGGAAGATAAATTCAAAGCTAAGAATTATTTATAAGGTAATAAGGCCAAGGATTATGTTGACACAAACATTGATGATGACAAGATAAAATACATGTTTGTCATAAAACTAAGGAAAGGATTAGGTAAGTATAAAGGAAAGTTTCTATTCAAGTGCCTCAACTATGGTAATATTGGTCACTTTACCTCTAAATGTCCTAACAAGGATAAGACTAAGCATAATTGAGAACATGATGAGAATCATGGTGATGATAAGAAGGTTTATAAGCCTAAAAAGAGAAAAAAGAGTTTTAGGAAGTATGAAGGAAAGAAAGGGTCATTCAAGAACAAGAGAAGCTTCTATAATAAATAAGATAGTAACTCATCTGATGTTAGTGAGACTAGTACATCTAATAGTGATGATGGTAGTAATGACCATGATAGAAATTAAAATTTATTCATGGCTATAAAAATAGACAAATAAGGTTGATCAAAAGATAAAATCCTTATGGATGATGAATAAGAGGTTGAATTAAACCTTGAGATAGAACTAGTGAGTACTCTAGAGGAGTTAAAGTTCTAAATAAGGAAGAATAAAAAACTAATATCATTGGTTAAGATTTATGAGGATTTAATCAATATATTTGAAGAGAGACTAAGTAACAACACCAATGAACATGAGGAGATAATAAAATAGTTGGAAACTCTTATTGAAATTGTCACTTCAAGTCTTAAGACTAGGGAGGAAGAATGCATCAAGTTTGGAGTTGAAATAGAGTCCTTGAATACAGAATTGGATTAGGCAATAGTCAAGATGCATAAAAATCAAAAATTTGAAAAGAGTAATAAATTTATTGGTGATATTTTGAGTATTAAAAGGTCTCTACATGACAAGACAAGTATTGGGTTCAAATAAGACCAAAAACAAAACAAGGAAAGTCAGATCTCAAAGACTTATGCAAAAGCTCTCAAATTTGAGACTCAAGTTGATCATCAACAAGTCAAGAAGAACTTGAATCCTTCAAGAGATAACAAAGGTATAGGTATTTCATTCAAGATCAAATAGAAAAGGTATGTAAATTCATTCAATGGTTACTATATATCATGTAATCAATATGGACATAGAGCTATGAATTATAAACACTATGCAATAATCAATTCCTCATGGAGGAATAGGGTGAATGTCCATTACAAAATTATTATAAAAATACTATGCTATAATTATGATCAAATAAGACATATTTAAAGGGAATAAAATATGAGGCATATGATGAAGGTTAGTTAAGATAAAAGGGTATATAGTCTTACCATTGAGAAGTGGATCAAGAAGTTATACCCTATAGACAAGGTGAAGGAGTATAAGATGAAAAATGAAGAATATATACTAGCTCAAGCTACCTTTCACATTAAAGATGAAGGCATGAAATGGTATATAAATAGTGATTACTCAAGCCACATGATATGATAAAAAATCAAGTTCATCTCATTGAAGAAGAATGCTATAGGAATAGTGAGATTTAGAGATAACACCACTACCAATATAGTTGACAAAGGTATATTGAGTTTAGACAATGGGAAGACCAAGATAGATAATGTGTTGAATTTGAAAGGTTTGAAACATAACATAATTAGTGTAATTAAAATGTGTAACCAAGGACACACACTAAATTTTCATGATAGAGGGTGTGAGATAAGGAGATCTAAATCAAGAAGGCTAATTACCAATGCTAAAAGGACTGATAATAATCTATATGTCTTGAATGAGATTAAGAAGGAGAGATGATTTATGATAAATATGGATTAAATTTGGTTACAAAATATAAAATTATGACATATAAAATTTGACAATTTGGTCAAGATAATCACTAAGAAGTCTGTGAAGAATATGCTTAAGATCACCAAACCAACAAACATACTTTGTAGGGCATGTCAACATGGTAATAAGACTAGAATAAGGTTTAAGTCCAAGGAATACTCTAATAAAATACCTTTGGAGTTAATACACACTAATATATATGGGCCTATAAGTATCCAAAGTATTCAAGGAGATAGATACTTCATGTCACTCATAGATGACTACACAAGAATGACTTGGGTAACATTCTTGAAAGAAAAGTTATAATATTTGGACAAGTTCAATGCATTCAAGGCTATTTTTGAGAATGAGAAGAATGGGAAGGTCAATTTCCTGAGAGATGATAGAGGAGGATATTTTTAGTCTAATTATTTTGATGAATTTTTTGAGGTCCATGGGATAAGGAGACAATTCTCAGTAGTTAGGACACCTAAATAGAATGGGGTAGTAGAAAGAAAGAATAAGATAGTCCAAGAGATGGAAATAACTATGATAAATGAGTCTATATTATCTAATGGATATTGGAGAGAGGTAGTGATTACTATATTATATATTTTAAATAGAGGATAGATAAGGACTAATGACAAAAAAACACCTTATGAATTATGGAAAGGTAGACCTGATAATGTGGAACACTTTAGAGTGTTTGAGAGAAAATGTTTCATTAAAAGAGATGAAGTAGACTTAGGTAAGTTTGATTTTAAGTTTGATGAAGGTATATTTTTTAAATACTCATTAGTGAGCTTAACTTATATATTCTATAACAAGAGGTTGTAGAAGATAATAGAAATCACCAATGTGAAGATTGGTGAAACAAAGAAATCACACTCAAAATCAAAGGATACATCAGAGAATATGGAATTCAAGAATGAATAGGAAAAAATAGATTTTGATGAAGAAGAATAATAAATTGAGGAAATACAAGACTCAAAATGACCATCAAGACATATTCAAAGAGATCATCTTGAATCATAAATCATTGGTAATAAGGATGCAGGTATGCAAATAAGGAGAAGACTAGTAAGTAACCTAAATCAAGAGAATATTTCTATACTATCTAAGATTGAACCTAATAAAATTTTATAAGTAATAAAAGATATTTTTGGATAGGTGATATGAATGAGGATTTAGACCAAATAGAGGAGAATGCAATTTGGGAACTAGTTCCTAGGCCTAAAGACAAAAATGTCATTGACACAAAATGGGTGTTTATAAATAAATTGAATGAATATGGAGAAGTAATTAGGAAAAATGCTAGATTGGTATGCAAGGGATATGAATAATTTGAAGGGGTAGAATTTGAATATACCTTTGCTCTAGTAGAAAGATTAGAAGCCATCATATTGTTTCTAGCATATGTAGGATTCAAAGGGTTCAAGGTGTAC
Source organism: Torreya grandis (assembly GCA_037957365.1). Classification (NCBI taxonomy): domain Eukaryota; kingdom Viridiplantae; phylum Streptophyta; class Pinopsida; order Cupressales; family Taxaceae; genus Torreya; species Torreya grandis. The sequence goes on along the minus strand of JARHVA010003700.1, from coordinate 1,336,917 downwards.
CATATGGATGCCAAATATGCCTTTTTGAATGGGAACTTAGAAGAAGAGGTGTACATAGAGAAACTTGAGGGTTCCTTACTATAAAGTAATAAGGATTATGTTTTTAGATTTAAAAAGTCTCTTTATGGTCTTAATCAAGATCCTAGAACTTGGTATTCTAGATTAGACAAGTATCTACTGGATCAAGGATTCAAAAGAGGAGTTTCAGATAGTAATTTATACATAATGACAAAAGATGACCATCAGTTGATTATAGTTGTCTATTTGGATGACATCATATTTTGTGGAAACAATGAGAATATTACTAAGGCATTTTCAAAGGTGATGAAGAAGGAGTTTGAGATGTCCATGCTAAGAGAACTATCATTCTTTCTTAGGTTACAAATAATTTAATTTGAAAAAGGTATATTCATCTCACAAGCCAAGTACATAAGAGAGATGTTAAATAATTTTAAGATGGAAGATTACAAGGTAGTTATTACACTTATGATCATAGGGTATAAGTTAAGAAAGGAAGATGAGTCTCCAAATTTCAATAAAACATCATATAGGTCAATGATTAGAAGTTTGATATACACACTACCTCTAAACCTAGCATCATGCAAGTAGTAGGTCTTATGGGAAGGTTTCAAGCATATCTAAAGGAAAATCATCTATAATTAGTCAAAATGATACTCAAGTATATCAAAGGGAATATAGATTTTGAGTTATGGTATCTAAGGAGCGAGGAGTTCAATTTGATATCCTATACAAATGTAGACTAGGAAAGAAGTCTAGATGATAAGAAGAGTACAAGTGGAGGAGATTTCTTCTTAGGTGGGTGCCTAGTTTCATGGATAATCAAGAAGAAACCATAAATATAATTATACGCTTGTGAATATCAGTAAATTATAGTAGCTTCATGTTTCACTCAAGTCTTATGCATGAGATAGACCTTAAAAGACTACAAGGTGGAGCATGATAGTCCTAGTCCTATCTATTGTGACAATACAAGTGCTATAATCATCTCAAAGAACCTTGTCATGTACTTGAGGACTAAGCACATTCCTATCAAGTATCATTTCCTAAGAGATTAGGTAAGTGAATAAAGTGTCAAACTTGAATATGTTTCTACACAAGATCATATTACAGACATTTTGACCAAGCCCCTTATAAAGGAAACATTTGAACACCTAAGACATGAATTGGGTGTAGTTCCTACCCCTAGTAGTCATTAAAGATTTCAAGTGATTATGGGGAAATAATTAGGTGGTTAATTAGCTCCAAAATCAAGTGAGAAGTGTTGAGAAAATGTGCATGGAGATAGGGGGAACATGTTTATATAGTGCATCATAAACTCATAATACTTTATGTTGAGTGTTTTGATTATAAGAGGTGTGATTCAAGAAGTTATATACACCACTTTTTCATTTATTTCAAAGGGGGAGAAAGTTAAAAATGAGGGAGAAGTTTCTTATTGAAAGAAGTTTATGAGAGTGGTTGAAATAAATGACAAAGGGGGAGATTATTGAGTATTGTCATTGATGTCAAAGGTGCATCTTATATGAGCTTGATGTCATTGAGAGAGTAAGCCTAGTTGGTAGTGTGTTGATGTGACAAATGGAATTGAGAGAGGGTTGGCATTAAATGTATTGTCATGAAAGATAATTTGAAGGAAATAAAGATAATTTAAAGGAAATTGATGTCTTATGTTTTCATGAAGCATAAGTCATTGATGATAAAGTTGTATAAGAAGCCTATTCATGATCCTAATCATGTCATGAAGAGGTATGTACATGAAAATAAATGAACATAGGCATGTGAAGGTTGTTTGGTACTAGTTGATCATGTATGTGAGACATTAGATCACTTATAATAGTTTTAGGGTAAACCTATAGGGGTAGGACCTTCAGACTAAGCCTACACCTAGACCTCTCTTAGACCTTACCTGGCCTACTAAGGTATGAAGATCATATTTTAATTAAAATATGAATATATGACCATAAAAAGAGGTAATATATGTTTTTTTAAGCATGTTCACAAAGTTTGAGGCCATGGTCTAAAGGAAATTACATGAAACACTATTTTAGGCCTTCTTGAGTTTAAAGAATGAGGTCTCAAGACTCGAGAATCACTTTCAGACATTTTTTGGTATGTTTAACCTCTACATGGAAACCTAAGATATTAAGGAGATATGGGTAAGGATACTATATAATATATATAAGCATTGGTTTTGGATTTAAGGAGCAGTCCTTTATGATTAATCATTAACACCAAAATGAGTGTTAAACCTCCTTAAAACCCTAATAAATGATTGATATGGAAGATCTTATTTAAAACAACATAGAATGTATTAAATGCCTATAAAAACTATTTAATAATGTATTAAAATCTCCAAAGTACCTCTAGGCTATGGTGGTTAGTCAGATGAGAGAGAAAATACATAGATACATGCTTATTTATCCATAAGTTGTAGCTCTCAAATTTTGCATTGGTCAAGAAAAAAATGGGAAAATAAGATAGATACTCATAATACATGATGATTATGGTTTATAAATAGGTTTCACCATTAAATTTTGTTAAAATAGTCATCTAAGTTAGCCAATCGTAGAAAGACCTAATGGTATGAATAGTGAAAAACCTAGGCATAGATGAGAAGATGGATTTGAGGGTATGAGCATGTCATATTGATGAAATAAAGTACATGAAGAGTTTATTTATGAATTTTAATTCATGTTAATTCTTTAAAAACGTTTTGTAGGTCAATGAATATGGTGAAAAAGTTTCTCACAAGTTGACTTGTCTAGTTGAGATAAGACTGTGTGATATAGGGTAAAGAAATTGGTCTGCAAGACCAATATTTGTCATTAGACCATATTATATTTATATATGAGAATTATATATATATATATATATAGTATTAACATTTAAATGAATCAATAATCATGGAGAGTGTTGACATAGGTGTTGGAGGTTTAAGTCACCATGACTGGTCTTTTAGGTAAATTGCTAGTTCTGAATGAATGAGTTGTAGAGATGTTTTTGAGCCTTTACCTCCTGAGTGAAAGTGTTCCAATCATATGGTGATGACCTTGAGGCCATGAAGAATATATATACATGTTTTTTGTTATATTTCAATAGATTAAGGGTGTTTAAGCTTCATTTATTCAAAATATACTTTTGAGGTACACAAGCCTAATAGGGAAATTGGTCTTAAAGGAGCTTTCATGGTATAACAAAAGACATAGGACTAATAAATAATGGAGGTGGTAATTATATTTAATTTTATAAGTGATTTAATTTTTTTTATTTATTATACAAGGCAATCTAGGCCCAAGATAATCAAGCTTTGATACTAAGAAGATAAACCTAATACAGTTAGGTCTTCATGATGCCTAAAAGAGAAATGAAGCCTAATTGAGTTGTTACAAACCAAAAGGGGTCTAAATTTTGTCTAAAACATGTTTATAAAGTGTTTTAAGACCTATTATATGGATTAACTAAGAGTTTAAAGGTGTATGACCAAATAAGTGGTGTGTAACCATGAGACTTGTATATATATAAGGCAGTTTAGGCCTATTTGGAAATAAGAAATATAAGTGAATGAATTATTGCTTGGAGAGAAGAAGGAGGTTTTTATTTATGATACCATAATATTAGATTAAAAGTGTGATGAGGTTTATAAGTTGGTGCTCAGTCATCTAGGGAGTTGGTGCTTCCTTGAAAGTGGGTGCTTGCTAAAGCCTAGTCAAGTGGGTGCTTGACTTCATTGGGTTTGGTTCCCCAAGTTGAGTTGGTGATAAAAAGAATTTGATATTTGATATTATAGGATAGTAATAAATTTTTAGGAGTAATAGTGGATTTTATTTCCCTTGAGGTTTTCCCATTCATATTTGTGTTCTATGTGTTATGCTCTTGTTTCATGTTCATGTGATTGGTTCCTTATGCTTTGATATATCATTGTGTTGCTTTGATGGTTCAAGGAATGTTAAAGTACATATGAAATAAATTTTTAATCACTGATTCACCACCCTCTTAGTGATTGTGCTTCCAATAATGGAAAAATATATTAAAATTATCTTTTAGGGTTTTAAATTTTAATAAGGTCTTATTATTTTTAAATACTTTCCAAATTTATTGGTGGTATAATTTGAGATTAAATTATTTTTGGAGGTTTAATGTTATTAAATTCCATTTTTTGTGGAAACCATAGTTTATATCCATTAACTTGGGTAGGGAAGCATGTTAAGGAGTACACATTAAAAAAAGAGGTAAAAAGAATGATTAGGTATTTTTAAGATAACATGCAAGTTAATAGTGCTAGGTATGAAGTTGCATGGAGAAAATTGGATGAAACCTAGAATTAGTCCACTCAAATTCCATTTTTTTGACTACTATTAAAGCTTGTTTTGAGGTATTATAGAGATGTGCATGGATGAAATATGGAATAAATGCTGAAGTGTAATGAGGAGTCAGTTGTGGGTTCATTCAATTGTAAAAATGGAAACAAAATAGAGGAAAAAGGATGAAAAACAATGGTGAAGGGAATAAGAAAGAAAGATGTGAAGTAAGATTATGGGAATAGTTTTATTACATCAAATACATTGTGTGAACATTAAAATGCAAGTGCCTAAAAACCCAAAATATAGTATGGGTAAATGTAGAGACTATTTTTTATTTGTTAAACTATTAATAATAAAATTTAATGGGGTTATAATGAAATATATTATATTACATAGTACTCAGGTTTTATATACAAGTTTTATAAATCTAATTTTACAATAGTGAATGTATATTCTTGTTAAAAAAATAGGTCTTCATGTAGACGACCTTTAACTTACTTTTGAAAGGGGATAGTGGTTATAACTAAATATTATATGATGTCTTCTTAGAAATCCATAATAGATTTTATCTAAACCATCTCTTTGTAGGTTGATTTGAAATATACCAAAAACATAGGGATTGATATGGCCTTTATAAATATTGGTGGTTGAGGTAAATAGAGGTTTAAAAAATTTGAGTGTTTTTGATAGTGATTCAATGTTGTAGTTTGATTCTTATGTATTAAATGATAGATTGATTTGTGAAATATATTACAATAATTATTTTTGGAGATGTGGAAACATAATGCCTCATTTTATTTTAATGAAAAGCCTAAAACCTATAGTTACTATGGGAAGTTTGTAGAAGAAACCTACAGTTGTTATGGGTAGCCTATAGAAGAAACTTGTAGTTGTTATGGGCAGCCTATAAATGAAACCTCTAGTGGCTATGAGCATCCTATAGAAGAAACCTATAGTTGCTATGGGTAACCTATAGGTGAATCCTGTAGTGGCTACAAGCAACCTATAGATGAAAACCTATAGTTTTTGTGGGTAACCTATAGGTGAAGACTGTAATTGCTATGGGCAACCTGTAGATGAAACCTATAGTTGTTATGGATAACCTAAAATAGAAATCCTACAACTTGATCGGTGCTACAAGATTATATATATAAGTGCTATTATAAATTGATAAAAATAGGTTAATTTTAGTCCTAATGTTATGAATCGATATAATCACTATGTGGTCATGGTTACATTGGTTGTGGATCTATGTTGGTAGGGTCATGAAGGTTTGTTGTTAATGATGATCTTGTAGGCATTGATTGAATGCAGGAAAAACTAGAGGATAGTCAGATGATGATTTGTCAATAGCTTATGCATCAATATCATAGCCATATGAATATTTAAATTAATTTGTTTTTAATATCTATAAAATATTGTAATTCAAAGAAGTTGTAACATATTTTATACTTCCTTATTTTTCAAGGAAGTTGTAATAGATTGTAACTACAAGAAGTTAGAACAGATTTTTTACTTCCTTATTTTGAAAGGATGTTATAATAGATTGTAATTACAAGAAGTTAGAATAGATTTGTACTATTCTTAGAATAGTGATCTACCCTTTAAAAGTGGGAATAGAGGCAAGGTTTTTTTAAGTTGTGAATTATAGATAAAAAAGGTGAGAATGCAATTGACTAAAAGAGAATATTTATCTTCAGACAAAGGTATTGCCAGAGTGCTCTAATACAGAGACTAAAGGGAAGGAAGTGCTAAGCACTTATATAAATTCTTTTGGAAGTTGGAATAGAGGAATTATTAAGGTTATTGGTGGATGTAGCCCAACATTTTGGTGAACCACAATAAATATCATGTTAGTATTTTTGTATGTTTTTTAACATCTCTTATTTCTATATTTTTTTCATATATTTATTATTCCATATGACTTCCTTATGCAAGTTGTATGAGATGCCTTTAGTAAAAAATAAGGTGTATCTGATGAAGAGGCTATTCAACCTAAAAATGAATGATAATTCAAGTGTAGATGAACATCTGAATGATTACAATACTATTACAAATTAGTTGATTTTTTTGAAAGTAAAACTAGATGAAGTTAAGGTCTTGTTACTATGTTCCCTACCTAAATCCTAAAATAATCTTGTGATGTCTGTGAGTAATAACATGTTTGGGATAAATAATATTGAAATTAGAGGATGTTATCAGTGTCATTATATCTAAATAAATGAGAGGGAAGACATCTGGTGAGACTTCAAAAAGCAATGCACTAAATTTTGAATCTAGAGGGAGACAAAAAAATAGATAGAGGAGCAAGAACCATGGATATAAGGGAAGATCTTTATCTTCAAAAATATATCCAAGTTAAAAGGAAGAAGTATTTTATGTTGAAACTATGGAAGGCCTATCCATATGAGAAAGTAGTGTTGGGCTCTTAAAAAGAATCACAAGGAGCAAAAAAATAATGATAATAACTAGGAGGCAAATATTACCTCAAGTGATACTACTACTATGTATCAAGATGCTTTAGTTTTGTCATGTGATTCAAAGGTTGAGTCATGGGTGATTGACTTAGGGGTATCTTTTCATGCTACTTTCAATCCCAAGTATTTTACAACCTATGTAAGTGGTAAGTTTAGCCAAGTTTTATTGGGAGACAATGAACCCTATGATATTGTTGGCAAAAGGTCAGTAAAGATCAAGCTACAAAATGGAAATGAATGGATACTCAAAGAAGTAAGACATGTGCCAAGTCTTACCATAAATATTATTTCTATAGGTCAATTGGTATAAGATGGATGTATTGTTACTTTATATGCAAAATCCTAGAAGGTAACAAAAGGTAATCTTGCTATAGCTAGAGGTAAAAAGGAAGGCATATTATATTTGAGTAATTGCATTATTGACTTTAATACTGCATTAGTTTCTAATTCTGATCTAGAAACTAATTTATGACATTCAAGATTGGGTCATATGAGTTAGAAAGGTATGAGCATTTTACATAATAAAGGGAAGTTATTAGACTTAAAGTCTATTAGTTTAGATTTATGTGAACATTACATTTTTGGTAAATAAAAGAAAGTTTATTTTTTGAAGGTTGAGCCTAAAATAAAATAAAACAAATTATAATTAGTACATTCTAATGTTTGGGGACTAGCCCTTGTACAATCATTGGGAGGCTCAAAGTATTATGTTATGTTTATGGATGATGCTACTCATAAGTTATGGGTTTATTATATCCAAAATAAGTTTGATGTATTTATAACCTTTAAAATTTGGAGAGCCCTTGTAGAAAATGAGTCAAGAATGAAGCTAAAATGTTTAAGATCTGATAGTGGAGGTAAATACACCTAAAAATAATTTTGGAACTACTGTGCACAAGAAGGAATATAAAAATAAGTAACAGTGCCTCAGACTCCTCAGCAAAATGGGGTGAGAGAATCAACTAAATAATCATGGAGAGAGCTAGAAGCATGAGACTCCATGATAGTTTCCCCCCTAATTTTTAGGTAGATGTGGTTCATATTACTATTTAATTAATTAATAAAGGACTGTCTAGTGCTTTAGATGGTGAGATTCCTAAGGAATCTTGGATAGGTAAAAGTGTTTCCTACTCTCATTTAAAAGTTTTTGGTTGTGAAGCATTTGTGCACATTGATAAAGAAAATACAAATAAGTTGGATTCTAAATCAATGATATGTACTTTCATTGGATATGGTGATAGCTCATTTGGTTATCATTTTTGGTGTTTAGATGATAGAAAGATTGTGAGATCATGTGATGTGATCTTTAATGAAAGTGTGATGTATATGGACCAACTTGCAAAAAAGAAAGTGAAAAGTCCACTTGGTAAAGAAATATCTTGTCATATCTCCAAGTGTATTTGGAGAAAGAAAAGAGAACTTACAGAATAATCCATTTACATCTATAGAATCAGAGAATGGGAATAGGGTCATTAATGATCCAATAGAGTCTTCTAAGAATATTAGGCCAAGAGAAGCTCAAAGTGAACCAACCACCCCTATGGTAAGGAGGTCAAAAAGAGTAAGTAAACCTCTTGATAGATATTATCCATCTTTATTTTATTCATTACTAATTGATAGTGGGAAACCTAAATCATTTGTAGAAGCTAAGCAGGACAAAGATTGTGTGCAATGGGAAAAGGGCATGAAAGTAGAATTGGATGCCTTAAAACACAATAAAACACGGGAATTGGTGGATTTTCCAGCTGAGAAGAAATCACTACAAAATAAATGGGGTTTTCATTTAAAAGAAGATGAGTGTGGGTAGAAAACATACAAATCAAGGATTGTTGTTAAAGGCTTTGCATAGAAGGCTGGAATTGATTACTCAGAGGTATTTTCTCTTGTTGTTAAAATTACCTCAATAAGAACTATATTAAGTATTATTGATTCTAATGATCTTCACTTAGAACAGATGGATGTGAAGACAACATTATTACATGGAGATTTTGAAGAGGAAATCTACATGAAGAAACTAGAAAGTTTTGGGGTAAAAGGAAAAATAAGGTTTGTAAATGTTGAAAAGTTTATATGGTTTGAAACAGGCATCTAGGCAATGGTACCTAAGGTTTGATACTTTTATGTTGGAGCATGGATATGCTCATACTCATAGTGATCATTATTTTTATAGTAATAAATTTTGAAAATGGTGAATTTATTATTCTTCTACTTTATGTTGATGACATGTTATGTGGAGCTAACATGCAAAGAATAAGTGAATTGAAGAAATTGCTTTCTTCAGAGTTTGCCAAGAAGGATCTTAGACCAGCCAAGAAATTTTTTAGAATGAGAATTAACAGAGATAAATTGGGTAAGAAACTAACTTTAACTCAATCTGAATATATTGGAAAGGTGTTGTTAAGATTTGGTATGCAGAACTGTAAATCTATTTCTACACCTTTAGCTGACCACTTCATGTTGAGTAAGACACAGTCTCCTAAGTCATAAGAGGAGAAAGATTATATGGCAAAGGTGCCATATTATTTAACTATGGTAAATTTAATGTATGATATGATTTTTAGTCATCTAGACATATCCCAAGTAGTGGGAGTAGTGATTAGGTTCATGAGTAACCCTGGTAAGCAACACTAGTTAGTAGGTCAATGGATTTTAAAATATTTGTGTGGAACCTATCGTATGTGTTTATGTTTTGAAGGATCTAATAGTGGGTTACAAGGTTTTGTAGATAGTGACTTGGGAGGTGATTTGGATGGTATCAAGTCTACCACTGGCTATATTTTCATAGTTGGAGGTAATACAGTCTCATGGCTTTCTAAGTTGTAGAAAGTTGTTGCACTTTCTACCATTGAGGTTGAATACATTACTTGCACTGAAGCAAGTAAAGAGTTGTTATGGTTAAATAGTTTTATGAAAGAGTTGGGAGTAAATAAATATGGGTACACTCTATATATTGATATCTAAAGTGTTATTCACCTAGCTAAAAACTCCACTTTTCATAGTAGGACAAAGCACATAGAGCTTTGTTGCCACTTCATATGTATACTTTTAGACAATGGGTAGTTCAAGATTAAGAAGATTCACTCAAAGGAGAATCCTATAGATATGCTTACTATGATAATTGTAGTAGTGAAGTTGAGGTAACACTCAAATTCCATGGGACTTCAAGCATGAGCTTGAAGAAGAAGAAGAAATCAATAGTACTGAGTTTAACTGGGAGGTTACAGTAGTTGGTGTTGTAGCTTTATGTCTCTAAGTGGGAGATTTTTGGATATGTGGAAACACAATGCCTCATTTTATTTTAATGAAAATATTGAAACTTGTAGTTTCTATGGGTAGTTTGTAGAAGAAACATATAGTTTCTATGAGTAGCCTATAGAAGAAACTTGTAGTTACTATGGGCAACCTGTAGATGAAACCTATAGTGGCTATAGTTAGCATGTATAAGAAACCTATAGTTGCTATAGGCAACCTGTAGGTGAATCTTATAGTGGTTACAAGCAACTTGTAGATGAAAACCTTTAGTTGTTATGGGTAAACTATAGGTGAAGATTATAGTTGCTATGGGTAGCCTATAGATGAAACTTGTAGTTATTGTGGGTAACCAAAAAATAGAAAGCTTACAACTTGATCGGTGCTATGGGATTCTATATATAAGTGATATTATAAATTGATAGGAATAGGTTAATTTTAGTCCTAATGTTGTGAATTGATATAAGCACTATGTGGTCATGGTTACATTGGCTACAGATCTGTGTTGGTAGGGCTATGAAGGTCTATTGTTAATGATGCTCTTGTAAGCATTGATTGAATGTAGGAGAAACTTGAGGATGGTCAGATGATGATTTGTCAATAGCTTGTACATCACTGTCATAGTTTGTATGGCTATTTAAAGTAGTTTTTTTTATATATCTATAAATGATTATAACCACAAGAAGTTGTAATAGATTTTGTACTTCCTTATTTTGCAAGGAAGTTGTAATAGCTTATAATTGTAGGAAGTTAGAATAGATATTGTACTTCCTTATTTTTCAAGGAAGTTATAATAGATTATAAATGCAGGAAGTTAGAATAGATTTATACTATTCTTACAATAGTGATCTACCCTTTAAAAGTGGGAATAGAGGTAGGTTTTTTTTAAGTTGTGAATTATAGATAAAAAAGGTTAAAATGTAGTTGAGTAGTAATTGATAGAAAGAGAATATTGATCTTCAGATAAAGGTGTTTCTAGAGTGCTCTGATATATAGATTGAGGGGTAGGAAGTGCTAGGCACTTGTATAAATTCCTTTGGAAGTTTGAATATAAGAATTATTAAATTTCTTGGTGGATGTATCCCAAATTTTGGGTGAACCATGTTAAATACTGTGTCCATATTTTTGTATGTTGCTCAACATCTCTTATTTCTCTATTTTTGCATGTATTTATTATTCTATATTTATTTTTTTATCTTGCAAGCACATGTTTAGATTATTTTTAATCTATGGGTTACAAAGTAGATTTTGATACAGATTTGTAAAATCAATTATTTTGATCTAGGCAATTGAGTAATATTGTATGTAATAAAATCTTGAAACTTTCTATATTTAACCCAACAAGTTGTATCAGAGCCATCTTTGTGTGGTTTTGTGTACTATTTTGCAAGTTGTAAATCTTTGTAGGATCTTAGACTTAGAGTAATATCTTCTCAAGTGGGAGATATTGAATAATGGTAGATGATGGAAGAACATTGGTTGATAATTTAATGGACATAATTTTATTCTATGGAAGATGCAGATGATCAACTATCAGTATCAAAAGGACCTCTATCCACCACTTGATGGAAAGGCAAAAGGACAGGGAAAGAGAACAGATGAGGAATGGAATGTCTTAGATAGAAAATCTTTGGGAGCCATAAGGATCTACTTGGGAGGAAGTGTTTCCTCCAATATATCTAAAGAAAATACTACAGAAGAACTTATGATCACCTTATGCAAGTTGTATGAGATGCCTTTAGCAACAAACAAGGTGTATCTAATAAAGAGGTTATTCAACCTAAAAATGAATGAGAATTCAAGTGTAGCTAAACATCTAAATGATTATGATACTATTATAAATTAGTTGACTTATTTGAAAGTAAAACTAGATGAAGAAGTCAATGTCTTGTTGTTACTATGTTCCCTATCTGAATCCTAGAATAATCTTGTGATGACTGTGAGTAACAACATGTCTGGGACTAATACTCTTAAAATGAAGGATGTTGTTAGTGTCATTATCTTTTAAGAAATGAGAAAGAAGACATATGGTGAGACTTCAACAAGTAATGCACTAAATGTTGAATCTAGAGGGGGATAAAAGAATAGATAGAGGATCAAAAGTTGTGGATCTAAGGGAAGATCTTTATCTTCTAAACATTGATCCAAGTCACAAGGAAAAAGTGTTGTATTCTAGAACTATGTAAAGTTTAGCCATATGATAAAGTAGTGTTGGGCTCCTAAAAATAATCACAAAGAGCAATAAAATAATGATAATAACCAGGAGGCAAATATTACCTCAAGTGATACTATTACTATATATCAATATGCTTTAGTTTTGTCATGTGATACAAAGGTTGAGTCATGGGTGATTGACTCAAGGGCATATTTTCATGCTACTTTCAATCCCAAGTATTTTACAACCTATGTAAGTGGTAAGTTTGGCTAAATTTTCTTGGGAGACAATGAACCCTATGATATTGTTGGCAAAGGGTTAGTAAAGATCAAGCTACATAATGGAAATGAATGGATACTCAAAGAAGTAAGACATGTGCCAAGTCTTACGAAAAATCTTATTTCTGTTGGTCAATTGGAAAAATATGGATCTACTATTACTTTCAATGTAGAATATTAGAAGGTAACAAAAGGAAATATTGTTGTATCTAGAGGAAAAAAGGAAGGCACATTGTATTTGAGTAATTTCATTATTGATTCTAATACTACATTAGTTTCTACTTTTGATCTAGAAACTAATTTATGGCATTCAAGATTGGGTCATATGAGTCAGAAAGGTATGAGCATTTTATATACAAAAGGGAAATTATTAGACTTAAAGTCTATTACTTTAGATTTATGTGAACATTGCATTTTTGGTAAACAAAATAAAGTTTCTTATTTGAAGGTTGGGCTTGAAAGAAAAATAAATAAATTATAATTAGTACTTTTTGATGTTTGGGGACCAGTCCCTATATAATCATTACGAGGCTCAAAGTATTATGTTACATTTTTTGATAATGCAAATCATAATTTGTGGGTTATTGTATCCAAAATAAGTCTGATGTATTTAAAACCTTTAAAATTAGGAGAGCCCTTGTAGAAAATGAGTCAGGCATGAAGCTAAAATGTTTAAGATCTAATAATGGAGGTGAATTCAAAAGAATTTTGGAACTAATATACACAAGAAGGAATCCAAAAAGAAGTAATAGTGCCTCAAACTCATCAATAGAATGGGGTAAGTGAGAGAATGAACCAAACAATTACGGAGAGAGCTAGAAGCATGAGACTCCATGTTAGTTTGCCCCCTAATTTTTGGGTAGATGTGGTTCATACTACTATTTAGTTGATTAACAAAGGATCATCTAGTGCTTTAGATGGTAATATTCCTGATGAAGCTTGGATAGGTAAAAGTGTTTCCTAATCTCATTTAAAATTTTTTGGCTATGAAGCATTTGTGCACATTGATAAAGAAAATAGAAATAAGTTGGATGCTAAATCGATGAGATGCACTTTCATTGGATATGGTGATAGCTCGTTTGGTTATCATTTTTGGTGTTTAGATGATAGAAATATTTTGAGATCACATGATGTGATCTTTAATGAAAGTGTGATGTATAGGGACCAACTTGTAGAAATGAAAGTGGAAAGTCCACTTGGTAAAGAAAATCTTGTCATATCTCCAATTGTATTTGGAGAAAGAAAAGAGAACTTACAAAATACTCCAATTACCTCTATAGAATTAGAGAATGGGAATAGGGTCATTAATGATCCAATGGATTCTTATGAGAATATTGGGCCAAGAGAAGCTCAAAGTGAACCAATCACACCTGTGGTAAGGAGCTCAATAAGAGCAAGTAAACCTCTTGATAAATATTATCTATCTTTATTTTATTTTTACTAACTGATAGTGGGGAACCTGAATCATTTATAGAAGCTAAGCAGGACAAAGATTGTGTGCAATGGGAAAAGGGCATGAAAGTAGAATTGGATGGCTTGAAACACAATAAAACATGAGAATAGGTGGATTTGCCACCTAATAATAAAGCACTACAAAATAAAAGGGTTTTCCATTTAAAAGAAGATGAGAGTGGGTAGAAAACATACAAAGAAAGGCTTGTTGTTAAAGGCTTTGCATAGAATGTTGGAATTGATTACTCAAAGGTTTTTTCTCTTGTTGCCAAAATTACCTCAATAAGAATTGTATTAATTATTATTGCTTCAATGATCTTCACTTAGAATAGATGGATTTGAAGATAACATTATTACATAGAGATTTAGAAGAGGAAATATACATGAAGCAACTAGAAGGTTTTGAGTTAAAGGGGAAAGAAAGAAAGGTTTGTAAATTGCTAAAAAGTTTATATGATTTGAAACAGATGCCTAGCCAATGGTACCTAAGGTTTGATATTTTCACGTTGGAGCATGGATATGCTCATACTCATAGTGATCATTGTGTTTATAGTAATAAATTTGAAAATGATGAATTCATTAGTCTTATACTTTATGTTGATGAAATGTTGTTGTGTGGATCTAACATGTAGAGAATAAGTGAATTGAAGAAATTGCTTTCTTCGGAGTTTGATATGAAGGATCTTAGACTAGCCAAGAAAATTCTTAGAATGAGAATTTACAGAGATAGATTAGGTAAGAAACTAACTTTAATTAAATCTAAATATATTGAAAAGGTATTGTTAAGATTTGGTATGCGAAATTGTAAATTTGTTTCTACACCTTTAGCTAGCCACTTCAAGTTGAGTAAAACATAGTCTCCTAATTCAAAAGAGGAGAAATATTATATAGCAAAGGTGTCATATGCTTTAGCTATGGGTAGATTAATGTATGCTATGATTTTCACTCATCAAAACATATCCAAAGTACTGGGAGTAATGAGTAGGTTCACGAGTAACCTTGGTAAGCAACACTGGTTAGTAGTTTAATGGATTTTAATATATTTGCATGGAACCTCTCATATGTGTTTATGTTTTGAAGGCTCTAACAGTGAGTTACAAGGATTTGTGGATAGTGACATGGAAGGAGATTTGGATGGTATAAGGTCTACCATTAAATAAATTTTCATAGTTAGAAGTACTATAGTCTCATGGGTTTCTAAGCTACATAAATTTGTTGCACTTTCTACCACAAGGCTGAATACATTGCTAGCACTGAAGCAAGTAAAGAGTTGTTATGGTTAAGTATATTTTTGAAAGAGTTGAGAGTGAATAAAGATAGGTACACTCTATATTTAGATAGCCAAAGTGTTATTTACCTAGCTAAAAAATTTGCTTTTTATAGCAAGACAAAACATATAGAGCTTCATTACCACTTCATATGTACAGTTTTGGAAAGTGGGTAGTTTAAGCTTGAGACACTCAGAGGAGAATCATACATATATGCTTACTAAGTTAATTTCAAAAGTGAATCTAAGGGCACACTCAACTTCCATGGGACTTCAATCATGAGCTTGAAGAAGAAGAAATTAGTAGTTTTGAGTTTAAGTGGGAGGATGTAGTAGTTGGTGTTGTGGGCTTATGTCTCTAAGTGGGAGATTATTGGAGATGTGGAAACATAATGCCTCATTTTATTTTAATGAAAATCCTAAAACCTATAGTTACTATGGGTAGTTTTCAGAAGAAACCTATAGTTTTTATGGGTAGCCTATAGAAGAAACTTGTAGTTTCTACAGGCAACCTGTAGATGAAACCTATAGTGGCTAAGGGTAGCTTGTAGAAGAAACCTGCAGTTTCTATGAACAACCTATAGGTGAATCTATCAGTGTCTACAAGCAACTTGTAGATAAAAACCTATAGTTACTATGGGAAACTTGTAGGTGAAGAATATAGTTTATATGGGTAGCTTGTAGATGAAACTTGAAGTTGTTACAGGCAACTTGAAAATAGAAAGCCTACAACTTGACCGGTGCTAAGAGATTTTATATATAAGTGTTGTTATAAATTGATAGGAATAGGTTAATTTCAGTCCTAATGTTTTGAATCAATATAAGCATTGTGTGGTCATGGCTACATTGGATATGGATCTATGTTGGCAGGGTCGTGAAGGTCTCTTGTTAATGATGCTCTTGTAGGCATTGATTGAATGTAAAAGAAACTTGAGGATGGTCAGATGATGATTTGTCAACAACTTGTGCATCATTATCATATCTGTATGACTATTTAAAGTAGTTTGTTTTTAATATATTTAAAATATTATAACCACAATAAGTTATAATAGATTGTGTACTTCTTTATTTTATAAGGAAGTTAGAATAGATTTTGTGCTTCCTTATTTTGCAAGGAAGTTGTAACAAATTATAACTACAGGAAGTTAGAATAGATTTGTACTATTATTAGAATAGTGGTCTACCCTTTGAAAGTGGGAATAGAGGTAGGTTTTTTTTAAGTTGTGAATTGTAGATAAAAAAAGGTGAGAATGTAGCTGAGTAGTAATTGACAAAAAGAGAAGATTTATCTTCAAACAAAGGTGTTGTCAGAGTGCTCTAATACAGAGACTGAGGGGTAGGAAGTGTTAGGCACTTGTATAAATTCATTTGGAAGTTTGAATAGAAGAATTGTTGAGTTTCTTAGTGGACGTAGCCTGACATTTGGGTGAACCATGTTAAATACCATGTCAGTATTTTTGTATGTTATTAAACATCTCTTATTTCTCTATTTTTTGGATGTATTTATTATTCCATATTTTTTTTAACTTACAAGTACATGTTTAGACTATTTTTAATCTATGGGTTACAAAGTAGATTTTGAAATAGATTTGTAAACTTAATTATTCTAATCTAGGCAATTGAGTAATACTATATGTAATAAAATCTTGAAATTTTATATATTTAACCCAAAAATTATAACATAACCAATTATATGGAAGGTTATTTTGAATTTAAAATACTATTTTATAATGGATGTGATATGTATTTAACACTATACTAGTATAGCTGGGTTGTTTAGCCATATCGTATAGTTGGAGTGAAATGTCTAGGTAGAACCAATTGTTTAATACCATTTGTCTTAGCTATTGCATTACTCTTCTCATCAAGGTTTATTTTATAGTTATATTAAGTTTTAGTAAGTCTATCTCTATATAATACTTGATGATAGTATATGGAATATGTTGTTGTATGGGAACATAGAAGATGAATACATTTTCATATGTCTAGAAAAAAATTGAGTTAATGTACTAGGGAAAAATTTAATAAGGTGAAGATTGGTTATTGGTTAATCATATGAATAACTAAGTATATGGATGTAGCCACTTTTTGAGTAATAATTGAACATCATTTATGAGATTAAATTCTATATGTTGATTTAGTTATAGAGCTATTTTGTAGTGGCTGTAAGTAATATTTTGATTATATACTTTGGTCACATTATAAGAAGGTCGTAACATACTATCTACGGTTTATTTGATCAAGCATGTTTTAATATTTTCTCTTTGTGTATTAGTGAAACTTTAAACCTCATTTGAAATACATAGATATGGTTTAGAAGCTATAAGCCCCTTATAAACCCACAAGTGGGAGTAAATCCCACCCACAAGATTATAATGGAAAAACATATTAAATTCATGATTTATATCTATATCTACTAGGTAGTATTAAAAATATGTATGTTCTTGATAAACATGAGATAGACCTATTATATATATATATATATATATATATATATATATATATATATATATATATATATATATATATCGAGAAAACCCCCATCTATATGATAGTTGCGTTAGAGAACATCCCATCCTCTAAGAGGCACCTAGGTACTCCCACCCCCAATCCTAATCAAATCACACTTTCCCCTAGCCCTAGACACTTCTTAGGATTTTCAAATGGGTTTCAAACCATGGTGTGGTCCTTGAAACCCAACTAACCCACCCAAATAGTCTTACCCATGGGGTTAAGATAGACCTATATATTCAATGCTATTATTAATGGATTATTTAAGTCCTTCTCTTTAATACTACATTTATATAGAGATATATATGACTATGGATTGTGTTGATCATATTGGTAGAATTATGAAATTAGAATAAATACTTGAGTTACTATTATATAATAAAGAGTGATCCTGATGAAGTATAGATTTGAATTGAAATATGATGTAGTGTTTGAAAGCTATTTATTATTATTTATAGTTCAATATTTATATCAAAACCATTGTGGTTGTTACATTGTGGAAAGTTTGGATGAATTAAAATGTGTAAAAGAGATTTTATGAAATGTATGTAATAGAATAAAGACTAGGCTTGAGATTTACATAGATAGTGGAAAATATGACTATGTCATCATTTTATGGTTTATTATGAAACATGGTTGCTTCATTATAAGCTATTGATTATTATGAGGCATGTTTGCTTCATTTTGAGTTATTAAATGCATGCAATTTTTTTCCACCTAATTAATGATTGATGAGTGATGGACAAGAAGTCCAATTATAGTCACTTATTATTGGATAACAAAGTGGTTAAACAATGAAAATGTGTTATAACAAAGAGTATGGATGACATGGATTATGACCTAGATTGTTAAAATCTAAAAATACTATAAAAATGCTTTTGACAAAGTAATGTTAAATATGGATACATTGTTAGTATAAAATAATTTTTAGTTTATTTGATTAATTAATCTCAAAATAGACAGAGGTATACTAGGGTCTATTTGTCTGGCTAAATATTTTCTTCCCCTTTGTGAAGGGAAGACCACTCCTAGTGGGGAGGTGAGACCGATAGTCTGTGGTTGGAGGAAAAAGTACTTAGATGATGATCTCTCTCTATAGTTGTATTTGAACCTTTTATGAGATATACTCATGGCTACTATTCTTATTTGAAGAGATATTCCACATAAAATATATTGCACTATTGTATTATGGCATTATTATATTTATGTGGCCTACAAAATAGTGGTTATCAACAATTACGTATAATCATTATTTATCATAGTAAGTTGAAATATTGGATATATATTTTTTTGTATATTAGACTAGCCTATTATAGATTTCATATATTGATGAGTAGTACTTTTACTTCTGAGTTATAATATGCTACATACTTTTACTATTTTTGCACCATGGTAGTTTTATTTAGGAGCGAAAAATGAAAGATGATTATAAGCTTAATTTAGTGGATAAATTGGTATATTTTACTTATTATAATTATCTTGATTTCAACTATTTTTGAAAATGTAAATTATGTGTAAATTATAAGATTATGTTATTAGTTAACTCAGTGATAGTGTGGTTAATTAATCTTAATTTTAAAAAAAAAATGTGTATTTTTAATTAATTGAACTTGGTGGGATTTTAACATGTGGTATTAGAGAAAAGGTTAAAACACTCAGACCTAATGAGTCCATTAAAACAAACCTAAATATCCTCTTTTTTAGATAAAATATGAGTCCATTAACACAGACCTAAATACCAATTTGTTCTCATCTTCTTAGAGATATTTTGATTTACTCAAAGAGTGAAGAAGAACAGCTTGAGCACTTGTGTTTGATTTGTAATACTTGTGCAAACATAAAATCTACAAAAAACTATCAAAGTGTTCTTTATTTTAGAATAAGGTTCAATACTTGGGGCATATCATTTCTACCAAGGAATACATGTGGATCCTACAAAGATAAAATCCATCATGGAATGGATAAGACCAAAAAATGTTCATGAGGTGCATAGTTTTATGGATTTAATAGGGTATTACAAGATTTTTTTACCCAATTTTTATAAGATAGCTAACTGGATCACCTATTTTCAATGGAAAGAGAAGTGTTTCATGTGGAATGATAAATGAGAATAAGGATTTTATATACTTAAATATATGCTTAATTCATCACTAGTGTTGCATGTTTTAGATCTTAATGGCCATTTTTTATGGTAAAAGACTCTTCTGGGGATGGTCTAGGTAGAGTATTGTAGCAGAAGGCTCAATAGTAGCATACAAATCTATAAAATTAAAGCCTTATGAGGCTAATTATGCTTTGCATGATTTTTAATTTGATGAAATTGTGATTACATTACAAGTTTGGAGGCATTATCTATTGATAAAGCCATTCAAACTAAAGATTGATAATCTTGGATGCAATTATATCTTCACGTAGCTGAATTTGAATGATTAGAAAAGGAGATTGCTTGAATTATTATCAGATTATGAATTGGATATTGTCTATATAAAATGTAATGAGAATAAACTTACAAATTCACTTAGCCATAGAATGTACATAACAATAATGATTACTATCAAAAGTGTTTTCTGAGATCAATTTTTGAGATTCGCTCCAAAAGATAAATTTTATGAGCAGGTTAAGGAATCTCTAGTAGAAAACCCTTAAGATCATATACATGAAAGTTTTAATTTTTAGAAATATGTACTCCTAAGTTTTAATAGTAAAATGTATGTGAAAAATAGATAAAATTTGAGGGTTTCTATGCTTAGGGAGTTGCATAATTCTCCTTATTCTGGTCATATAGGAATGATCAAATTAATGGAAGAGCTAAGACCATTGTATTTATACAAGAGAATCAATAGATATGTAATTTATTTTGTGTATATATGTTTAGAATGTTTTTGATTATATAAGGTGGTAGACTAGGGGCTGAACCCTTACAAAAGCAGAGAAACCAAGAAGGCAATCAAACTAAAAGATGCCTTTTGACAAGAAATGACACAATCAATGAACCAATAGACACAACAAACTAAAAAACATGAAACAAAAAAATGAGAGATAGAGAAATCTCTCCTTACATAACCATATATTTGATGAGGTCATTCAATTTCTCAATGTTCTCTGCATTGATAGTAGACGCAATATTACCCAATTCCTTCAGCATAGACATGTTCAGGAGAATAGAATTCCAGAGCCTAGTGGTGAAGTTCTACTCCAATTTTTGTATGTGACCCTTCAGGGCAAAAATTTCAACTTTCAAACCAATCTCAATTTTAATTTCCTCATCAGCTTCATCCACATACATCTTTCCCTCTTTGTCAGCATTTTCCACAATGTCAGTACCATCCTCCGCTGTAGCCTCAAATTCCCTTCTCTCTTGCTTACCTTAAGTATCCTCAGAGATTTCCTGAACTTCCAATTCCTTGTCCTCTTCCTCTTGGGTGGATTCCTCTGAGGTGCTCTCTGATTAGTCAATAAGCCTAGCCTTGCGAGTGGGTTTGCCAACAATCCACCCTGACCATCAAAATCCAGAGGAGAAGCCCTCCTTACTAACCTTAGTGGACATATAGGATTTACCACCTTGACCCCCAGTGGTCCTACCAAGATTTTTATGGGTCCCCATAATGGTCCCCCAATACTCTCTTCCCCAACATAAAACTTCCTCTTCTTTCCCTTCATGCTCACAAAGGAGCTAGGGGTGTCAGCGGGGGTCTCCTCAGGAGTAGAGAAGGAGACTTCTTTAGTTTTGGTAGAAATAGGGAAAAGATAGGGCTCATCTATAGCATCACCAGCCAAAGGATTAGAAGAAATATCCCTGCTATCAATTTTGATAGTCTTGGATAACTCAAGGGCATGGTGGAAATTATACAAACAAAAAATGAGGGCCTAGTGAATCATCCTTCCAGCATGAAATACTTCATGAGGATGAAGCACACTCCATCCCATGGCTCAGTTAATTTAGCTCGATTGAATCCTCCTTGGTAAGGAACAAGTTCTTCCCCTTCTCCCAAAAACAATTTATGGCTAGAGAGGTCCATGATTTTTGTTTTCCTTTATAGCTTCATCCCCTACGTGGAAATGCCTATAGCCATAGCTATCACCTTTTAAAAAATATTAAATCTAATTCCTCCAATAGTGACTTGCCTATTTAACCAAGACCTCATGAATTTCTCAAATAGGTTTTCATCAAACCCATTGAGCCTCTCTAGGTAAGGACTAATCCCCCCCTCTTTTTAGTAGTGCCAAACCAATAGATTATCTTTGAACTCACAACAGGAGACTGGTTTTGTTTGAATTCTATCTCCCCTCATTTTGGATATACAGACTAGACCCAGAGAATTCCCAATTTTCACCTTTGTAGTAGAAGTGGTTACAAGCCCTTGCTCCTGAATATGCATAATGATAATGTGATAGCACATAATTTAGAATATCATGCAGAGATGACATTTACTCTTCTCATGCTTAAAAATCACTTCCCAAAAATATCCATAATGAAGTCCACATGCCTTAACACATTGGTACAATAAATTGGGAATGATTATCAAAAGAGTACAATAGGCATCAAACTCTGAGATCCATGTCAACACCCTCTAAATGGACTACCTAAAAGTGCTATCCTTCTCATATGTTTGACTCATCCTTAAAAAGTTGTTTCCTTTTGGATAATATCCCTAATGTTTAAAGGGATATGAACATGTTTATAATGTTAGTGAGTGAAGGATGAACATGTTCATCTTAATGGGTTGTTGTACCCACATGACTTTCCTTAATTGAAATGAAAAGTCATCAATATGTACTTTGTCCAAGGATTACCTATGTCAAGGAATAAACATGATATTATTTTTGTGGTATTTGAAAAAATCACCAAAGTGACACACTTTATTCTAGATAATTTAATAGATGATGCACATGTGTTAGCAAAAAGTTTTGAGTGAGAAATTTAAATATTGCATGGTTTTTCATAGAAAATTATTTTAGATAGAAACCCACACATGACTTCTAGGTTTTAGCAAACCCTTAATGTAACTTTGATAACTCAATTAAATTTTAATAAAACCTATCATATTAAAACATATAGGTAAATTGAAAGAGTAAATCACATTTTAGAGGACATTTGAGGATGTATTTCATTGAACAAAAATACAAGTGAGAAGAATATCTTTCATTAATTAAGTTTTCCTATGATAAATCATTATATTCAACTAAAAAAATGACACCATTTGAGTTATTTTATGTAAGAAAGTGTAAAACACCTATCAAATGGCATATATTAAAGATAGATTGATTTTGAACCTAAATGTTTTATTGGAATGGAAGATCAAGTAAAAGTGATTAGAAATAGGTTGGCTAAAGCCAATGATAGGTAAAAAATATATGCTAATTTGAAAAGAATAACAAGGTAGTTCATATTAGGAGATTTTTTTTTTGTGTGTTAAAATAGAAAATGCCTCAATCAAATTTATCAAATTAGTTAAATTAACACCCATATATGTAAGACCTTTTGAGGTTTTAGAAGTTATTATCCCTATTACTTACAAACTTGCTTTGCCACTAGCATTAGTTTAGATTCCTAATGTTTTTCATATGTCTTATTTAAATAAATATGTAGTTGATCCTTCATGTGTTCTTTATTGGAATGCATTACAAGTTCTAAATGTAGGAGTGGTAAAAATATAACCAATCAAAATACTTGAAACACACAAGCTCAAACCTTGTGTCTCAATGCAAGGTCTAGGGAGGCCAATATTCTGAAGGTAGTGTCACTTTGGAATATTATGAGGAGTTTAATATGATATTTCCTCATTTGTTTTCTTTATATATTATGATTAACCTCTTACATTTATAGACATGTTATTTTTTTTTAATATCATCATTAGGACGATGACCTATTTAAGGGGAGGAGATGTTACATCCTACCTAATCCTTAATGAACACCATCTATTTTAAAAAAAATTAATTATGGATTTGTTATATTTTGGTTTATGTAGGATATATGGATATATTTTTATATGTTTGTTCACATGGATTACTATATTTTTTGTTCTGAATATCTTTTTTCAATACTTTTATTTATAAAAAAATGTATGAAATTACAATTTACATTTATAAATCTTGGCATATTAATATAATTTTATTCACATCATTTATTATTAATGATTTTTTTAGTTATGATGATATGAATGGACCAACTAATTTTATTTTTCTATATGGATGCTGGACATATTTCATGCTCACCGAATAACATAGAGGGAAAGCATCATAGGGGATAGGGTGGAAGATTATTATTATTAGAAGTATATTAGAACTATTAGGAGTCACCACACACTCACATAATTAATTTATTATCTTTGATTTCATAGGATTATCTTTATTATTTATCATGTTTTATGTTTGTTTGATTAGATGGATATCTATTGGTAGTTGACATGTCAAAAAGTCTTTGACTATACTGACTTACTGAATGCTAATTTTTATGAATTTTAGAGTTGAAATCAAATAACTTGTTGATGCTTTAACTTGTAATTTGATTGTTTATATGGTTTTTCTAGTGGTTTTTTATCATTATATTAACTACATGCATATGGATATCTTTGGAATGTTCATTGTAATGGCATAACATTGTTTGTTCAGTTGCACCATTACATTATGAAACCTTGAGAACATGGAAGCATATATTAAAAATATCTTCTATGGTTTTAAAATTTATAAGGTCATATTATTTTTTAAAGAGTTTTAATTTTTTTTGGTGACATATTTGGATATTGGATGATTTTTGGAGGCTTAACATTATTAAAATCCACTTTTTGATGGAAACCACGATTTATATACCTTACCTTGAATTTGATAAAAAAATGACTAGTTTTTTTTTTCTGGTGGATAACATGCAAGTCAATGGTTTTAGGTATGAATTTTATGCTAGGTATGAAGTTGCATCATGAAAATTGGGTGAAACCTAGATTTAGTCCACTTGATTGACATTGTTTTAATACTGTTCAAGCTTGTTTTGAGTGCATTATAGAGATTCACATTGATGAAAGATGGAATAAATTATAAATCATAACAAGGAGTCAGTTGTGGGTTTATTATAAGTAAGAAGGGAAAAAAATGGAAGAAGAATAGTGGCAAAGGGAAGAAGAAATAAAGATCACAAAGTAATATTGTGGGCATAGTTTCATTGCATCAAATACATTATGTGAATGTTTTTTAAATTGGGAAATTTTGATAAATTCATATTAATTAAAATTATAAATTAAATTGTGTATATGTGAAAACATTCCAAATGAAAAAATCCAAACAAAGGGGAGTAAAGTCTCCTGAGTAAAAATAGAATGGTCTCCCAACAAATTAAGGGAGAGACAACATAAAGCTAAATGAAAATAATAAATAAACAAATAAGATAAATGGGAGATAATGAGAGATGTATCCCATATAATCATAAATCCTAACCTTCTCAAATTTATTTTATTAACATCTTACCAAACCCCTTATTAGGGCTCTCAAAGAACTAACTGCAGCTATGAGGTCTAAAATTTGAGGAAGTGTCAAATAATGGGAGTTCCAGATTTAGATGGTTCACCATATCCTTATCCAATTTTGAATTTTATGAGTCATGAACTCTCTTCACACCCCTTAATTAATTACCTATAAAATAAGTCTTCAATATGGATTAATGTTCATCTTATCTAACCACATTAGTTGGCTCAAGGACTTCTACTTGGGTGTCAAGTTCACCAGATTTATTATTTCCTAATTATATTATATGCTGATTTTCCTCAACTCTATCATAATCTTCATTCTCTACCACTTTCTCTAGAGAGCTCTAATGTTTGGATTTTTTTTTCATCCCCCCTTTTTTAAAGGAGGAGATCAATCCTGGGTAAAAATAACATGTAGATGTCCTATAATTTTACATATATGACATAGAAAAACTAAATTATCTCAATATAGAACATTAATATGTTGAGATGTACCACATT
This sequence comes from Torreya grandis, assembly GCA_037957365.1. Lineage (NCBI taxonomy): Eukaryota > Viridiplantae > Streptophyta > Pinopsida > Cupressales > Taxaceae > Torreya > Torreya grandis. Next base: position 1,311,248 of record JARHVA010003700.1, on the reverse strand, counting down.
TTAGGATTATTTTATCCCAAATCCCATCACTAAGGTCTATATCCACATAGATATGAGCATATATGCACCCACTATAATTCTCTCTCCATAACATTTGATTAAAGTACCCAAGGAGTTTATAATCTCTTTGAATGCATGGTATAAATGTAATGGTAAGTTTAGGAGATAAACTCATAATAGCATCTTGGTGATAGAAAGAGTATTCAGGTCAAAATTTGAAAACCATGGAGTGGTGATCGACCCTATAATTCCCCAAAACCAAGGACCTTCTACAAGAACACTCTGATAGAATTCTTGCTTAAAGAGGTGAATAATGAATAAGCCTTTATATTAGAGGGAGATATGACATTAGTTTGCAAAATTTGAGTGTATCCATTGATACTGAGCTAAAGTGGTAGGCCAGATCCCATTAAATTTATATATTAAATCCTCTCTTTCATAAATTGTCTACACCTAAATTTTTTTTCCCGTAACTATCTTTATGATCAACACCTCATTTGCCTACTCCACAATATAGGCTCATGGAAGAAGAAGTGGATTCAAAGAATTAGATTTAGGAGTTAAATTTTTGATTGAATATTTAAAATAAATAGGCTTGGAGGATGAGGGCATCCTAGATCCTAAAAATCACCCCCACCCATAGTATCCCCAACAAGAAAAGGGTGGAGTCTTTACCTAAGCTATAACCAGATAGTGGAAAAAGATCCTCTAGATGTTTTCCTTAAAAAATAATTCCTTTTTGATCTTCAAGAATCCATTCATATTACTGTAGCCTACACTTTAGATTAATCACTAGCTCATCTAGATGGATCTAAATATAAATTATTTTCCCAATAAGGGAACATATTGACTTGATGTATAATTGACCTTTAATTAAATATTTTAGATCTATCCAAGTAATTTTCATGTTAGATAAATTATCAAATATTTTGTAGGCAAAAACTAAAGATTCAAAAAAAGTAAATGCAATCCAAAAAGAGGCATTTATTTATGGAATTTTATCAAAAAATTCCCATGCATCCATCAAACCTCCACACTTGGGAGTTTTTTTAGATTTGGATGTGATTGTATGTGTTACATCTTGGATATTATCAATCTAAAGTGTCACGTTTCAAATAAAGCTACTGAGATTATAAGTCAACCTATGTCAAGATAAATCCAAAGCTAGCATTTGTAGTTCATACTCATAGACCTTTGATGGAATACCTGAGGATGCTAAAGTCTATAGAAACGCTAATATCACCCCCACATACCTTTTCTAGTGAATTATATGGGAACTAATCATGAGTTTGGTATCACTCCATAAAAAAACATTGATATTTATGCCATGACTCTCTAACTACATAGTAAGACCCTCATTGATAATACTGAATCCTCCCACCTTATATATAAACTCCTCTAACACATTCAACCTTTCCCCACTACTAACTACATAATTTAACTCACAAAAGTGGTAGGTGAGGTGCTACATAATTACTTCTATAAGCTGATTAGAAAACCCCCCTTTTCTATATTATGATGCCATGGAAAATAATTAAGTGGTAAATTATAGAATTAGAGATGCTTACTCACATAATTACTTATCCTCTAATAGTTTGCCTTAACTATTTATTCCCCTTCTTTAGTTACTATAGCTACCAAAATGGAATCCCATGTCCTTAGTTTTTAATAATATTTTACCATTTACTTGATCCCACAATTGGTCACTAAACCATATTTTGTGAGAGCATATTTTTCATGATTAATTGATAATTTGTTGTGTTAATGTTAATAGACAAGTAATTGAAAACCCCAAATGTAGTATGGTTAAATTTGGAGACTAATTTTTATTTATTAAACTATTAGTAATAAATTTTAATGGGGTTTAAACCATATTTGGTCTATTTCATACTACTTGGGGTTTATTCATAAGTTTTATCAATTTGAGTTTACAATAGTGATTGTATGTTAGTGTTAAAAAAGTTAGGTCTTCCTATAGGTCACATTTAACTTAATTTTGAAAGGGGATAGTGGTTATAGCTAAATATTATATGAGGTCTTATCAAATTCATAAATGTCTTTAGCTAAACCATTTATTTGTAGATTTATTTGCATTATACTAAAAATGTAGGGCTTATCAGGGTATTTATCAATATTTATGGTTGAGTTAAATAGAGGTTTGATAGAACTAATTATTTTAATACTGATTTAATGACGTAGTTTGATTTGAATGTATTAAATGATAGATTTATTTGTTGAAATATATTTAAATAGCTATAACACAACTAGTTATATGGAAGGTTATTTTAACTTCAAACTATTATTTTATAATGACTATGATATGTATTCAGCACTATACTAGTACAATTGAGCTATTTATACATATGGTATAATTTTAGTAAACTATTTGGGTATTTACAAATGTTTATTACCATCTGTCTTAACTATTACATTGTTCTCTCATCAAGGCTTATTTTATGGTTTACCGAGTTTTAGTAAGTTTATCTTAATATAAGACTTGATGATAATATATTGAATATATTAGTTTATGGGAACATATAAGTTGAATACATTTTCATGTGGCTATAGAAACACTAAGTTAATGTAATAAGGATAAATTATATAAGTTGAATATGGTTGTTGATTGATCATATGAATCACTAAGGATATGGCTATAGCCACGTCTTGAGTGATAATTAAACATTGTTTATGAGATGGAAGCATGTATGTTGATTTAATTATAGAGCCATTTTATAGTGGCGATAACTAATCATTTTATTATATACTTTGGTCACATTATAAGAATGATGTAACATACTATTTAAGGATTATTTGATCAAGCATGTGTTAATGTTTTCTCTTTGTACATTAATAAATATTTAAACCTCATTTGAACTAGATATATATGGATTGGAAGTTATAAGTCACTTATAAAATTAGGGGTGGGAGTATAATCCCACCCATTTAATCATAAGGGAAAAACATATTAAGGTCATGATTTCTATTTATAATTATTAGGAAATATTAAAAATCTATATCTACTTGATAAACACTAGATATACATAAATATTAAACTATTATTTAATGGAATATTTAAGTCTATCTCTTGAATAGTACATTTATATATGAAATATATGCCTTTGGATTATGTTTATCATATTAGAAGAATTATGAAATTAGGCCAAAATATTGAGTTATTATTAGATAATAATGTGTGATCTTGATGAAGTATAGTTTTGAGTTAAATATTATGTAGTGTTTCAAATATATTTGCTATTAATTTTAATTACATGTTTATAAAATAATCATTATGGTTGTTACATTGGGAAAGTTTTGGATGCATTAGAAAGTGTAAACAAGATTGTATGATATGTATGTAATGGAATAAAGACTAGGCTTGAGATTTATGTATATAGTGGAAAATTTGATTGTGTCATGATTTTATGGTTTTTATGAATCATGTTTTCTTCATATTGAGTTATTGATTTTTATGAGGCATGTTTGCTTCATGATGAGTTACTAGATGCACATAAAATTTCCCACCTTGTTATGTATTGATGAGTGACAAACATGAAGTCTAATTATAGTCACCCATCATTGGCTAACAATGTGGTTAAGCAATGAAAATGTGTTATATTAGAGAGTGTAGATAACATGGAATATACACCTAGCCTTTGTTGAAATATGAAAATACTATAAAAATTCTTTGTATATGTATTTTTTTAACTGTATACATTTTCATTCCATACTACCTTCTAGTTTATGCATGCTTGAGTTAGAAATATATAAATGCATACCTAGGGTTTGTTTGACTGGATTCATATAATAATGATCTTAATTTTATATGTGAGTTTTAAATGATTATGATTACTTTAATTATCATTATCTACCTCGTTGTAAAGGGAAGGGCCACTGCTAATGGGGAGGTATGCAAGAGAACGATAATTTGTGGTTATAGGAAAAACACCTAGATGATGTTTTCCATTTCTACAACTAGATTTGAATATTTTTTGAGATATATTCATGGCTTCTTTTCTGATTTGAAGAGCTATTCCATAAAATATCTATTATACTATAACATTATTCTATTTATTTGGCGTGTATAATAGTGGTAGTTGACAATCATGTATAATCATTATTTGGCATATTAACATGTAACATTCATTGTATAATTTTTGTATATTATACTAGCCTAGCATGGATTTCATATATTGATGATTAGTGATTTTACTTGAGTTATAATCTTTTGCTTACATTTACTATTTCTACACCATGGCTTTCCACTTAGGATCTAAAAATAAAAGTTGATTATATGCTTAATTTAGTAAATAAATTGGTATATTATACTTAATATAACTATCTTGATTTCAACTATTTTATCAAATATACATGGTTTGTAAATTATAAGATTATGAGGTTAGTTAACTCAGTGGTTAATGTGATTAATTAATACTTATTAGTTTAGACAAAATTATATACTTTCTATTAGTTGAACCTAGTGGGATTTTAATATGTTCCTTGTTACATAAAACTTTGGCATATATAATTTCATCTTATCCATTACCATTTATATTTTTAACTCTTGAGATTCCTTTATATGAGTCAAAGTGATATTGAATAATATTTGCATGCATTCCATACAACTTGTCTAGGCTATGTAGATAATGACAAATTATTGACAAATATTTTTATAAGAAGTCTCAAAGAATATTCTATTAGATAGTTTTATGATCTTCCTCTTCAGTTATTAAATAATTTCAATCTATTGGAATATAAATTTTTAACACAATTTTCTATCAACATTGGTGAAAATCTATCATATGCTCAAATTGTAAAGCCCAAAGGAGGGTATAATGAAACAGTATATGAATATGTTGTGAGGTATAAGAATAGTATATAAAAAATGAAAAATTGAATCACTAATAATGAACTCTAAGATATATTCACTCAAATGTTTTTATCTCCACTTCAAGAGTCAATTATGTTTAATGAGTTAAAATCTTATGATGATTTATGATTTACATTCAAAAAGCGTGAAGTCAAATTGCTTAATTTGAAAAAGCTCAAGTATACTTCAAATGATCCTTATACTTCAAATATGATATTATTATTTAATCAATAAATGATTTCAATCTATTGGAATATAAATTTTTAACACAATTTTCTATCAACATTGGTGAAAAGCTATCATATACTCAAATTGTAAAGCCCAAAGAAGGGTATAATGAAACAATCTATGACTATGTTGTGAGGTATAAGACTATTCTATAAAAATGACAAATTGAATGACTAATAATTAACTCCAAGATATATTCACTTAATTTTTTTTATCTCCACTTCAAGATTCAATTATGTTTAATGAGTTAAAATCTTATGATGAGTTATGATTTACATTCAAAAAGCGTGAAGTCAAATTGGTTAATTCTAACAAGCTCAAGTATACTTCAAATGATCCTTATACTTTAAATATGATCTTCTTCTTCAATCATTAAATGCTTTCAATCCATTGGAATATACATTTTTAACACAATTTTCTATCAACATTGGTGAAAAGCTATCATATGCTCAAATTGTAAAGCCCAAATAAGGGTATAATGAAATAATATATGAATATGTTATGAGGTATAAGACTATTCTAGAAAAAATGACAAATTGAATCACTAATAATTAACTCCAAGATATATTCACTCATATCTCCACTTCAAGAGTCAATTATGTTTAATGAGTTAAAATGTTGTGATGAGTTATGATTTACATTCAAAAAGTGTGAAGTCAAATTGCTTAATTTGAAAAAGATCAAGTATACTTAAAATGATCCTTATAATTCAAATATGATCTTCCTCTTTAATCAATAAATGCTTTCAATCCATTGGAATATAAATTTTTAACACAATTTTGTATCAACATTGGTGAAAAGCTATCATATGCTCAAATTGTAAATCCCAAAGAAGGGTATATTGAAATAATCTATGAATATTTTTTGAGGTATAAAAATATTCTAGAAAAAATGACAAATCAAATCACTAATAATGAACTCCAAGATATATTCACTCAAATTTGTTTATCTCCACTTCAAGAGCCAATTATGTTTAATGAGTTAAAACCTTATGATGAGTTTGATTTACATTCAAAAAGTGTGAAGTCAAATTGCTTAGTTTGAAAAAGATCAAGTATAATTCAAATGATCCTTCTACTTCAAATATGATCTTCCTCTTTAATCAGTAAATGCTTTCAATCCATTGGAATATAAATTTTTAACATAATTTTCTATCAACATTGGTGAAAAGCTATCATATGCTCAAATTGTAAATCCCAAATAAGGGTATAATGAAACAATCTATGAATATATTGTGAGGTATAAGACTATTCTATAAAAAATGACAAATCAAATCACTAATAATGAACTCCAAGATATATTCACTCAAATTTTTTAATCTCCACTTCAAGAGTCAATTATGTTTAATGAGTTAAAATCTTATGATGAGTTATGATTTACATTCAAAAAGTGTGAAGTCAAATTGCTTAATTTGAACAAGCTCAAGTATACTTAAAATGATCCTTCTACTTCAAATATGATCTTCCTCTTTAATCAGTAAATGATTTCAAAAAATTTAACATAATTTTCTATCAACATTGGTGAAAAGCTATCATATGCTCAAATTGTAAATCCCAAATAAGGGTATAATGAAACAATCTATGAATATGTTGTGAGGTATAAGACTATTCTTGAAAAAATGACAAATTGAATCACTAATAATGAACTCCAAGATATATTCACTCAAATTTTTTTATCTCCACTTCAAGAGTCAATTATGTTTAATGAGTTAAAATCTTATGATGAGTTATGATTTACATTCAAAAAGTGTGAAGTCAGATTGCTTAATTTGAACAAGCTCAATTATAATTCAAATGATCTTTATACTTCAAATGTCAAGTTTTAAAGTAAGAAAAATTATAAGATCAATCCTAATGAAAGTAAGAATGATACTAAGATTACAGTTACTACTATTTCACAACCAACACAAAAGCTTCAATTACAATATCTGCAAAGGAGGAAATTATCAAGGTTACCATTACCTCATCATGCATTTTTACAAAATATAATTGAATTTAATATTATCTCTCTTCATATACCAATGGATGTAGACATCTCTATACTACAATCTAAAAGTTTTGATAAAAATGTATATTGTGACTGTCATCGATGTATTGGACATTACAAAAATAGATGTTTCAATATCAAGCACAAGATTTGATATCTCATTGATGAGAATATTATTGATATTGGAACACCTAATAAAGAGGATAATCCATAAGTAAATGAAAATTAAAATCTCAAAATGTACAAAGATCCTTTTCAAAATTATGAATCAATAACAAGGAAATTTATAAATTACATTATGTATACAATTCTCATCCTCATCTTAAATATGGGAATACACTTGATATCACCACATCCTATGATTAAATTTGATGATATTGAAGTTATATATGATGATTCAAATAGGCATGAACTCCTTATTCAATCACATGTTTGAAATCAATCCATACATAGTGTTATGATAGACAATGGGTCAAGTGAAAATGCATGCACCATAATAATCCTCTACTATCTTGGTTATATAGAGCAAGATTTCCAAGACACTTTTGTAGTTTACAAAGCATTTATTGGTCATACACATGACATTATTAGGAATATCATTATAATTTTACAAGTGGGACCTCTCATAGTAGCCAATCTATTCTTAGTTATATCAAGCATATGGGTATTTAATTTACTATTATATTGTATTTGGATGTAAAATATTAGATTAATGCCTTGTAAAATGCATAAATGTATCAATTATATTCATGGTAATCAAGTGGTCAAAATTCTAAGAATCCAATATGAATATAATTTAGAACCAATGATATTTATGCCTCCTATAAAATAGTTAGAGGACACATACATTGAGAAACATGATAATGAAATAATCTATATAAGTATTCAAGAATATATTACATAATTAGTTCATCCATATATTCAATAGAATTATCTAAATATTCAAAATCATCTTATGGAATCAATTTATCCACCTATTTATGACCATAACCTAGTTACACATGAGCATATTATAGAATCAAGTTTTCCATCTATTTATGAGCATGATACAATTGCACACTAGCAAATTTATGTAGTTTCAAAGAATATAGTAAAATATCCTAAGTAAAAAGTGGCATATAAAAATAGGTATTCGTTTCTCAAGGCATCACATGCTATGTAGAGAGCTTAACCATAGGTACAAGTAGTTACATCCTCTCTTATTACTTATGAGGATACCTATTTACATGGGTATATGAGCAATGATTTAGACTATTATATTATAACATATGATTATAATTCAAATTTAGAGGCATCTAAAATTTTCACTTCCTCTTCACAGGAAGTCATTCCTCCATATCATGCCATTTATTATGAATATATGCCTCCTATTATGTACATAATTGGTTATCTTCTTGAATTTTATTTTGTACATAGCTTCTTTGATTTTACTTCATTGCTACTTTTTCTATCCCTTATCTAAGAATTTTTATAGCCCTTGGATTTATCTTCACTTTGAGAATTTTCCCTTTTACATTTCAAATTGATTTTAAAAATCCAAAATAACTATCTTACAATGATTTCAAGGAGCATTATTTGTGGAAACACATTTGCTTATTATTACATTTTATTATATTATGGCTTTGTTTGAAAACATATGATCAAATCTATATTTTCTTACATTTTACATGAGTACATATAGATTATTTCCCATGGAGTAATTAACATCCTTATTTACATGATTATAACTCAAATCCTCATACATTGGGGGCATCTTCCTTGCCTTCCTTTTTTCCATTCTATGTTTTAGCACCTTGTTTCAATTTTACGAATGCTTCCAATTTTTTATATTTTTGAATCCTTGATTCATTTTAATTTTTCAAATATATTAATTTTAAGTATTTAAAAAAATTCAAAAACATTCAATCATTTCAAAAAATAAAAAAAAAACTCATACGTGTCAAAAATTCAAAAAAATAAAAATATTTTCGAAAATTCAAAATCATGATTTACAAGAATTTTTAAATGTTGATAGCTTACATCTTTACATATGTTATTTATTTCATGTTAAGTAGATAACATATTTTATTTTTCAATAAACAATTATTTTTACAAGGTCTATGAGTGTGATACATGGCATATTATTACATGATTTTTTGATGTCAGTCTTCCATTATTACCAAAAACCTTGCTAAATTGGGGGCATCTCTTCATTATCTGTGAGCACTTCAACATGTTTTATCTATCCAAAAATCTATACCATGTTCAGTTATATATCATATTTTTTTTTCTAATCACTCATATTATACATTGTGTCACATAGATATGCTACTTGTTAACAATGACATTGATACATATGGTTGATGTAGACTAGTCTCATTTATTCTATGCCTATTTTATTACATGATGAGTTATGAATTTATTTATTGTTGTGTGTGGCCCTTGGCCATGTGTGTGAAACATATACATGTTCTTTTTTGTATGGAATCATCATGTCATTTGAGTGTGTCCCTTAGCCTTGTGTGTTTATGTGACATTCACATGTCCATTATATGTGGCATGTGGACCTTATGAGTGACATTATATACAAATTAGAAGACATTGTGTGAAATTATTTCTATTTCTACTCTTGTGCCATGATACATATCATGCACATGCTACTTATGTGCTTCAATTCTATATCTATCTAACACATGTTTCATACACAAATTTAATGATACATTCAATACTATTATGCAATATAATTTAAATTTTCATATAATACTATATGATTACATATTTCACATATTATATAGTTTTTTGTTGATATTAGTGACTTACAAGCTACATCCCTCATCTCAAAAGGAAACATCACAATGGGATAACCATGGATAATATTTTTAAATTTATGATAAAATAGTGTATATAGTTTTTAGAATTATAACATGATTCATAATTTTTAGATTATGTGGGCATGTGACATGCATGTGCACCTATTTCTATAGTTACTTAAGTATAGACTCACATATACTTGATGCATATGCATGGGCATTTAAAAAATAATTACAAGTTACAAGTTTCAAAAGTTACAAGCTCAATTGGAATTCTACATCAATTCAATACATATACAGGGAATATCATACTCATTCATGTTCATGTTTCTATATGGCAATTTCAAATTTCACTATTTTAGATCTTAAGGTTCAAATATAATCTAGATCAATCTTCAATGGTGTAAATCATTTCATTTTATAAGTGGGCCACATTAGATTCTAATGACATTGAACATTTATGGCTAGACTTTTTATATTTTAGTGAGCCACATCTGGTAGTTCTACCCATTTAGCTATTTTACAAGAGTAATTTAAATATTTAGATGAGATTTAGATCATACATTCTTTTTAACTCAAGGGATTTAACTAGTTTTCAAATTGAGACTTGATCACTCTCAATTTACCATAGGTTCAACATTTTTATAAATGCCTAAAAAAGGGAGCACACATACATTTATCTAATTTCAAAGTTACAAGGAAAATATATTTCATACTCCTTCAAGTGTATTTTTCTCTATTTTCCAATTTTCAAATATGAACAATAAATACTTTTAGTGGCATTATTACAGTTTTGTATTAAGGCATCTTACACAATCAAAATTCACATTAAAATATGAAGGGTGTATACACACTTAGGTTTTTATATCCTTTAGTAATTTCACTTCATTGCATCATTATAATAAGAGGGGGGGTATTTAGACACTAAAATTAATCATTAAGTGCCTAGCAATGTTTAATCTTGAAATATATACCCTGTTTGGTCTATTCACCATTCCATTAAATCACAAACTCTATGAGAGTCTTCACTATTTTAATTACTACCTTGAAAATACTAGAAATATAATTTAGGCATCCCCATTTTTTTTAATATATTTTTATCAACCATATTTAAATAGTCTTTGTCTTTCTAAGACAATACCATGTTAGGCATACATGGCCACAATATGGCCTTGTCCACTAGTGAAACCTTGTATCCTATACTCCAAAAATAAATTTTCAAATTTGAGACATTTCATATTAACCCTCTTTCACTTTTAGAAATGTTAGTTAATGAAAATATTCTAAAAATTATCTATATAATAACATCAAGGCCTTTCATATGATTATCTAGCAATCACTTGGTAACTCTACTACATATTGATCAAAATAACACTAAAATTTCTAATTCAAGTTCTGATTTATTTTATCAATCATAGGCCAAGTTTGAACATATTTTATTATAGGTTAAGGGTATTCATTTTCAAGCATTCAAGTCAATTTATAAGTTTTATCCATATAGTGCAAGTATCAAGATTCACACACTCACTCCAGAAGGGATAACTACATTGGTCAAAGGCCCTTTTATGATATGTCGAAAATAGTTAGATTACACAGGGTTTTCTAAGGATAACTCAACTATTATCCTTTCCTTATTCCCCCATTTTTATTATATTACCATATGTTTTATTAATCAAGATCTAGGGTTTTATTTTTTTAATATTTTGCTCATCAAATTGGAACATATAGACACTCATAAAACCCTCTTAGACAACCATAGGTGTTCACAAAAAAACAAATTGCACATTTAACTATGATACGGCTGTAGTGTAGACTTGTCCTCCTATTGTGGCCTTATCCTAATACATTTTAAATTTTTTATTTCAGCTATGACATAGTCTAGGGATTATTACAGTTAGTTTTCATCAATAATCAACTATATAGTTAACATAACTTTAGTTTGAACTAGGTTTGCATATCTACTTGTCAATTTAATATTTATATTTTGTTTTAAATTCTATAAATCACTATATTATATAATTAAGTTATGTATTTTCTATAGATATAAATAAGTTTCAATTTTTTATTTATTTATAACATTTAATTATAAAATAAAAATAAATAGATTAAACATCATGTTAATTATAATTTGCTTACTAATTATCAATATTTACTCATTCAACAAGATTTTTAAACCATGTAAATAATGCAAGAACAAATAAAACAACTTTATCGAGGATCTCAAAAGTATACAATTACTTCTCATGATATATTACTAAATCCATTGGCTCATGAGGTACTTCTCTACCTTTTTCCTACTAGTTTTATAACACCTATTTATACCCTAGGAGTTCAAAGAGTAAACAATATGTAGATTAGTCCCTTGTTAGTCTAAATGATAAAACATCAAACATAACAATACAATAGGACTAAATACTCTTGCCTAAGAGCTAGGGGGAGCATAACATAATAAGAAAGATCACAAAATAGAGATGAAAATAATAAAAATTTCTTACCTCCTTTGTCAAATTTGATGCTTACTTGTTGGCATAAGGATGTTAATGCTCAGCCTATGATGATTAGAGTCTTCTAGCAATAATCTTCCATGGTGGTAGCATCTCTCCAATAGTCACTTGTGATTTGGTGTGAATCTTGGCATAAATTTGGTATTATAACACTACTTTCAAAGACTTCAAGAATATATTGAATAAAAATAAACTTACACACAAAAGCTTATTGGTATATGGTGTGGGAAATTATATATATAGCTCAAAGAACTAACTCTAACACTTAGGTTAAATTCTAACTTAGGTTGGGTCTAAATTAACCTAGGTTGAGTCAATCTAACTCTTGGTAGGGTTAAGGTACTCATGAAATCTTGACACCTTAGTTTTAGATATTTATGAGGTATGATAAATCAATTTAGATATTTGTGAGGCATGATAACTCAAATAATTCAAAGGTATTTAATCTTAACAATTCATGCCCCAAACGGTGATTGATAAGACCTTGATGTTTTCTTGAGGGAGTGGATAAAAAAATAGAGTCATTGAATGTTCCATTAAAATCAAGAAAATAACATGATCTAGATGGTAATAGGGGTGGGATTATTGAATTTCCCAAATGTGGTTATAAATAGTAATAGTAGTGGAGTCACTAATTTGACCAAAGGTGATTATAATCAGTAACAAAGGGTGTGACACTCATTTACCCAAATGAAGTTAGAAGCAGTGGTATGGATAGTTGCCCTAGTAGGGTAGTGGGATAGATACTGATTTTACCAAAGGTAGTTATAATTAGAAACAAAAAATGATAATAACTAATTTGCCTAAATGTATTTATAATTAAGAACATAAAATAAGAAACCCTGATTTGCCAAAAGGTGGTTATAATTAGGAATAGAAAGGGGGGAAAACACTAATTTTTCCAAAGGTGGTTATAATTAGGAACACATATATTTTACCTAGAAGGGTGGGTGAAGTAATTAAAAATAATGATTTGCCCACAAGTAGTTATAATCATTAGCATGGGATGCAAAAATAATGATTTTCCCACATGAGGTTATAATCATTAAATTAGTCAAAAATAGAATTTGCCACAATAGGGAAAATTAACAAGGGTAGTTTATGCAAAAAATCCATAAAATAGATTTATGATGATCTAGAAAAGGGTAATAACACATTTATATCCTAAATTTGAGTTTAAATATGCATGTTCAAATAAACATAGGATACAGGTTAGGAAATCATGTTGTTAAATGGGTCTCAAGGGAAGCCCAAAAATATGGTATAATCCATAAGATGCTCCATTGGTGATTATCTAATTATGTTTTATGACTAATATGTATGCTTATTTAGATATTCTCATCTATATAAACACATAATAAATCATTTGTTGCTCTTATTTATTACTCATGGATTCAGGCATGTGTTAGGGTAGCTGGTTTGTTTTGATATATCGAAGAGATGCTACCACTGCATTGTTATAATAGACTCATGTGAACATGGTTTTGCTTTAGCTTGTGATATTATGCATGATAGTTATGGATGACAAAAATGATAATTCATATCCTAAGCATGAAAAACTTAATTTAAATGTAAATATAGACAACTTAGGAATAAGATATGAATAATCAAATCCCAAGTGTAAATATAAAAATAAATCAAGTATAAGATTAAATACAAAAATTCACAACTAAAGTACATGATATGGATAATTAAGACTTAGGTGTAAACAAAATATAATAGTCTTATGACAACCGAGAAATAAAAAGGCCAAAAAGTTAAACAAATAAAATAAGCAAAAAGATAAAAATAAATAAAATAAAAAAACATAAATAAAAAAAATAAAAAAAAACACCAAAAAATAACTTGATAAAGAAAAATAAAATAACAATAAACAAACAAAAAATAATAATAAAAAACATGATATAAACAAATAAAACATGTAAATAAACAAAGTGAACATCACAACTAAACAATCCAAAGCAAATAAAAGTGTAGTAAACAAATTATTCTAAACACAAAAACAAACAAATTAATCTAAACAAACAACAATACACAAATAGTGGTTAATCACAATGTTAGTGCCAACATAAAACAAATTATTTGTGTATGTGTAAAAGAGGTGTTACTCTTGGAAATAGGGTGATTTCTAAGCTAGGTAGCAATGACACTGATAAAATAACACATGAAAAAAATACTAATGGTTTCCCCTAGGCTATAATGAAATAATGACACAAAAAAGATGACAAAGTAATGGTAATATAAGAAATGGATGGTGTAGCCAAGCTAATTCTAGATGTACTGAGCAAGTGGATGCTACATACATAGTTACATGGACATAAGATCCAATGTGAACTTCAAGCCAAATGTAAATCTTAAAAGATATGGGATAGAATAAGATGGATGATAATAAAACATGATGAATTTGTAGATGAAAATAGGAATGAGCTTGCAAAATGTCAAGTGCATTAGAAAAGAGGGGATGACATTTCACAATCATGAAAACATCAACATAAATTAATCACACAAGCATGAGAGTATGATTTAATCTAAAACCATACTAAATTTCAAGAGATGAGTATCTAATAATGAAATAAAATGGTAATTCATAGTGTCTAATATATCTAAATATTAGAATGAGAATGAGCTCTTAAAATGGTGAGAGCATAGGAAAGGGTCACTCACAAAATAATGAGAGCATAAATAAATCCAAGTGATCATTAGTGTATCAAAGTTGAATACATAACACTCATAACATGAACTCACAAAATGATGAGAGCATTAGATTAAGGCCAATAATAATGAGAAAACTAAATGACAAGTGGTTACTCATGAAATAGTTAGGGGTCCTAGGACATTAAAGGAAAATAATTGGTCAAAAAAGAAAGAAAGGTGTAACTAAGATAACCCAAGATACCCCATGTATCCAAGTGTTGCCTACATAATCTATGTAGACCTTAGGCATATGTAATTCCCCTAGAAATGGGAGGAAAAATACCAAGGTGGTCTAAAAATAAATTGAATAGACAAGATGGCCCATCCCCTAAAATTTTGATGTCCTTATATTTCCCATGGAAATTCTAAGCCAATTTTCATGATTTTGTGAATTTTTAGGATTTTATAGATCTTTAATAATGCTTAGGGGGTTTTAAAACATTAAAAATGCTTTTGTAAATTTATAATCATCTTAACTCAATAAAAAATTATGAGACATAGAATGGTCCAACTCACAAAATGGCAAGAGCGTGGCTTAGGTTTCTCGCAAAACAACGAGAGCATTCAAACTTAAATTTCTCATAAAATGATGAGAACATGAAAAAGGGGTGATCGAGATGACATCAATGTGAATTCAGTGATACCTACATTATCCCAATGGACCTCAAGTCACTATTATTTTGCCTATATAAAAGGCATCCAATTAAGTTCCATTAAGTTTAGGTAAAGGTAAATGATAAGGAAAGGATAACAATAATGGTAAGGTGATATGGCAATGCATGATAAAGGTGTTGACCCTAGTTTTACTATAGGTAGTTATAATTAGGAAACAAAGACAAAAGGTGAGTGGTACTAATTTTCCCATAGATAGTTATAATTAGTAGCACAAGGTGGGAACACAACAACAAATGAAGGATGCAATTACCAAGACCACTGTCATACTAATTTCATATACTACCAGATAAACATTTGATTCTAAAATAGCTACTAGAACTAAATATTTCATAAACCATTGAACATGCATAAAGTACAAATGAATTAGAACCAACACCAATGTGATAGGTAGGGTTAGGTAAAAATAACTAGTTAGTGAAGGGTTAAGGGTATGGTAGAATGGAAAGGGGTATAGTACAAATAATATGTATAATGTGGCATAACTTAGAATATCCTTTTAGAAAATAGTTTGAGTCCCTCAATCATAGAAACATTTAAGGTGAATTATGTTCATTGGTTCATCAAATTCATCTCCTTCTGATGTAGTAATCATGTATGATCTATAATCATAGTTGGCAACAACTACATAGGGCCCTAACCAGTTTGGTTAAAACTTTCCTTTTTTCTTGGTTTTAGTGTTGACCTTTTATAATTTTATTTTGGTACCAAGTCACCAAGCTCAAACTCATGATGCTTAACATGCCTATTATATTGTAATTTGAGTTAGTTATGATAAGCCTAAAGATTATTTAGGGTGGCCAATAATTTACCATCAAGTAGGTCTATCTCCTATAATCGATCCACTCTATAGTCTTCATTATCGATGATGTGCTGCAAAATTTTTTGGAGAGAAGGCAAATCAACCTCAATGAGAAGAATGGATTTATTTCCATAAATAAGTGAATAGGGTGTAGCTCTTATGGGAGTATAAAATATGGTATGGTATGCTTAAAGGGTGTTAAATATCTATAAGTGCCAATTGTGACCAACTTCATTGACAATCTTATTCAAAATGTTTATAATGGTTTTATTATAAGCCTTAACTTGGCCATTACCTTGAAGATAGTAAGAAGTAAAGAAATGTTGTTTGAGGTATTGAAAACAAAGTGATTTCACATCTTTATTCTTAAATGATCTACCATTATTAGGTATAATATTTGAGAGGATTTCATATAGGTAAATGAGATGGTTGAATATGAATTTAAAGATCTACTTACCAGTATGTAAGTGAGGGGAATGGATTCCACCCACTTAGTGAAGTATTTAATAGTAGTCAAGACATGTTTATGGCCATCTGAAGATGTTGGATAAATCTTACTGATGAGGTTGAGTCCACACATTGAAAACATCCATGGTGTTGTTAATGGTTTGAGTGTCTTGGATGGATCATAAATCAAATTGGCATGCTTATGACACTTGACACACCTCTTTGCATATGTAAATACATCTACTTCCATCATTGGCTAGTAATAACTAGTACACAGTAAAATTTTGTCTAATAATACACCATTGGTGTGGGATCCACACAATCCTTCATGAAATTCCCTTAATGTTAGTATGGATTTTGCCAAAGGTAAAGAATGAAGCAGAGTTTTGTCATATCTTATACGATATAAGGTTGGTCTGAGTATGGTATAGAAATAGGATTTATGGTTAAAGGATTTTTATTTTTTACATGATAAATTAGGAGGCATGGTTTAGTTTTGAAGATAAGCATATATATCTAAGTACCCAGGAGACATGGGACCAATAATGTTACAAACCATCTCGATGGCTAATTGTTCATGTGCCAACACTAAGATATGTTGAACAAGAAATTGATCATCCTTAACTTTGTCATTAATCTATATCATGGAACTAATAGTGGCCATAACACCCACTATTCTATTATTATCCTAAGGTATCCTCTCAAATTAGATGTTGGCAATCTATTGATTGAGAGTATTGACCATATCTTTATAGGGTACCAACTTCTCATCCTTGGTCTGGTACTGATCTATGGCTTGATTGATGATTATCTAAAAATAACCATACACCAATAAATTTTGAATGTTCTACTATACTATTTGATGAAGCCCTACAAAGAATGCTTCATATTCAAACATGTTATTGGTACAAAGTAATCAAATATGAAAGGACTTGGGAATGAGATCCCCTTGTGGTGTAATAAACAATATTATGGCCCTTGATCCATGAGTAGTGAATGATATATCAAAGTACATATTCCACTATTCATTCTTAAGAGGTGCATTTGCTTCATCAATAGTCATGATGGTCTCATCTAGAAATCCAAATGTAAGAGGTTGAGTATCTTGATGAGAAGCTTCAACAAGCTGATGTGCAAGTACTTACCCTTTAATGACCTTTTAGTTGGCATATTAAATTTTAAACTTGCTCAATAACATGATCCATTTTTTCATACAACCCTATAGAGCTGATTTGGAAAGTAGATACTTTAGTAGATCTACTTTGGCATTAAAAATGGTCTTATTTTAGATTAAGGTAAAAAAAGGTTTTGAAGGGACCCCGAAACCATTTAACAAAATCAAAAAAGATAAAGCATTAACATGCACGAGGAAAAGCATTCCTGAAACCTACTAAATAGTAGCATCAAAATTAGGTTATACATGGACAATATCAATATCCAGTTTATATTCAGCCCCCTAATATTCCAAGTAACAATTTAATATCTATTTTTTAGGGGTAAAATCCAAAATAGTTACCTGCCTTCCATCAGCAATATTCTGCATACTTTCTAGCTCTCTAGTTTTCTTAATGGATCTTCTTCTAGGTTTGTCCTAAAAACCAACATCTGATTTCACCTTAAAATGTTGTTCATCTCTTTTTCCTTAAAAATGGTCTTGTTAGTTAGCATATAATGACATTATTTTTGGGTTGTGAACACCATTGCTAAATAGGATTTTTTAATCAACATGTAATTATGTCCATATGTAACTAATGTTAGGATTATATAATACACAACATGCTCATTTATCTATTTGTCATGATGTGTGAAAGTGCCCCTAGGGCATTCTTGGTTGCTGAAAGGTAAAGGAGTGGCTTATTTGGCATATGTGGCAAAAAAATAGGTGAGATGGTAAGATATTATTTAATTTGATAAAATTATTTTTGACACTCTCCATTCTAGGAGAATATAAAACCTTACTTTATTAAGTACATAAATTAATGCAATTTATTGACTAATTATGAAATAAAGCATTTGATAGATTAAATTTTACCCTACAAATTGTAAAGCTGATTCAAGATAAACAGTGGTGGCATCTTTGTAATTACATAGAATTTATCTGGGTCAAATTCAATGCCCCTATGAGAGATAATGAAATTTAATTGTTTTCCAAAAGTGACACTAAATATACATTTCTTTAGATTGAGCCTAATGTGTTACTTGTAAAGTCTCTTAAGGATTTTTTGTAGCATAATTAGGTGATCAACATGAGTCTTTGATTCACATAAGATATCCTCAACATATTAATCAATAATTTCATGCATCATGTCATGAAAAATCACTATCATATTTCTTTGGTAAGTGGCTCCAACATTATTAAGTCCAAATGGATCACCTGATAACAAAATGTTCCCCGTGGAGTGTGAACACTATTTTATTATGGTCTTTTGGTGTGATATGAATCTATTTTGTGATAAAATAACTATCCATTAGAGATATAATTTCATAAATATCCATTGAGATGACTATCATGTCAATATTAGGAAAATGGAAGTCATCTTTTAGGCAAGCTTTATTGATATCTTTAAAATTAATTTAGAACCTAATGCCTTCTAGTTTTTTACTCACTAGCATAATATTTGAAATCCACTCTAAATAATCAATTGGATTGATGTATTTCACATATAATATTTTTTATAAAAATTTATTTACAAACATAGTAATAAAAGGATTCATCTTACATAAACTTTTTTAATAGGATTGGCATTGGGATGACAATAATATGGTGTACAACCAAGGCAGGATCCAAACCTATATGTCTGAATAAGCCCATGTAAATATGTCAAAAAATTCCCTCAAAAGGGTTATAAAAACTTCATGTTCCTCCTCAATGAGGGATGTTCCAATTTAATCCACTTTGGATCCTTTGGAGTCCCAATATCCACCTCTAAAGTGTCCTTATCTAGAAGTATAAAACCATCATCTAGAATAGTTGGAAAGGAGTTGAAATGATTGGTAATGGAAAAATCTTCTAAACGGACTATCTCATTGAATTATCATAAACAAGATGAATCAAGTATCTTAGTGCTAGCATCAACTATGATATAAATACCTTAGGGCACTCTTGAATAATTTGTGCAAAAGCCTACCACTCCTTAGTACTGATATCTAATCCATAAATAAGTTATGGTCTATATAGTGTTTAAGAAACACTTCTCATTTTGGATCTAAATAATCCATTGTATGAGTTGTTGGTTGTGATACTCTTGAGATTTGTGGTGGAAGAGCAGCCAAGGTGAATGACTATTTCACAAAATGAACATGTAAATGGTTGTTGAGAGCAACCGTGGTCTTAAATATTTGTAAAGATGAAAGTAATATGAACTAAATCTAAAAAATTATATCTAAAAAAATTTTAAACCCTAAGCTAATATGGATATTTACAATGACAAGCTAAACTAAAGTGACTTAATAAAAAAGGATCAAAAAGGAGGGTAGGGCAAAAAAAAGGTGTTTTTGATCTTCAATTCAAAGATTATGACAAAGTTTAGATTTCATCCACACATGTATTTATCCAATAAATATCATGAAATTGCATAAGCACAGATCCTACTACATACTAGGTGAGGGTCTAAATAAAAGTGAGATAATGCAAATGAGAAACCATATTTGATTTGAAGATTTAATTTTACAAACAAATAACATTAACACATCTATAAGCAAAGCAAAGAAAATGAACTAAATCTAGAATCCTTCAATCAACATAACATAATCATAAGTTAACAGCTTTTTATTCATAATAACACATCTATAATTCATGAAAACCATTCAAATATGAACATCAAACTATATAACTGAGGAAGCAACCATGATAGCAAACACACAGACAAATATTGGACAAACTTTGTAGAATTCCTTGCTTATATTGCTTTCTCCAAGTTTAAAAAGTAATTTTGTCTCTAAGAACTCCTTCCCCTTTTCTACAATGGACAATACCTCTTTATATAAACCTTTCATGAGGTATGCCGATCATTCCTTATCAACATGTAATTAGATAAGTGTCATAGACAGGTTTCCCTTTACAAGTGCTTTAAGACCATTGACCTTCTTTAACTATGACTAATCTAACATAACCATGTGTTACATGTTGCCCATACCTTTATAGAATAGAATATTCCTTTGAAAGGATTTATAGGGTATTTAACTCAAAATAATATACTGTCAACTTAGTTGACCTTTGAGATGCCTCTATAACTATAACCTTCTCTTATTCTATTATCAAATATTCATTTTCATATTCTCTAACCAGATTAAATCTAAGACACATGTGTTCACATTTTTTATCTTCACTGGTTTAGGAATCTGATGTGTCATGCCAATATGGCAATGCCCATGTTGAGCTATCCATTTGATTAAAAAATGTTACCACTGTTGCCTTTAGACACATGTCCTTACTTCGTGCTCTCTCATACTAGATTAATTTTTCACCATTCATATGTTTTAAAGTCCATTAAAATTAGCTTTCATCATGAGCCATTGATTTTCATCTCTGAGCTCATGAGAGTGTGACATGTGGTAGCATCTCATGAGATCTAAGCTCTTTTCATCATTTGGGCACTATTGTACCATGTTAGAGCCTCTTAATTTGATCTCCTTTAAAGTATCAACCCTCACTTCACACTGTTAGATCATCCTAATTTAAGTTAATGTGGTCCATCAGATCTTATCATTGATCTTTGGGATCATGCCACTTGTTGAATCCTCACTTGTCTTGGGGATCTTGACTTTTGAACTTATGCTCTCTATTAGATCTTGAGGTTGCCCATTGAGATGGTGATACTTATTACTCTCATTGTTCTCTTAGATCCTTTTGACCTATCAACATTTCTCATGCACTATTCAATCATCTCTACATAAGTAAATTCTCTCCATTATATCTCTCCTTGACTTATTAACTCATCATGATCTTGACACATGTCTTTTATAGGTTTATTCCATTTATACAAACATAAAATAGACTTAATAAGGTCCCAATAAATATAAAACTTAGGATACAATTTTAGCCTAAGGTTTGATTTGTGCTAATAAACATGATAAAAACATTAGGATAAAGTCTTAAGCTATGTTTTTTAAAATATCTTTGCTTAATTTAGCCCATGTGAATGACAGACTAGACTAGGGGGATTTAGGAAATATAGAACTTAGTATGAAACTTTTAGACTAAAGTTTTGTTCATGTTGATAAACATGACAAAAAATTTAGGCTAAAATCTTAAGCTAAGTTTAACATATAATAATTATTCCCATGAAAATTAAAATAAAATGACCTTGCATCCATTAGATCTTCGAGTTACCCCCAAGATGGTGACACTTGTCACTCTCATAGAGTTCTTAGAACCTTTAACATTTCAACTTTGATCTTGCATCATTAGATCATCTCTAAGAAACTAAACATGTACTTTTATATCCTTTATTTAAATTATTAACCTTTTAACTTGACACGTGGGTCATTGATTTCCTTTTGAAGTTTTGAGATCATACCACCTATCACATTCAAGTTTGTCCATTTTTGCAGGCATAAATTAAAGACATAAGTGTGTGGAGACTTAAAGGACTTAGCATAAAGAATTCAGATTAAGATTTTTGTCATGTCAATAAACATGATTAAAAATTTAATATAAATTTTAAGCTAAGTTGAAAACATAATAATATATTCCCATTATTAATTAGTCCTCATGAACCATAAGATATAAAGGACCCAACATAAAGATTTTAGACTAAAGTTTGAGTTATATTAATAAAAATGGTTAAGAGCTAGGCTAAAGTTTTAAACTAAGTCTATAATATAATAAATTACTTCCCATGTAAATTAAAATAAAAATTACCCATGTAAATTTGAATTTGATTCAAAAGAACCTGAGCTAGGGTAATTAGAATGAGGGTTTTAAGATGACCAAACATTGATTTAACTTATTTTTGAACAAAACGTAGACTAATAAAAGATCAAATCAACATTAAATCATGAAACCTAGATGTTGTCCATTTTAGATGGACTCCATTAATCCTATTACCTAAAACATAGAGATATAATGTTAGCAAATTTAGATAAGATCAATCTAGAATCATGTGTAAATATGTCAATCCAACCATAGAGTGGATGATCTTCAAATAAAGATAATGTGTGAAACACTCTAGTGGTACTTTGATAAGATGAATTTTCAATTTTAGAGCATAAATTTGTATAATTTGAAACAAGGGTCACCATTTTTAGGAATGGGGGGTATGTTGACCTCAATAAATGGTGACTTTTAGGGGGGAACATAGAAATATGTTAGAATTTAGAGACTCTAGTTTAGACTAATAACTAGGCTACTTATTCTACATGATCAGATGCCATAGTTAAGATCAATTCATAGTTAAAATAAGTCTTAAAAATGTATAATTAGGCTCAAACATCAAATATTTATCATGTTAGATGTGTGCTTTGATTCCACTTATTTTTTTACCATGGGATTTAGGGAACAACTTCTAGATTCATGACCTTGACCATTAACACTGACTTATAGCATATTTAGATGTTTATTAAGAATCATGATTTGTATAGGGAAGGCTTGGGCATTACTCTAATTCCATATAGGTGTCCATAACCCTAACAAAGATACCTTTGGATCCATTCAAGGCCTTACTCCACTAATAGCCATGTGTCCATAACCCTGGTGGAGATTACCAAAATAACTTTTGCTTAGAAAGCTCTTGAATTTTGCAATAAGGCTCTTATTTTTGTATTTTTCAAATCATTTTTGACTCTATATCAAAGGTTGGGAACCATGTTAGCTAGGTTTTGAGATTTGGTCAAGTGTTTGATCTTCAGTCAATCATCTTTGGTTGCAAACTTTATCCCAAGAAATAATGTTTATTAAGTGCAAACATGACTATGTTTAAACAATCCAAGATTTCATCTCATGCATGTAATCCTTATTAGAATAAAGATTAGATTAAAAAAAGGCTTAAAATCTCAAGAAACAATTAACCTATCCATTAGTCTTTTTTAATTTCTCCAAACTATTTCATCAAGCTCATATTTCAACAAATCATGATCAACTAATGTTGAGAAGTCATACCAACATTTATGAACTGTGAAGTTCTTGAGCAATTAGGTGAATTTTTAGTTGAGGGCTGTCTAAAAGGACTTATTTAGAATCAAGGAAAAAATAAAATAAATCAAACACACCAAACATGAAGAAAAACAAATAGCGAGCAAACAAATATTTACAAGAACTACTTACAAATAAGGGACAAGAAGGAAAGAAATAGGAAAGAGATTAATCTAAATTCCTACACTGAATTCACAAAGAACTTACCTTTGGGATCAAATGGAAAGTTATTTAGTCTACTACATAACCTTGAAACATTATTTCTTCTATTCAATTTCCTCTTCTTATGGATAGGAGCACTTGTATGCTTATGTCTTCTAGATGATGTAGCTTGGATTCCCATCTCCATTCTCAAGCGCATGGATTTAAGATATGGATCCAAGATCTAATACTATTATTTATAAATTCATATTTATTTCATTAGGAAAGATAACTTTGGTCCATTCAAATATTACTTATGATTTATATCATTATCCTTCCATGGTTGTATTGTAAACTTAGTTGGTATGCTTGGGTTTATGTCTTCATTTAGCTCTAGCTCATCTTGCTTTGGGATCTATAGAATATCATTGCCTTTTTGAAGAACAATTATAATAGTAATTTTTATAACACATTCATCAATTTCCACATGAAGTGGGAATGGACTATCAATCCTCACATAAAAACTCTCCAAGTCATCCCAAAAATCATATTCATCATGATCAAGAGAAAGGACATGAGATTCATTTGGAATCTTACCATTTGAAACATGTTGATCACCTACTTATGACATTTTGATGGAGTCATATGAGAGTTATTGATCTATTACATTTGCTTCATCTTCATCTTCTTTTCCTGTAAGTGTTTCAATGACATCTTTAGGAACTCCATTCATCTCAACTGCCACTTCTTCTTTTTCTTCAGAAAGGATAGGGTCTTCCTCCATGATTGGTATAGTATATCCCTCCTCTGAAGTATCTTCAAATTCATCTTCATCTGGAAATGGAAAATCATACGTCTGTACCATAAGAGATGTTTTATAAGATGTAAATGTTTTAAAATAAATAGATGACTATGCATCATTATTATGAACCCTACAATAATTAGCCAAAGGCACGTCACAAGTATTTATGTTAGGCACATTCATAATTTTAGATGACTCACTATTATAGTTGTCATTTCTATTTGTAAACCTACATATGAGTCTATTGAACCCCTGAATAGAATAATTTATATTATAACTTTCCCCATTGTGTCTCAAGAAAATCAATGCTCAGCTTTTGGACCATTTTAAAAATGGAGTCATTTTTAGTTTTAGGTGCCTCTATATTGTGAAATTGATTTCCACTACCAGATGTTGGCACCATATCTCTTTGATCTTGTGGATGAAATCCACTTGCAATGTTATTCAGGAATCCTAAGTTTTGATTGGGATAAGCATGAATCAAAGGTAATTGTTTTAAAATTAGAGTTTGATTTAAAGTAAGCATGCTCTGATTAACATCAGGCATGACCTTCAACATGGGAAAATTAGGATTGATATTTGGAATGGCATATACCATTTGACCTTGGGATTACATTTGGTCATTAATTACCATAGCTTCACCATAGGCTAAAGCTAATGTATTAATGATTATAACAATTTTTTTCAAAAGCACAAAAGTTAATGGATCTAAAACATCTTTATAAATATCTAAAGCTAAAGCCTCAATAGGTCTATAAGGAGCTATAGTTATATTTAACACTTTTTAAAATCTAGCATTAAAATATCTAATGGTTTCATTTGAATCCTTTTTTATAGTAATGAATTTTGATAAAGGACATATGGACTTATGATCTTTCCAAATTAATAAATGAAATGATTATTGGAATCATTCTAACTGATAATGAAATATTTAGGAAGGTTAAAGAACTAATCATATACCTCATCTCTAAGATTAAAAGGAAATAATCTATAGGTAACATCTTCATGAACAACATTTAATAGTCCTAAGGCATATTTAAAGCACTTGATATGTTCTTTAGCAATCACAACACTAGTAGGACTAAAATAAGGAAAATACCTTTCAAGATTTTGAGGCAAATCATGTACCTGACTAAGCACATTGATATAAGATCTACCTAACCATGCAATACCTTGGTGAAGATATTACTTGTGTTCATTCTAGATCCAAATATTGTTCATAAAACAACATATAAACCAAATATTTTCAAAGACAAATGAATTTTCAAATCTTTGCAAAAAAATTCATATAGATCTTCAAAGAATAATGATTTTTGGCTAAAGGAATCCCAAAAATTGGTCTAAAACCATGAATCTTAGTCATCTTTACATAATTGAGATAAGAATAACATAAATATGCAAAGAATCAAATGATCTTTAAAAAAAATTCACTAAACTTAGAAAAGATACTCTAAATTCACAAAGTTGTAACTAAATGCCTTCCTAGCACCAATTTTTGTTGATGCCTAAATGTGTATCACTAGGTCAACATATAGTGTTTATAAAACACTTTTAATTTATAGATCTGAAGAATCCATTGTATGAGTTTTTGGTTGTGATATTCCTAAGATCTATGGTGGAGTAGTAGCTAAGCTAAATGACTGTTTCACAAAATAACCATGTAAATGGTTGTTGGGAGCAAACTTGGTCCTAAATCATTGTGAAGATGAAAGTAATCTGAACTAAATCCAATGAATGATGTCCAAAAAATTCTAAACCCTAGGATAACATGGATATTTATAATGATAAGCTAAAATAAAGTGATATGATAAAAAAGGAGCAAAATAGAGGGTAGGGTAGAAAGAAGGTGTTTCTAATCTTCAATCCAGCCATTATGACAAAGTTTAGATTTCATCCAGATATGCATTTAACCAATATATAACATGAAATTATGTAATCATAGATCCTACTACATACCAGGTGAGGGTCTAAGGAAAAGTGAGATAATGAAAATGAGAAACCAAATTTAATTTGAATATATACTTCTACAAACAAATGACATTGTCACATATGTAAGCAAAGAAAAGGAAATGAACTAATTCTAGAATCCATCAATCAACCTAGCATAAGCACAAGTTAACAAATTTTTATTCATATTATCACATCTAAAATTCATGAAAACCATTCAAATTTTAACATCAAACTAGATAATTGAGGAAAAAACCATGATAGCAAACACACAGACAAATATTGGACAAACTTTGTAGAATTCCTTACTTGTACTACGTGATCCAAGTTTATAAAGTAATTTTGGCTCTATGAACTCCCTCCCCTTTTCTAAAATAGACAATACCTATTTATATAGACCTTTCATTAGGTATGATGGTCATTCCTTGTCAACATGCAATTAGACAAGTGTCATAGACACATATCCCTTTACAAATACTTTAGGACCAATGACCTTCTTTAACTATGACTAATCTAACATAATTGTGCATTACATGTTGCCCATGCCATTATAGAATATAATATTCCTTTGAAAGTATTTAAAAGGTCTCTAACTCAAAATACTATGTCAACTTAATTGACCTTTGAGATGCCTCTATAACTACATCCTTCTCTTGTTCTATTATTGGATCTTCATTTTCATATTCACTAGACAAATTAAGTCTAAGACACATGTGTTCACATTTATAATCTTCACTAGTTTATGAATCTACGTGTCATGCCAATGTGGCAATGCCCATACTGAGCTATCCATTTTATTAAAAAATGTGATTGATGTTGCCTTTAGACATGTGTCCTTACTTTGTGATCTCTCATACCAGATCAATTTTACACTATTGATCTACTTTATATTCCATTAGTTTTAGATTTCATTATGAGCTATTGGTTTTCATATCTTAGCTCATGAGATTATTCCACATGGTAGCATCTCATGATCTCCAAGATATTTTCATCATTTGGGTACTATCACACCATGTGGGAGCCTCTCACTTACTTTGAGCTCCTTTGAATTATAAACCCTCACTTTGTGCCATTAGATCATCCTCACCCAAGTTGATGTGGTCTGTTGAATCTTGTCTACCTAAGTAAACATATTACATAGGATCTTGTGATTGATATTTGAGATCATGCCACTTGGTAAATCCTAATTTTTCTTAGGGATCTTGACTTTTGAACTTACGCTCTCTGTTAGATCTTTAGGCCACCCACCAAGATGGTGACACTTGTTACTCTCATAGTGCTTTTAGATCCTTTTTACCTTTCAACATTTCTCATGCACTATTTAATAATCTCATCTTGATAAAATACTCTCCATTGGATCTTGACTTGACTTATTAACTCCCTGTGAGCTCGACACTTGTCTTTTTTAGGTTCGTTCCATTTTTGCAAACATAAAATAGACTTAATAAGGTCTCAAGAAATATATAACTTAAGATATAATTTTATCCTAAGGTTTTATTCATATTAATAAACATGATAAAAACCTTAAGATAAAGTCTTAAGCTAGGTTTTTTAAAATATATAATAAAAGAGCTTCACTTAATTTAGCTCATGTGAATGACCGACTATACTAGGGGGCTTTAGGCAATATAGAATTTAGTATGAAGATTTTGGACTAAAGTTTTGGTCATATTGAAAAACATGACAAAAAATTTTGGCTAAAATATTAAGCTAAGTTTAACATATAATATTATTCTCATGCAAATTTTTTTAAAAATGACCTTGCATGCATGCCGTTGGATCTTTGAGCTACCCCCGAGATGGTGAAACTTGTCACTCTCATAGAGTTCTTAGAGCCTTTGAAATTTCAACTTTGATCTCACATCATTGGATCATCTCTGATCAATAAAACACATATCATTGGATCCTTTCCTTGACTTATTGACCTTTTAAATTGACATGAAAATCATTGATCTCATTTTAAAGTTCTAAGATCTCACCACCTATCACCTTTAGGTTTATCCATTTTTGTGAGCATAAAATTATAGACATAAGTGTTTAGAGACTTAAAGGATTTAGCATAAATAATTTAGACTAAGTTTTGTTTCATGTCAATAAACATGATTAAAACTTTAATATAAATTTTAAGCTAAGTTCAAAACATAATAAAAGAGTCCCCTCGTTACTTAGTCCTCATGAACCATACAATAGAAATGACCTAGCATAAAGATTTTAGACTAAAGTTTAAGTTATAATAATAAATATGGTTAAGACCTAAGCTAAAGTTTTAAACTAAGTCTATAATATAATAAAGTGTTTCTCATGTAAATTCAAATAAAAATGACCCACATAAATTTGAATTTAATTCAAAATAATCTGAGCTAGGGTAATCAAAATGAGGGTTTTAAGATGAACAAACATTTATTCAACTTATTTTCAATAGACCATAGGCTAGTAAAAGATCAAATAAACATTAAATCATGAAACCTAGACATTGTCCATTTCAGATGGACTCCATTAATCCTGTAACCTAAAACATAGAGATCCAATGTTAGCAAATTTAGACAAGATCAAACCAAAATCATGTGTAAATATGCCAATCCAACCATGGTATGGATGATATTCAAATAAATATAATGTGTGAAACACTCTAATGGTACTCTGATTAGATGAATTTTCAATTTTAGAGCAAAAATTTGCACAATTTGAAACAAGGGTCCCCATTTTAGAAAATGGGGGGTATGTTGACCTTAATAGGCTATAGGTATCCTATGTTTCATAGGAAGAGGGGTGAAAATCCCCAAATAATGGCACTAAAAATTAGTTTTCACCAAGAGACTTGATTTTCTCTTTACTTTTTTCTTGGTCAAAAGTGCCCCAAAGAGGTTTTCACTTTCAGACCTCAATGTTGATTTTATTTTTGTTTTTGGCTATGGAAGTTCACCCACTCTCTAAAGTAGGTGACAAGATCCAATCTAACACCAAGGCCCTGATTGTGGTCTCCAAGAGGTATGTGACTCCTCAATCTTATAAAGTCATATATGGCTTCATCATTTTTGAACTTATCTAATAACATTGTTGACTCTTGATGGTCCCAGTCTATTAATTGTGTATGGTAAAGAGGTAAATGTGAAGGTTGATAAATAGGGTTAACAATGCAAATAGCATGGGGGTTAAACAATTTTGTTGTGTAAAGTCATCATAGATACTATAATCAGACCATACATCACTACCAAAATCATCATCACTAATCGTTGATGTTGTAACATGAATAAGGTATGTAGGTTCACCCCTAGATGATTTAAATCCAATACCATGGGTTCCTTTGTACTTAGTCATTGAGACTAGTTTGATCATGTCTTGTTGATGTATCTAAATGCCTCTACCTTCATAAGCTAGGTGATTCATAATTTTATTAGGAATATGATACTTCATGATTTGGTAATAGTTAGCCAACTCATCAGTTTAGAGCTATGAATCATCTTCTGTTAAAGGGTTCTACTATAAACCAAAGGCTAGTTTAAAAATAATGGGCTTATTCAGTTGAGATTTTCCTTTGGTTTCCCATTCCATATGAGTAGTTTTGGCCTAAAGTCTCCTATAATATTTTGGATTTTTATGAAATTTGGCCATATGGAATCCATTATGGGTGTTATATTCTCCAAGACCTTTATTAATGACATAAAAGTGGTTAGAAATTTTTGGTGGAGGCATGGATGTGGTAGAGACTAAGCTATCTATGTCAATGCAATTAGATTTTGGGCCTAATTAAATGGATGATCCCCTTTTGGATTTTTCTCCATCTAATTTAGGCATAGGATTCATGCCAAATTAGTAGTTGTAGCTTTTATAGTCAGGCTCAAGGCATTTCCAATATTGGTATGACTGAAGATCAGTAGGTATAGTTACTTCCATTCCTGAATGTGGAAAGTTTATACATTGATGTAATGTAAAAAGTATATCCTTAGTTTCATGGATCTAGGGTTGGTCCAATAAGATTTTAAGATAGTTCCAAGTATAAAACATGGAACATAGTGTCATGGGTCAATGGCCTAATGACCACTAAAAAGATAATAGTACCTTGATATTACTATTCTTTATTATCATATGCCTTGATAATGTTGGTGTCTACATGCAATTCAATTGTTGTATATCCAATATGTTTGACCAACTTCAAAGACACAATTTGAGACCTATACCATTGTCTAAAAATACATGTTTAACTCTATGGTTCGTTATACTTACTTCAATGTTCAACAAGTTATTATGCATAGAGCCTAGATAATACATATCACTTTGGTCAAAGGTGAGATGTTGGCTAGGGGCCAAGTGTCCTATTCTTGGAATTTGTCTAGAGTAATATCATGTATATTAGTTTAAATACTCATTTATGTGAATTTATGGATAGTAAACATGCACAACAAATCCATGATGGATATGTGTGAAGGTGTATCCTTTAATTATTCCATAATATCATATATTTCCCCTCAATTTTATCATTTGCTTTATTTATTAGGCATAAAAGGTTGATTAGGATAATTTATAGTATGTGGCCATGGACCTTTGATAGTGACCTTGGATTTTCAAGTTACGATTATGAAATTTAATTTAGAACATGGATTTGGTAGTTGGATGGGTAGGTAGTGGGGCTTGGATTGATTATTCTTGGATGGTATGGTGTTTGATTATCAACATGTCCGATAGAAGAATCAAACATAAGGAGGTTAGTGGATATTGTTTGGTAAATAGGCATTATTAGGAAAAGGCCTTGGTTTTTTTGTATTTGGTCTAGGGTTTATAGTGATGGTGGAAATAGAGTGCCTAACATAAATCCTACAACAATGTTTTGGGTATACACAATGACATGATGACCTCCTTGGTTGGTTTGATCATTTTTCCCTTAGTTAAGACCATGGATATGTTATTATTTTTTATTTTGTGGTAGAGTTCTCTATTACTTTTATTATTGTTTTTGGTACTACAATGGTTTTTGTTATTTAATGTTGGGGAAATAGATTCTGAATACCCAATTTATGATAGTTGTCATGGAGTTTCTCTTATTATCTCTTCATTATATATCATGTTCTCAATTGGATGTATGAGTTTCATACACCAATTATATAATGCCCTCTAACATTATGGTACTCATAAAATTCATGTTCTTATACGAATCAAGAAGGGAATACATTTAAGAAATAAATTTGGTATCGAATAACTGATCATATTTGCTTGAACCAATCTTCAAAACACAAACTCAATAGGCTACCAAGGTCACAAAATTATTAGGCAAATGGTAGTCTTCTCCTTAGAGGAGGGGCTTGTAATAGGTTTTGATTTGGTGGATTGGTTATGTGGAGGTCATATTTGAATGCATGGAGCCTTGGTTATTGAGTGGGTGGAGGTATACATATAACTGATGTTTATACCATCCAAACATGGTGTGATTTAATAACCCCATTACAAATAACATTATTCCTATATCTATAAGGTTTAGGTCTTTCATTATTGTTGGTATTTGAGTTTGGCTCTAATTATGGTTGTGGCCTTAATTCTAGTTTTAGTTTTGATTAAAAGAGGATAGCTTGATTATGCCTTTATTAACAAGGGCTTTCTCAATTTTAATTCTTTCATTATAACCTCCTCAAACGTATGTGCACATTAAATATATCAATATGGTAAGATTCATACTGTGTAATCTCCTCATAAATATCATGACCAACTATTTATCTAATAGATTGTGACTAAACTAGTTGAAGGATCTCTAATGTTGTAAGTATGTAATGATTTCACCAATTTTATGTTTAACTTGGCCTAAATCCACAATAATAATCTCATGCTTGAGATTATATGAAATGTTGTAGAAACTTCTCTAAGAGATCATTGTATTAAGTATAGATTTATTTGTTAATTTTAACAACCATTCCAAGGATTATCCAACTAGACTCCATGGGAAGAATATAAGCAATTATATATCATTGTACCACTAGTTGGTAGGCAACAAAAAATTATATCAAATGCTCTCTAGGGTCACCCTTATCTTTATATTTATCAAATTTAGGTGGCTCATAACCTGGTGGAAATGGTATCTATAGATACTCCATGTTAAATGGGTAAGATAATATCTCATCTAGTTTGAATTTATTCATTTACAACTTGTATATCAATTACATCCTTCATCTATTTCAACTCGTAGGTGAGGAAATCAGAAGGAGTGGAATATTATTGTGAGGGTTGCATTGGCTAGGGTAGGTGTATTATGGGATTATGGTTAAATTAGTTAGATGACTAGGTATGCAAGCATTAGGGTTATACCATGGGTATGTAATATACTACTATTGATGCAATTTTGGTTCGGGTTGGACACATAACCTTGGCTAGTGAATTGTGGCTATGGTAATGGCATTTGGATCTATGAAATGTGTTTATATCATTGGGTTTGGGAGGGAACTTACTACCTACTTTTTAAACCCTATTAAATATATGGATTACATTACTGACTAGATCCCTATTATTGAAGGTGTTGGTAGTTGGATCCTTTTTGCACATGCAATACCCATTGGGTAAAAGGTAATTTTTGCTTATAATTTAGTCCCTATTGTGTATAATAACCTTTTTTTGGATAAACACCTATTTTTGGAATGGTACTTGTTGTTAAAATGGAACTTGTTATTGAAGTACACTTATTATTGAAGTAACACTGATTATTGGAACAACACTTTTATTGGTTAAGTAACTCTTGGTTTGGTAACTATTTACCAACTAACACTTTATAACTAATAGTAATACATTTTTGGTTAGGCAAGATATATGATTAATAATGTACATTGGTTTATGTTTTTTATGGTGGAATATTGGTTGTTACCTATTGAAAGTGTTCTATTATTGTGGTGGTAAGTTGGTTTGCTATTGGCTCATTGCCTCTGTTGCACATATAAGGAAGTATCCAATAGGGGAGTGGAGGTTACTTGTTTATTTTGGGAAATAGGCATTCCTATTCCTTATTATTGAAATCTACTCATGTCATTATTTTGAGTAATCTACTATGTTGTTTGGCAGTAAATTAGACTCACTTTGGTTTAAATTGAAATTCACTTGAGTGATAATCACAAAATTATATGTGTCTTCCATTTGAGAAACATTATATTCTTTTGAAATGATGAAATTATACATATCATCAACCAACGTGCTTCAACTAAATGGGTCTACATTTTGTATTACAAAACTTGAGGCATTTATTTATTGCCTTATTAATGGAGCTATATCAATAAAAAAACATTCTAGAAATAAAACTTACATTGAGGTTATGAGATAGGTTTGGTATGCTTTCATTACCTATTCCATTTGTTCATCTTTAATAACTTTCCCATTTGCAATCATATTTTGGTCTCATTGTGGCATTTAGACTAGAGCTTGACTATAACTAGTTGATGCTTATTTGAATGGTTTAATTTGAGGCACATTACTAGGCATTATAATTAAACTACTCATACTTTCATGTGGGAATTTTGGTGGAAACTTGGTTCCTAATTTGATAACTCTAATGATCACTCCATATTTTTTCTCTAACAAATGACATTCAAATAAGTATGAATCATAGATTGTCTGCATTGGTGTCATAGCATAATAAATATTTTGTTTTTGGTTTTGTTCAATGTTAAGCATCATTTGAGCAAGGTATTATGCCATTTTCTCTAAATATTATCTTGGATAAGGAGGTATAATTACCAAATATTGTGTTAAATGCTCATGACTTTGTTCAAACATATGGGATGTTATAAAATGGATAAGGATCAATCTTATAAGCTACATCATCATATGACTCTTGAACAAAAGGGTCATTGTTCACATGTTATCATAACTTGGATTATACATGGTTTCATTATGTGCATAATGAGCCATTTTTATATCCATGGATAGATCACATGAAAATAATATATTCCAAAGGGTAAAAAATAACTGAGGTCTAAAAATAAAGGACCTTTGGCTCTGTGAAAGAGGCACAAATGGATAATAACTAAACTAGGCAAAGGTAAAATAAAACAAACATGAGATCGATCTAATAAAATTATATTAATTTGCCCAAAAATGGTTATAATTAGTGGTAAAAATAATAAAAGGATCAAAATAATCTATGGCTAAATTACTAATTTGACCAAATACGATTATAATTAGTGATAAGAGTGTCTAAATAAAGTAGAACAATTACAAACTAGAATCAAAGGATAGCAATGATTTACCCAAAGGTGGTTATAATCATTCTAATTCAAAAAAAAAAGGTTGGAATTTAAAAAATTAACTCAAAAACAAACTAAACTAAAGTAATTGGCTTAGATGACACTCAATAATTGGTTCATTAAGACTCAAAGTTTGACTCATGAGAGACTGTTTAGAATAATGGAACCAAGACACTAAAAAATTTGGCATAATAAACTTCAAACACAGTATGTGGAAACCAATTGGATCCAAAGGATAATCTAAAAAAGGTACAAAGTAAACAACAATCACTAGGTTTATACAAGGGGTCTTTTATATCAAAGGAAATCAACCCAAGTAAATAATCCAAACACATACACACTTATTTTTATCGCGCGCATGGAGAATTTGAAATCTGTAACATTGAATGATGCGCGTGGGCTTCCTAGTGCGCGTACTCCAAACCAGTATTGATCCAATGGATGGTGTGGCTACGGATCATGCGTTGAAAGGGACTCCAAATAGGATAAGCATCTTGAGCGCCCAATCTTCTGCAGGAAAAGGTTTATCTCCAGAAATGAAAAATGCAAAAGCCCCTATTTTTGGTTCTATCAAAGGAAAGGACTTATGCAGATGTGGCTGCTTATGAAGACAAAATACATGATGTGAAATATCAAGCCTCTGCTAGGAGATTGTGTGTTTCTCTTGTAAGTGTTTTAAATCCTATTAGGGTCAATCTGGATCCTGATACTATAGAAGCAATTGGGTAGATCAGTTTTCAAATTTTGGGGCTATTTATAGATTTTGAGGCTGCTGGCCTTCCCTTGTAGACCTACATGGCATATCCAATACTTGGTTGCCACAAATTGATGCAAATGTTGAAATATTCCCTTGTGTTAAAGGTTTTTTCATTGCATTATTCCAAACTTCTAATGATCGGCAGACCATTTTGTCCAATAACAACCTCTTATTGTAGGGTAAATTCCCCCTTATGGCTAAACGGTGGCATAAGGACTTCAATCCTCTCATGGAAACCTTTAATAAGATCCTGGTCTGGGTTTGGCTCCCAAATTTACCAATACATTTATGGCAAGAAGCGGTGTTTAAAACCATTGGAAATGCTATAGGGGAGTTTTTATTTGAGGATGATGAAACTTAGAGGATGTACCACTCGACCTGTGCTTGCATCATGGTTGAGGTGGATGTTTCAAAGGGCCTTCCTGAGGTGATTTGTCTAACTCCCCTAGGGGTTCTTGGATGTAAAGGTTAGATTTTGAAGGTTTACCCTTTCGATGTAGAAAGTCACTAGACGGGGCACGTTGCAGGGCAGTGTACTGTAGGGAAATCCATACCCAAAGTTCAACTTCTTGGTGGTCTAGCAGGACATGAACACTATTATGCTAAACAACCTAGTGCTGAATCGACTTTCAGAGAAGAGTATTCTGAATCGACGGATAAGGAGACTCCGCTGGAGACAGATCCTATTGTAGGTACTACGAAGAAAGGATTTTGTGATCTCCCTGAACTGATTTCAAAGGAGGTGGAGGTCCCTCCACCTATTTTGAAGGCTTCTCCTAGGAGCCAGAAGCTGGCTTGTTCTCTTAAGGTGAGGCCTCGACACCCCCTAGACTTCATGGATCTAGGCCTTCTGAGGCATTGGGATGCTGAGGCAGCTAAGGTAGAGGATGGTTGGACCACTGTAAAGAGGAAGAAGTCTAAGCCCTTGGTCCCCCCTCTAGATATGAAGCTTCGGTCTTGTAAGAAATAATTTTTATTGTTTATTCAGCTCTTTGTTAGCTATTTTCAGTTTACTGGTTAAACTGGTTTTGCTTAAGCAATTTCCTGGCTTTGTGTTTTCTGGAATGCTTAAGGTTTTTTCTATCTTCAGATGTATAGGGTTTCGGGGCCCCTTCAAAACCTATTTTTACCTTAATCTAAAACATAATCCAAACACAAAAGGTAGACAACCTAAGCCCAAATTAGATAAGGCTTTGGCATAAACCTAATTTTCACTTTGAAAGGTTAAGTTTTAGATTTAATTCAAAAATAATTGAATGTTTTAAGTCGAAAAATCTAGACCAAAATGGGTAGTGTAACTGTGTGTTTGAAATAAAAGAGGTATAAAAATGGTTTGGAACTTAGTTTCAGATATGATGAGATATTAAAACAAATTAAATATCATAATAACACTTCTTCAAACAATTTTCATGATAAATGGTTTTGGACTAGAATATCCAAGGTAAAATCTTGGGATGAAATAGGTAGCATAATTTTGCCTTGTTTAAATAATGACACACAACTAGTTTTGAAACCAATCTCTAAGGCATAAAGTGTGACATAAATGAATAGAGTAACACCTCTTAGGCTAAATGGGTGTAAGAACAATGTTATATTTTTGGACTTATTTTTGATGTGACAACATAAATAAACATTTTTAGTCTAAATACACTCATGTAAATCAAATAAAATAGAAGTAAAACTAATGGCTCATCCTATATATAGAAACTGACATGGGTGTGTGTAGCTTCTACCAAAGTTTCCATGAATATACCAATGATTATGAGGAATTAAGTGTTAATAAAAAATTAAAGTATATGTGTAGGTAGAGTTTTTACTCCCCCCTCTATCTCTTAATAATTTATATGTGGCATAGACTTAGAGTGAGGATCACTCAACAGTTGGTAAGAAATTTCACATCAAGTGGGGTTTTGAATAAAATATATAAATTTCACATGTACTATATGGTCCCAAGTATGGATAACATAAGGGTATAATTATATTAATTAAATATAAACCACCAAGATTACTATGCAAGGGTTTATTCATTTGCATAGTGATTCCATCTATGTGCTACTTAATAGAGTTCAATGTTTGGTTATCACATGACTTGGGTACCCACTAGGATGGTCAAGATAATCACTCACCACTATCCCATCTAATGTTTTTCTTAATTTTTATACCCCACCATGGAGTGGGGTTGGTACAATGCTAGGAGATGAAACCCTAGGTCAATTTACCCCTAAGGAAATTATGGGGAGGTGATGAACTCTTGCCCACAAGTTAAAAGCATGAAAAGAAAGAAATGAAAATGGAAAGACATTAGAGGTCATTTCTAGGTCATCCAAGTCACTCAGAGCTTGGGTAGATCACATGTGACATTCTTTCTAACACAAATTTTCAAATAATGACAATAAATTAAGCATTTTTGGTCACCTAAATTACCTAAAGGGGATGGAGGAGAGCATACACACAATAGTTTCTAATTTGTCACAAACAAAGAAACTACTCTAATGAACTTTGAAATTTATCTAATAATAAAAAACAAACATGAAGATAAAAATCTCTTAAGATCTCTAACTAAAATGTGTGTTCATTTTAATAGCACTAAATCGAAGTGTGAATGAAATTTTGGCCCCTTGGTCTTATTTGAACTTGTAAAAAATTAAAAAACAACTAAAAGAAAAATACAACTAAGTGGATTTTAAGAACCAAATAAAATCTATGTGAGATTTTAATAATTATTAATATTTTATCTCTCCACCTTAGTTCCTTCAAAATGTTAGGG